>CAEMYA010000597.1:1609781-1662598 GCA_903131615.1 Diplodus sargus
AAGGCAGATCCTCTCTTTCCCCCGCCGTCTGTGCCATTCTGCCCTCCGAAGAGTGGAGAGCTTCTTCCTGAGGATGCCGAGAAGTTCTGATAGTGCATCCTTTTCCTCTTCCTCCACTTTCTTGTACTGCCGCTTAAGGATCCGCAGCTCCTGCCTTATCTGGCTGATGCCCTGCGGTTGTTCATGTAGGGGGTCTTGGTACCCAGCTTCTCCACTATACCAGACCTCTCGGCAGCCAGGCTGATGATGATGGTTGCCATGATTTTGAGCTTCCTGTCTGCTTCGCCCTTGGCTGCTGCTTCTAGGATGCTGTCCACTTCATCATCGAACTGGAGCCACTCTTACTACACAGTGAGTGTGTTGGTCTTGAATGAATCCTTTTTTTTCTTCTTTTTTTTTTCATATTCTGTTATTTTACATAAAAGTGTTAAATGAATGATGTGCTCCCTTGGCTACTGCTGTAGGTAGTACACTTTTTAGCCTGTCATGCTAGACACTGTAGCTTACCTTCAAGCAGATGAACATGTTTTTACTTTTATTTTTATTTCCATCCATCAAATATTGCAGAAGGAGTATTGCTGTTATTGTGACCACATGCATCAACTTTGGGAGATATGCTAAACTGTGAATACACAAGTGGTCTTTTAAAGGTCCAATTTGTAAAAAAGTTGACTGTTGAGACTAGTTATCAAAAACAGTTCAATATCATTGTGATATAAAGTCCATAGCACAATACAATTTATCACAGAACTAAAAATAAAATTAAAAATGCCTTGAACAATGTCCTTTTAATTTAAATGTGATGCGTACAGCATTTATTAATTGATGCAGATTTTTTTTTTTACTTTTTTACTTCCGGCCTTCTGCTTTCCTTCTTTGATAAAATAAGAGTAGCCAGCCGTGACCTACACATGTGTAGAAAATAGCCATTAGACCAGGGGTCACCAACCTTTTTGAAACTGAGAGCTACTTCATGGGTACTGAGTCATATGAAGGGCTGCCAGTTTGATTCACTCTTCTGAAATAACAATTTGCTCAGTTAGCCTTTAGTTATATATGATTAATGATTAATGATACTCATCTATGTGATGACACTGATCACGTTAATTATTTCTCACAATAATTATCAACAATGACTTAACAAGGTGGGAAACAGATAATGTCATTATTCAATTTTCATTTTTAGAACAGGCCTGAGGGCGACACGTGGTCCTTGGGGGCTACCTGGTGCCCGTGGGCACCGTGTTGGTGACCCCTGCATTAGACTTTGTACAATACAAAACAATACAGCAGTCATTCGCAATCCCTTCTTCTCTCTGGTTGTACAGGAGCAAATACTCATTTGATAGGTTAGTAGATATTGTCACAGTCCAACGATGGTATTGGGGCATTGTTTATTGCGAAATTCATCAGCATTCCCTAGCAGAGACTCATTCCCAACTCGTCAAATGGCCTACTGACGCTTTGGGTTGGTGGATGGCCAAACCTACCAACCCACAGGATCAGTATGTTAGAAGTTGGGAATAAGACTCACAATCAACCAACCAACAAAATACGCCTCGGTTCCCCCTCACCAGGGTGGACGCTTAAAGCAGGGCCCTCTGTAGAGCCAGTGTTTGGTTTGTCAGTTCAAGGCTACTGTAGAAACATGGCGGAGTTCCCACTTCCTCTGTTATATGAAAGGCTCATTCTAAAATGACAAAAGACATCAATTGTTAGTTTCAGTTGATTATAAAAAATGAATATGAATTTAGAATGAGCAGAACAGACCAAGAATCCTCAGTTACATCAGTTTACTGTTACTGTTTCAGAGCTTTCTGCCCAGTGTCCCTTCTTCTTTGACTTTTGGTTTGGTTCCACTCTTTTCTCTTTCACGCTCACTGACCCTGATCTCTTATCTGCCTCTATCATTTGAAGGCTTTGCTTTGTAAACACTCAGGGATTATTGATCAAGGAGAACACTTTAGAATTTCACTGGAAACCATCTAAAGGCCTCAAACTCCTTTATCAACTGTCCCTGCGCTTGATGCCTGCATTCCTCAGTGATTAGTTTCTAGGGAAAAGAGCACTTCCACGAAATGAGCCTGTAATAGGACAGAGAGAGAAGAGAAGGGATGGAGAGAGTGATGTGGAGCGAGCGAGAGATTGGGAGGATAGAGACAGAGAGCAGGAAAGAGCCACTAAAAGAGGAGAGTCAGAAAGAGAGGTGGACAGAGAGAGAGATGAAGGGATGAGAGATGGGGAGAAGAAATGGGAGGAAAGATGGAATGATGACATGAGATCGAGGGGGAAGACAAAAGGGAAGAGAGGGGTAAAAATAGAGTGTACTGCAGTGATGTGACCAGCGGCAGATCCCTGTCATCAGTCATGGCTGCCTCCTATTAGAATTGTCACTAGGATTTAATTAAGATAATTCTCATCTGACAGGCTTGGCTAGTGCCATTACTTACTTCACGCCCAGCTGCTGCACATCTGTTTGAGAGCGTGTGATATTCACTGACTTGACTTGAACGTAACTGCCAGAAACTCAGAATGCAAGTAAATATGATGTATTTGTTTCAACACATTTTATTCTTTATTTTGATATATACATGTATTTCTGTGGGATGGTTGTCTGCTTTCAGACCGTGCTTAGATGATTTTATCATCATTTCTCACGAGTCTAACCATTTGCATTTTCCTGATTGATTGTAATTAATTTTGAAGCACTCTGTGTGTTATTGTGACCCCTGATCAGAGCTGGATCACCTCATACATATTACATTGTTAAGGACATGCAGTCCAGTAATGAATGCCCAATGAAGTACTTTAAAACAGGACGTTATAAGATGAAAAGCTGCCGCTGTATCCTCTGACTGTCCTCAGTTTTGATGTTGAGGGTCAAATGAAGCTTGATTTATGTTGGTGTACCACTGAAATTTAAACACTTTTCACCTCTTCTCTGTTGATACCCAGAGTCATTAGTAGCCTGACCTCTGTTAAGTGCATCCAAGATCTGACATCCCCCACCAGGAATGTGCTCACTCCCACTGTGGCCGCTGTAACCCTAATTGATTGACTTCTGAGTGGTATCTTAATGTTGTCAACAGCAGTGGTTGCATTTAGACCTGCAGCAACCCAACCACCAGAATAAATGCTGGTAATAGAATATCTGCAAACCATGGACATGTTAAAACTCTATATTTCTTCATGTTGCAACCTTACCTTTCCTTATGTTAAATTTTCAATTTTATGTTGTGACAAGGCTGTGCTTCATTTCATTAAACACTTAGTCATGTTTTGGCTTACCTGTTCTTTCGCCAGAAACACGCCACAAAACGTGTTGACGCCTTGTTAAAAATATCCACGGTTCAGCATTTACAGATGTTGAAACTCTGTCTCCAACACCTGTTGGTCTGCCACTATTCCCTCCAAAATCCTGACATGAAATTCAGATTTCAACCTAACTTGGTTTGCAGAAACGTTAAATGCCAGAATTTGATTCATTCGCCAGGGCTGCTCACAGCAGACATCAGTTTATCCAACGATATGTTGTTGCTCTCTTTGTTGCTTGTGATTTAGTGAATGCTGATGTCTTTCAAATGATTAAACAGAAGTAAACATAAAATTATGTGAAATGACAGGCAGCCAGATGTTCAGAGGGTTTGTAGTGGGGAAAAATGGTGCTGGTCCAGGTTTCCTGTAGAATTACAATGTTCCAAACAAATTGGAGAAACTCCTTTTTTTATATTTAGCATAAAATAATTTACAGCAACTGCTGATATTGTGAATGACACTCAACAGTCCACTATATTTGAAAGAGTAGTTAAGTGGTTGATTGTTATGTCTCGAAGTATTGGTATTTGACATCCTCGGAATGGTACTCAACAATGAGTTATCTTCCTGCAGAAGAGCTTCCCCTACCTCTAAAATAATTCTAATCAAAACAAGTCAAGTGCCAAGAGGGAACTATTTTCACTGGACATTATAACTGGAGTGATTTAAATGTCAGACAGCGACAACATTTTATTGCACCTTTATTCATCTTCTTCAATGGACAAAGACTCAAGAAGAATTATCACATTATGAGCTTTATTATGGAACCCATTATGTCATAAATAACGATGATCAGGTAGAAAGACGTGTTCCTGTAGTTTTTAAACTTTTACTGTTGGCTGATTTACCATCTGATTATTTGCAAGTTTTTTTCCTTTTTGACTTTGTCCCAAGTTTTAATAAACCAGAATTATCTTTTTAAATCAGTTTTCAAAACGCTGTTTGTGCTTCCCTCTTGTGTTCTCCGTGTTCACCCTGTGCAGGCGCATTGATGACGATTTGGGGCGGACCCATGAATTGGAGCATTCTGCCATCAAGTGCATGAGGGGGATCCTCTACTGCTACATGAGACAGGCTGATAAGGTGAGTTTTCTGCCAGAATCCACTCAGCTGCTGTTTTCACACTGCATTTTTGCGTAAAGGCACCCAGCGGTTACATACTGTATTGCTGATCAAAGGTGTATTCCTGAGCGGCTCTTTATGAAAGTCTCTCAGAGCTGGAGCACTGGACACATCTGGTTCGCATTTCATATCATAATAAATGACAAAGGGAGCCGGTTGCCTCAATCCTGAGGGCTTAATAACCGACAATCAGTTAATTGCTGAAGACTTCTGCTCCAATGGGGGAAATTTCACGCACCGTCTGCAGGAAACCTGCTGCATACACATGAGCAGGCTGTGAATGAAAAATGGCAAAATGCACAATTTTTATGTAAACATAGCAAAGCAAAAAGCTCCTTATCATAAAAAACATCTTTTAATGGAGCAGCCTACTGTGTCAGTGTGTACGTGCATTTGCACAGTGTGTGCATTTGAAAGCCGTTCTGTTTCATCTTGCCTCGACCTTGACGACCTAATTTAGGGGAGAGCTTTCCTGTGTCTTAATTACAAAGCTGCGTTTACACAGTTAATTACACAGAGCTGCGTTCGTTACGGCCCCTGTCTCCAGCACTCACGGAGAACATGGCATTTTTAATGGAGACGTGACACAGGGCCCCTGCCGGGCAAATATCACAGAGCAAATACAGCAGCTGGGCCCCACTGTCTGTCAATAGTGTGGTGTGTAGGGAACTGAGGTACTTTCCCTCAGAAACATAGAATATTGTCAAGTGAAAATGTTTTTGGGTTGGGACAGACAGTCATAGTTGTCAGTTGGTGGGGTTGATTTGAAACCTGGAGACAGGCAGTCAGAACCAGCTGATTGTTTTATTCTAGGGACTAGAGGTCATCTGTCCAGTTGGGTAAGGTCAGAGAAAGTCACCATTGATTGTACAGTGGATGGAAAACTGATGTGTGGATGTTTTAAACACACACACACACACACACACACACGCACACACGCACTCACCTTTAGTAAAACATATGTGCTAATGCAAATTAAACTTGGAAACATAACTTTTAGGTGCCAGAGTTCAATGTTTCCCACAGAATGGCCATCTGTTTATGACGACCTGCAAATAAGACTAAAAAAATAGTGCATTTTCTTTTTCAAAATTGCTTTAAATGTTTGCCTACATAGTGTTGTTTTAAATGTCCACATTAGTTCACACAGACATTTCCGTTTCTCTCTCCCAGTATGTGTCTTCTCTATTGGCTCTCTTCGTCAGCAGTATGTTTTATAAAGTCGCTCAACAAACAAACCTGCTGTTATGGATTTTTTCACAACAGGAGGCGAGCCACATGTGGAGGATGCGTGTTGCTAATCACGTAGCCCATGGAAACCAACGCGGTACAGAAAAACATCACATCGTGCACGTACAAAACAAAAATAGGACTACATTAAATAGGAGGGGTCGATCACAATACAGCAGGGATGTAATATCAAGGAACATCACTTTGTTGATGTGGGATTTCTCTGCAGAGCATTAGCAAATATGCGTCGACCTCTCATGTGAATAAAATGATAAATTTGGGTTGATGAATATACTTTGGTGCTTGTTAATATACCTGAGTGACTACGTCTGTGGGGGAAACACTGGGGTTGCTTGTCAGGCGTGTAGAAACGTAAAAACCAGGTCACGTTAAGGCTACGAAAAAATGTTTAAAGTCAATAGCTTAGAAACATGCAGCTTACAAAGAAAATGCCTTTTCTCAATACATGCATACATATAAATACCTCAAATATGATGCCACCCAATCCCCCTTCCATCCCCCGTTACTTTGATATCGTATCAACTTCTTGCCTGCAGTTTTTCTGCTTTTCCCACGTACTTAAACTTACCCCTTCACTGCTGGAGACTCAAAGTGTTAGGACTTAAAGCTAATTATTATTTCTGTATTAACAAAGGATTAAATAGTGAATAAGGACAACGAATGTATTGCCCGACTCTGCAGAATCCCTCAGCTCTATGCAGCATTTAACTCATTATTAACTTGACTATTGTGGTTCTTTTCCACTGCTCTCATAACAGTTTTGACATTATGATGTCTATGTATTGTATTGCAGAGATATCTACTTAAATTAGCATGCTAATCAGCTAGCCCTGGGACAGTCAGGACTGCCTGCGTTCTGAACTGCTGTTTTGTCGTAGAAAATTCAAGTATGTCCCCTTTGCAGCCAGAAATGGCAAGGAATTACCTGGAAGTGTATTTAATAAGATGTAAGAGTTATGTGTTGGCGGTAGATGTAGAATGCACAAAGGCAGAGTGTGCTTTCATCTTACTGTGTAGCAGCAGATATTGAAGTGTTTCACTAATTTGAAGCTCATACTGGTGCATTGCAGCACTCGACAACAATGAGTAAGAACTGGGGCCTCTCAGAATATCCCGAGAGTGGAACCACTTAACTCTGTGGCCCTACTGGAGCAACAGTCGGCGAGACCTCAATACAGGAGTAGGTTTTACAGAAACATAAACAGCAGTGCCTATTGTGGGCTGCTACTGACATAAGTAGCTCTCTCTCTCTCTCTCTCTCTCACACACACACACACACACACACACACACACTGATGTATTAGCTGCTGTGGGATGCTGGGAAGTGGAGCAGGTTGCAATAAAAGTGGGACAGAGGGTCTCCACTATGACCTGACCAGGAGAGAAATGGAGAGAGAAAGAAAGGTGGGGAAAATAGGAGAGTGTGAAAAAAGAGATAAAGACACAGAGAGCAAGAGGGACAACAAAGTAAAAGGAGAGTGAATAATAGAAAGTACTAGGAAAAGAAAGGTAGGAATGAGGAGAGAGGGAGGCCAGGGGGTTGAAAGAGAAAAAATGGAGACAGCGAGGGGGAGCTCGATGATGGAGAGAGCAGCTAGAGAGGTGGAGAGAAGAGAAACAAACGAGGTAAAAATGGGACAAAGGGCCAATTATTTATAACTCTGCACATTGGGGCTGGTGGCCCAGCTGTAATTTGCCTAGGAGTCGAGTCGATGCAGCAAACATACACACAAAGCTGCCAAGAAACCACTGAGCACAAAACACCAATAACCCATTGTTCAGGATTTTTTATGCATTTATTGTTAACCAAGACGTAGCGCGGTTAACCCAGTTCTGACCCTTACACCTGCTCAGTAGAACAGTTACTGCCCACAGGGCAGACATGTTGATTGTTCTCATTTCTATTATCCCACTTACAACCATAGCCAGTACTATGTGTCACTAGAGTGTTCATGGATTTATGCAGTCACACATTTAATGGAGCTGAATCAAGCCTTAAAGGCAGGATTCAATGTTATAATTTCATTGGAATGCACTTGTGCTGAAAGTTTGAATGGACCTGAGGCTTGTGAGAAATGTGTCGATGTTCCGAAGAAAATGTATGTTCTAATTTCTGCCGAAACCTGAATATGAAGTTGAAAGCTGCTGTAATAGCTCAATACTCCAACAGTAATCGTTGTTAAAGAGTGTCGGGTCAGTCATGCCATGTGTCTTCTCCTGCTCATGCAGTAAAAGAGAAAAAAGAAATGTTCTGGTATTCCTGCTCACCTTATCCAGCCAGGACTGGAGCAGGATCCTCTGCTATGGCTGGTGATTACTGAGTTGACATTGTGGCGTAGAGAGGAGGGAGGGCATTGCCAACTACTGTGACAGGAAGTTAGCTAAAACATCAACTCTTGCAAAGTTTATGCCAAAATGGAGGCATTGAAAGAAGTGGTACTTCAAAAAGAAACGTTTAAAAAAACATAGATGTCATATTATGCAGCCAAAGCAGCTGAATTTAAAGTGGCAGATTAATTTTAATCAAGCTAATGTAATGGAAGATAGGAAAGAGTTGAATTCAATTTAGGTGTAATAAAGTCGAGTGTGCAAAAAAAGCTGTACAGCTATTGGAGCCTAACAGACATTAAAACAGAGATTACCATGTATTTGCTTATTATGCAAGGCTCCAGTTATGTGTTCTTGAATGCGTTGAAGGCAGCTACAGTGTGTACTCTACCTGTGGCGAGGAAATTAATGTTGCTCTCGCTCTCGTTCTCTCTGCTCCCTACTTACCCTTGGCCCCTCTCGTTCACCCTGTCCTCTGTGTCCCTGTGTGTCTCTTGACCAGGTGGAGCAGTTCAAACAGGATCCCAGCCCCTCCAAGTGTCTGCACTCGGTGTTCAACGTGGACACAGGTGATGAGGTGTACTCCTACGGCGACTACCACCACCTGCAGGTCAGCCAGCACGCAGATGAGTGCAGAAATTATAAAACACTCAATTGAGAGAATACAATTAAATGAGTTTTGACATACAGTATGCGCATATACAGACTGTGTCTATATGCATTGCTGGCTGTCAACCTCAGTGAAATGTCCAGATCTTCACATATCTGCTGTAATAATATTGAAAGTGATTCTTTCTGGCTGTCGTCGGGAAGAAAACCGTGTGAGAAGTGAACCCTGCAAAAGATGAAGGAAACAAATTAGACTTTTATTATTGAGTGTTGCAGAAAAACGCCCCTAAAGAATGACTCATGATGTCATCCCTCTGATTGTTATATACGGTTGTAAAGTTGACTTGACTCAATTGACTCAGAGGCGAATGTGCGTCAAACTGGCACTAAAGCAACGTATTCTTCTGTCGATGGTATTGACAGAGGTCAACGCGGTGTGTAACTTCCTGATGGTGACTGTATTTCTCGTGAAAGATGGCCAATACATCAAGAGAGCGAGATAGAAAATCAAAACAATGATGCCTGTGACAAAGAAAAACTCAAAAGTAATCAAATTGGTGTAGAATTTAAACCTGTTCTGTATATTCATTTACTTCTTGGCTGTGATTTAACTAATAAATTACGCTATTGATGATGCTATTCCGATGCTAAAAGCCGGAAAGCTAATAAGGAGCAGACATCTTAGTCTTTATGCAATGTAGAAAATCACAGAATTGCTCTACTGACAAATTTGGGAATATCACACAATGTATTAAGTGAAAGTATTTTTAGTGTATGTCATCCACTGTGTCCGTCCATCTGTCTTTGTTGCAGATCGATGCCGTTTCCCTGTTTCTGCTGTACCTGGTGGAGATGATCTGCTCCGGTCTGCAGATCATTTACAACACTGATGAGGTAAACAAGACACTACAATCACTGCAAATGGTCATTTGTGGACATCGAGGATTAAAGCACTGTCCTGTTTATTGGTCTGATATTTTGTGGCTAATCCACTTGCAGCAATCAGTATCCATCTTAAGTTTCAGACAGTTTAAAACAAATTATTTTCTTATTTACTTCTCGAACAAAATATTGCTTGTGATCCTGTGCAGTGTGCTGTTTGAACCCTATGCTCAGCATTGCAGTTATTGCACATATTTTCACCATATGAAAACTGGTTAGTCTGCACATGAAATAGCCACTGCCATCATTAGCTCCACCGAGGAGGTTATATTTTCACCTGTATCTATTTGTTTGTTTGTCAGCAGGATTACACAAACCTGCTGAACTAGAAACTAAACTAAATTCACACAAAACTTGTATCGAGGATGGGTACCAGCCCAGAGTAGACCCCATTAACTTTTGGTTTGGACCCTGATAAGATGTATCCTGATGAGTATTTAGGTGGCTGGCATCTATGACTGAGCACAATTTGATACAGATATGACTAGAAATTATGGTCAAACACTTGGATGGCTTAAAATTTAAAGTGATTCATGGCTCTTGAGTTTGATATTAGATTAGGCTTGATTGTCTTAAAGGGGACTGTTGGGCCTTTGTAGAGGTTATGCACTCTACTAAGTGTCATTCTAGTTTTCACTACATTTTGATGCCGTGCTTCAATGTTTTTGTTTTCATCGTCTTCATGCTTTTTAGTGTAATCTTATATTAGATTTCCATGGGTTGACATTCATTGGCCAAATAGGGTAAATCCTTCTGACTTTGGTGATTCCATCTAGCAGCACCAGCAAGACATGAAGACATTTCACTTCTCATCCTAGAGGCTACTTCAGACTTCAGAACTGAAGAAGCCTCTAGGATTAGGTCTCATCTTTCCTCGCCTGGACATCCTGTAGTAGGCGGCAGCTGTCATGCGACACAGCTTGATAGCTGTTTTGCAGCTGGGCAAGCTGGTCCTGGTTTGGTATGGCTTGTAGCAGCGCTATCTGACCCAACAGGGTCATTAACATAGCTTATTAGCTCCTGTAATTTCTCATCTCAGGTGCCAATGTTATAGCTATTTAGGTGGCCTCTTTCCTCTATGGAGTGGCAAAAGAGACCAGCAACTGCATCCGGCAGAGCTGGGTCGTCTGACTCATGAGGAGCTCCAGCTCCTGTCACACTGGGGTTTTTGGCTACTCATTTAACTGATGTAGTCTATGTGTTGAATAGACTTATGTTGGGGGCTGCTATGTTGCTGATGCACGGGGCTAAGTAATAATCACAGATACATTAAGCCCCCTTGGAGGGCATTAGATCATTCCTTGCCGCTGGCCAGCATTGGAAGCAAGTGATGCATTTTGTTTGGAATCAGTTTCGTTTTGCCAAAATGCCGGATAGTTGTTGTGCTGTCGGGTGCACTAACACAGACGAGGAGACAAGCGTGATTCTACTGAATTCCATCAGAAAAAGAAAACCCAGAGAGGAGAAGATTGTGGATTTGTGCCATAAGACGTACTTCAGTCCCTGGGGAAGGCAAACAATGGCAGCCATCCAAACACACATATTTGCAGCGAACACTTCATAAAAGTTAAGCTCAAGTAAAAGAAAGTATATACTTTTATTTATTATGGTATTTTTAGCCATAGGTCACATCTGTTTGTAATCGTTTTGACATGGTTTGTTGTGGTGTATCGAGGCGACCAACTGCAGTGGTCTTAATGAATTAAAGTTAGCTTTGGGAGTTGGGATGCTGCGTTAGCCGCAGATAAACTCAAAATGCAATGATTTGGAAATCCCTTTACAACTTATGTGTACACAAGCTTGCGTTTAGACTGATGATGGTGATGTACAGGGCACATATACAATAGTAATGATAATAATGATACAATAACGTTCAATATCTAGTGTTAGTTAATTAGTCTAATCTTTGCTTTTACAACTAAGAACTTCTTGCTCCTCACCTTCCAAAGGGCGGCATTAATTACCCATCCAGATCAAAAATACATAGAACTGTCCGTACTTTTAAAAGCTTTCTTTCTGGCAGCAGTATAGGGTGAGGGATACTCCACAAGGTACATGTAAATTTCACCAAAGTTAAGCTCTGGCAGGGATCTGGCAGTTTTAACAGCTGAAATACCGCAGCAGGTGCTGTATGTGTATCGCAAGTGCTCAACACTTGCAAATTATGTCCATACCGTTTCCTTACTACAGTTAAAAAGGTGATCTAAATAACTGCAAGTGGAAATGTATTGCTGTGTCTTTACAGGAAGTCCGGTATGAGCCGCCGTCTTACTCTACTGTTTTGACCTCCAGGTTGGCGGATCACATCAATGAAAACTTGAATAAAGCTGGTTTAAGCTGACCTCACACGGGGCACCATTTGTTAGGGAATCAATGTATGGCAGGTTTAATTTGAAATTAAAAATGAAATAGCCACCAGAGTCGTCATGGGCGGAGAAAACGGGGCAAAGCACTGCATTCTTGCTGAGGGGAAACATCCTCACCTTCTCTCTGAACTTCCCACCAAACTGCTAACAGGCTTCAAATCATTCAGAACCGGATCATCACCTGCACCAAATCATCTGACCACATCACCCCATTCTCATTCAACTACACTGGCTCCCTGTTCAGTATCGGATTAACTATAAAAACCTCATGATCACCTTCAAAGCCCTCCACAACTTAGCCCCTACCTATCTTTCTGACCTCCTCCAGGACTACACACCTCTCGTTCCCTGCGGTCATCCTCTGCAGGTCTTCTGAACACTCCCACATCTCGCCTCAGCACCACGGGTGCCAGAGCTTTCAGCTGCACTGCCCCCAGGCTCTGGAACTCCCTGACCCCACACATACAACAGTCTGAAACCATAACAGCATTCAAATCCCACCTCAAAACTCACCTGTTCAGACTGGCCTGTTCACTGTAATTGTTCAGTATACTGCCGACCACACAGTTTTACTGTTTTCTTCCCTTCTCCCACACGTGTCTGTCCACTTCATCTTGTTTTGTTTGGTTTGTGCTGGTCATGTCTTGCCATGACTTGCTGTTTTAATTAATGTGACTTTGATCTCCTGCACTGTAAGGTGTCTCTGGGTGTCTTGAAAGGTGCCTCCAAATAAAATGTACTATAATTATTATTATTATTATTATTATTACTTCTGCAGGGGTTAGAGACTGGGTTGCACAGCTCTCCTCTGAATCTGGAGTGTGTCTGGTAAACACAGGGCAGTTTTGGCTTGTCCAGCAAGATAAAAGACTGCGACCTAGGCAAAAGCAAAATTGAAACATTTGGTTGCTCCCTTTGTGTAACAGCTGTGCAGACAAAAGCTTATGCTTCCAACAGCATGTTACGATGGGACTGTCTTGAGTTGGGGCATGTGGATGGAAACTGATGTGTTCAGATCCTCTCTCAGACAATGGGAGAAGGGAGTTGTCAGTCCTGGGTGGACTGTGACAACAAGGCATTACCTACTGGACATTTGGGTTGGTGCACTTGCTTGAAAGGAAGCTGCATGTTAGGCTTTGCTCTACATGCAAGCTGTTTTATTGTTAGAACCATGTTGAAAATGATCATCAAACCTGCTAAACATGTAAGCACACTAATTGTCAGTAGTATTCTGACATTAACATTCAATACTGCTGTAGCTAGTGTAAAAGCTCTTCTAGCATAGCTATAAACGTGAACACGTGTTTTTAAGCATCTCTGAACTGAATCATGAGTCTTTTTGCACATGAAAACACATATTGTGAAAATGCATCACCAAAAAAACATTCTTTACCCTAAAACAAATTATGTGACCTAATTAGATTCATAAATCTTGAATTATGTGATGCTTTCCTCTTAAATCCAAATACATTCAATAAAGTAGGACCAAAGGGTTCCTAAAGCCAGTTAAATGTTCTCTAAATCCCACACAGACATCCGAGAGCCGACACAAATGCAGGATCAAGGGACGGTATCTCACTTTTATAGCTCGGTTCACATTTATATTTTTGCTGAGCCGCTCAATTGACTTTCAACAGGGAAACATTAAGATGATTTCATTGTTGAACTTTAAATGTCCTCCTGGGAACTGAACCGGTAACATCTTATTTGGCAGCATGCCAATCCAGACCATAATGGAAAAGGTGCTTTGAATGGTTTCCTTCAAGTTTGACATATCTGTCCAGTGTCGTACTTTTTGCTTTTTCATTGTTGGACTCTTAAAGCAACAAAGCGACTTGGCTGTTGGGTTTACGCACTGAGCTGTTTATTGTGTGGCCCTAAGGAGCAGTTGGAACTTCATTAATTATGTTAGTTTTTATAGTCTGCTCATTCACAGCTTTACTTGCCGCCATAGAGCACTAAAATTTGTGCCGCTGGTAAAGGAATCCATTTGTTTACTAGATTGGGCTTATCTTAAGAAAGTAAGGACATGGTGAAACATTTTGCCACTAACCAATTAGTGCGTGCAGGCTTCACTTTGTTTACAGAAAACCCTTCCTAATAACCTCTCATTTTCTCCTTTGCTCACTGCTGAAGGCAAACAATTTGACACTGGAACTTATTTTTTTTTGTTTATGAGGGCAATCCTCTATGTGCAGCAGCCTTTATTTGCATGTTTGAACACAGCTTATTAGGTTGTGTAATTCAAGTTGAAGCGTTCTGCACTACCCCCCTTCCTTCTATTACTAAACATCAGATCCAGTGAGCAAAAGGACTTGTGATCTCACTGAATGCTGTTTGAAAAGCGTTTCATTTAGACTAATCACATTATCACGGTATCATTCATGATTTTGTTGTTAGCTGTCACTGCTTGTGAGGTCCATTGGTGTTTACTTGACTGAGCTGGAAACTGCATTGCAGTATTTTTTTTTCCTTGAGGTGATATAGAAAGGCTGCCGCGTGTCCTCTGAGAAGATGCACTATCGACCTCCTTCCAGATGCCATTTTCAGTCTCATGCAGCATGAAATGGAGTGTCTCATTAGCCTGTGTGTATCACAGACCGTGTTCTTCCTCTCATAATACGCGTACATGCATTTTCGCACAATTTGAGTGTCGCTGGCACACGGCTTGAAGCGGCAGCACGTGTAGTATGCTTCTGCAAATGTGCGCATGTGTGCAAACAGTGTCCAAAAAACAAAAAGAGAATCTGGCACGGACAGTAATTTAACGGCAGAGCGACAGAGAGGCTTGTTTGGCCGATGGGCAGTAACGTTCATTAAGATACCATTAAGATACTGAAAAGTTCCCCTCGTTAATCACCCCACTCAAAAAAAACCAAATGATGAGAGGAGCAGCTAACACCTTCGTCTGCCCTGCTCCCTCTCTCCCTGCCCTCCTTCACAGACTGGCCTATTTAAGTCCTACACGGGTTGGATCAGCATCTCTATCTTCCTCGTTCGCTCTCTCAACTCTCTCTTCTTCTTCTCTCCCCCGCTTTGTCATTTCAGATTAAATCTCCCATCAGTCAGGCACACACACACACACACACACACACACACACACACACACACACACACACACACATAAACACACATGCACTGCTACTTTCAGGTCTTTTTAATGATTCAGGGCCTTTAAGGCATCACACATTTTACGTCTCACCCTTTCAGTTTTTTTCTAGGTGGGTCTATTGATTTTGACTCCACAGAAACACAATCCCTCTCAAGATGACAGAAGCTACCTAGTTCTGCTAACTACGACTATTAAATCAAGAGACCAATTTTTTGTTTGGTGACGAAATCAAAGACACTGTTGAGTGTTTTTATAGACCGTAATGATCAGGCAATGCATCGGTAATTACAATTTTGCAATAAAGGATGACGTGATTCGTGTCCATTCAGTGTCGTATCATGAGCGCTGGGAAAGGCAGTGAAGCTAGAGCTCCACATGCTGCCATACTTAACTTCTTCATTACACCTTGTCTCTGACTGCAGGGTGAGTTTGACCTTGAGTGCTGATGAGGAATCAGCTTTCTTGTCCACTTTACTAACCTTTATAATGAGATGAAGAGTCACACACCTCACCCCAGATCAATCTCAAAAGTCACTCATTCCAGTGTATGTATGTAAGTGTGTGGAGGACCCTGTGTGCATGTGTAGCTGCAGCTTAAATTATGTACTGGGTGACTGTGTGGGTCACTATGGATCTCTCAGATGTTCCCTACCTGCAGCTATAGGTCTTTTAAGTGCATGTGTGTGTGTCTATATGTAAGATATTCTGTATGCATCTATGCTGTGTCCATTCCCAAAGTCCCATGCCTTCCTTTGTTTGATGTGTGTTTGCTGTGTGCAGGTTTCCTTCATCCAGAACCTGGTGTTCTGTGTGGAAAGAGCCTACAGGGTCCCTGACTACGGCATGTGGGAGAGAGGCAGCAAATACAACAATGGCAGCACTGAGCTGCATTCCAGGTCAGTCAACAGCTCAGCAACAAACACGAAATATGCTAAATAAATGTCAATAGAAGGAATGTAAAATGTGGGTTTACCTGTTGTTACTAAATGAGGTAACGCTTCACAATAAGGTACACGAATGTGAGTAGTTACTAAGGAACCAGTGAGGAATAAATCAGTGAGTCGTTAATGAGTCATCCTTGAGTAATTGTGATTTGAGGACTATATAAAAGCTAATGATGAGTCGCTGAAGAACAGCAGGGGAGATACTATGTCAATGAATCAGGTAGTGATTAGTCAATGAATGTCTGTGAATCGACATTCTGGACACTGTCCTCATGATTACTGACTGACTATGAATAGCCCGTGAATGCCACAAGCTAGTAATGACTAATTAAATACTAAGTACTTAAGCATTAGTTACTCTTTTTGTGTACCTTCAAGTAAAATGAAACATATAACGGAGTAGTTAACAAGTAGACTGTTTAATTACTACTTTGTGAATGATTAGTTACTTATTCTGTGTAAAGTGACACATAATACTGAATGATTACTAAGTAGTCCCTCATCACTGCATGATTATGAGAATTAGCAACGGACTTTACACAAACAGAGTAACCTATGATAAAGTAATCAGTAGTTAATGAGTCGCTACTTGTCTGTGCCACTCAGTGGCTGGTTCATAGTTAATCAGGAACAACTCACAGATATGTATGAAATAATCATTACCTAATGATTCATTAGTATATTATCTTCCAGTCAGTATTTTCTCCTACATAGTCCTCGAATCACAATTATTCAAAGATTACTCATTATTGATTCATTCATTTTCAAGTCATTCTTGATTCAATCCTCACTCGTTCCTTAGTAACTCCTCACATTGTTGTGTACTTTATTGTGAAATGTTACTCTAATTGAATTTAAATGCTGATATCCAGTTTCAATAAACATTGTGGTCAGAGGCACCATCTTAATTTACCACACCATCGAAACTACAGTGAGAGTTTTACTGAGATCAGTTTTATTTTCTCCTCAGTGCCGCTGGGAAACACACTGTAGCAAACATTGATTCTTAGTACACACACACACACACACACACACACACACACACACACACACACACACACACACACACACACACACACACACACACACACACACACACACAGAGCTTTATAGATTGCACTGTGTCACAAGTCACTGTGATGGTGTAAATGTTACTGTTGCATGTGAGCTTATGTTCAGTTCTGTTACCCAGAGTGTGTGTGTGGGTGTGTGGTTACACCGAGGTTGAAACTTTCTTTGAAAATACACTGAAGTAGACAATCAATACCAATAGCAACATGAGAGGAATGGACAACTAAATGCCTCTGTAACTTAAGAAACTCTCTGCGATGTAATGATATTAAAGTGCATTCAGAGAGGAAGGCAGGAAGGATAGAAAGAATGTAACAAAAGGAAGGAATGGTGTGGAATAAAGGTTAAAGGCTTCAGGGAGAAACAGAGGCATGAAGATTATTGATGAACAGAGTTATTGCAGGTATTACATTCTGCTCTGAGGATATGAAAGCAGGAGAGATGTGAAATAGCAAAAGTGTTTGGCTGAAAACGCTGTTATTATAATTAAAGATATATAAACTGAATCTTCCTTCCATTCTTGATCGCCATGTCAGAAACATTTCCAGTAGAAGAAAAAAACAAAAGATTTTTATGATTATTTGCAATAGCAGAAAAAAGGAAATCTGCTTTGAAGTACAAGTCGTTTTAATTTTTAATGCTTGTTTCAAAACAAGGATTATAGAACTGAAATATTTCTTAATCCTAAACAACTTTTTATCAGCTATTCTTTGGTCTTTATTTTAGTCGGTGGATGTCTCCAATATGTATATATTTTTATATTAAAGCTGACTTCTTAAGGTAAACCTCTAAAACAAATCCCAAAGTAATCGTATTTGTCTGTTTATAAAGCATACTTACTTACATTCTCTTCGGATGTTTAAACCTGCTTAACTTGATTTTTCGTGACAAATTATCCCCCATTAAAGTCGATAAATGCTTCAGGAAAGAATTGCATATTAACACAAACAACATATGCATTCATTCAAATTAGTGCAACTCTTAAATGCCTGCAGCTCCATAGATTATTGAGACATTTTACAAGAATGTCTCTATTCTTTTTTCAAAAAAGGGCATCAACGTCTGTTTTGTTTGAAGAAACTGAGTTGCTTCCATATTGACAAACCCATCATGTCCCTCTGTTACCAGTTTTTATTGAATCGGTTTTATTATTTACACTAGCAGCCCGGTTTGGGAACCTCTCTTTGAAAAATAAATACTCACTTAACCAAATAGTAAAGTGGTCCAGCAGGCTGATTGGTATCTATACTATATATATGGGTATATGTATGTGTGTGGTGATTTTTTTATTTCGTTTCACACCACCGTAAACCAGATATTATGCTGCGCTCGGTTGGTGGAGTAGTGTAGACCCAAAAATGGACAATTAGGCACGAAGTAGGATATAAGGTAATTTACTAATTTACTACTAACTAAACTAATATATATAGAGAGAGTCCCAGGCGGAGTCGCTGTCTGGGCGTTTGAAGGTGTAAGTGGGGTAGTTCACGGTGGTGCTGGTGGTAGTGTGGCAAGTTAGGACTCTGGTGAGCACAGGGTTAGGCTGTTGGCTGCAGAGGTGCAGAGAGCTGGACGACCGGAGCTACACACAGGTAGTTGGTGTGCAGGTGAACACAGGTAGTGTGGAGAACAGGGCAGGCTCTGATTGTCAACCTGCTGCAGGTGAGCGTATGTCAGCAGCTCCACCCAGCCTCTCAGCACACCTCTGCAAAGACAACAGAAAAAGAAACAAACACCAAGCACAAAATATCCACCACAGAATCTGACAGATGAGGACACATTGTATAGTATTTGAATGGACTCTCCACCTCTGGCTGCACTGAGGGTCACTGCAGAGTTTTCCAAAAATAGATACCGTAAAAAATGCTTGCATTTGAGTCTGTAAGTAGTCAGTAAGTCCTCCTAAAGTTAAATATATCAGCCGCTGTCAGGAATATGAACCAGTGAGTTTGTACGGCACAACGTGTTCTTAGAAAATGGCGTCCAGTTAAAGTTTATTCCCCTTTTTTCCTTAAATCTTTTCTCTCTAGTTATGGTAATGTGGTGGTTGATTTAGCCAACCAACAACAGGCTATGCTACTATGAAAAAAAACGATGCCTAGCATATAGTTCATATCAATGTTGTCTTAACAAATTGGACTGAAGCCTCTTATCCTTCTTCTTGCCCCTCCAAACAGAAAGAAACATTGAGAAAATGTGTTGAGGAGAAAATGTAGGATGGACAGTTTAAAACACGTGTTAAAACAGCAGGACTGCACTCAGCCACTGGACTGGGTTTGTGTTACGTACTCCTAACTGATCTATCATCCAAGGTCGAGCTGGCCCCCCTCTTGTCCCTCGGTGTCTTGATAAAGATCCTCAATTTCTGCCATTGCTTATCTCCGGGAAGCATGTTTTTTTTTCTTTCTCCAACAATCCAAAGCTATTGGCAGCAGCTTGCCAAGATACCCTCAAGAAAAGATAACAAATTCGATGTAGTGGAGAAGCGCTGTGTCTTGGGCTTCTTGTACTTCCTCCCCTCCAGGTCATGCTTTGGATTTCCACAATTAGTGAGCTAGCTTATATATGTTGTTGCGTAATACATGTTAACATGCTGTGTGCAAACAGTGAACTGTGGCAGGGGCACATTTACAATGGCTCCATGTAAACAAGATCTGTGTAAATCATCAAATTGAACGGTCGTTTCTAGCCCCGGAGTGCCAGTGGGCAGAAAAAGGCTCAGTGGAAGCGAACAGGAAAGGATGTATTCATTTTGGCAGCGTACTCATTTATCCATATCAAATCAAATGATTCACTTTATTTGCTTCTGCCTCATGTTTATCATCGCACACTTTTAGATGGATAGACTAGAGCTGTTTTATTTAAAGTAGCATATCCAATCTTATAAGCGTCATGATGATTTTTTAAATGTTTTATTTCTCTTTAATATGATGACTTACATGTAATTTTTATAGAAATGTAGAAACATGACTTTGCTCATATATTCATGAATATTTTAACATAAATCTTGATTTTTAATTCACTTTACATCAGTACAACTTCAAATCATCAGAGTCTAAAAGTTGCTGTAATATACTGAATGTTACTTTCGTTTTGTGCTCTAACTCTAAGTTTACTCTAAGTTTATCAACTGGGCAAAGTAGGCAGTAGTTCCAGGTTTAGGTTGTGTCTCAGGTTCAACGCCAACCTGAAGCATCAGCATTTTTCAACCTGCGAATAAGAATCAACTATCTTTCTTCACAAAGCCATATATACCCCTTTCAAACTGGACAACAAGACATCTGGCTGTCATCGTTGATGTGAATGTGTATAATTGGTATTCACCTGCATCAATCGACTCAGCAACAGAAATGGGTGTTAATCAGATCGAGCTTCGATCGCCGGTGATGATAACTCAACACTGGTGAATATGCTCATTTTCTCCCCTCGTCAGGCGCAATGAGAAGACGTGTGTTAATGTTAAGGACACTGACTTGTTAATACTTTTAAATCAATATTAGAACATCTCACACACTATGAATGTTGTGGGCGATGACTCTACTGTATTCTGTAAGTGTAACAGAACAACACAGTCTACAGTATGAGTCTGCAGCAACATTTTCATCATTCAAACCTCCAACTGAACTGAAACTGTTGCATCACGAGGCAGTTTTGGTCCTGATTCCCGGTTTCACTTTTTAACCTCCTGTTTCCCCACCGAGCATCATATCTCCTGTATCGCTGTGCGAGGTGCTGACAGCCGCTCTGACCAGCCCTGGTATTCCTTTTTTAATATTAGCATGTGTGTTATACAGAAGTATTTTCAACAGAGCTCTTCCCCAGGCTGAATTAGCCAGTCATCCTCTGTATTTTAAGCATTGATTCAGGCTTCACTAATGGTATTGAATGCATTTTGATATGTCAGCAGATCTACCGCCAGTCATCGCCAAGTTTCTGACGATTTCTACCCCCCTCCTCTTTCTTTTGTAGGGAAATCTTGGCAGGGTAGAAACAGACACAAAATGACAGTGAAATTGGTTCAATTTTAGTCTGCACTGCAATCACAGTGGCCAGCCAGTGTGAAATTCAGTATACGGTTTTTATTAAAGAGATCCTTTATCTACAGTATACCACAATCTTAAGAGCCCTCAGCTTTATTCCAACAGATAGCAGCTTAAGATTCAAAAGGGATTCTGAATGTATTTTTTATCTGACCATTGAAAGATGTTTATTGTTCCTGTCCATGTGTCAGAAGATATTCACAGGGGTTGGATAATTATTGAGATTCTTTACCTAAAAAAAATAACATACTGTGGAAATAATCTACTTCAAGTCAAATATCTGCATCCAAAGCTTTACTTAGAGCATAAATAGACAATAGACAAATTCCCTGCTTCCTGTTTCTCTGTGGAAAACTTTTGGTGCCGCTGTTGCGAACACAGTGTTAGAGAAATAATGCCCTCTTCTGTTTTACGCAATAATAGACACATTTCTTTTTGCCATTATTTTAAAGAAAATATCTGATGTTTTTGGATGAATATCACTTCTGCACTATTGTTGATGTTGCATTTTACTGCTGTGGATGTCATGGTTGAGCTCATTTTGCTGTAGTTCTAATGTGCATTATGCAAGAATTGGTGACCTGTCGTTTTCACTGTCAGCAGTTCAGGCGCTGAGCTTGGAGCACCAGGAGATTATTTGTTTTCACGCTGCTAGCATAGGAGCCTTGAAGCAGGACAGGCCAGGACGAGCTGGATAGCATGCTAACTTCAACATGATACATGGACTTTAAAATGCCAAATTAAATCAACACATTTGGAGATGCATGGTTTTATTGGAGAGGAAGGACGGGGACAATTGTAATGTAACTCACAGTCTATCACAGAAATGTAGCAGAGACAAAAGTATTTGTCTCTGAGATGTACAGTAGTCGAGTAGAAGGACAAAGTTTCATACATTGGAAACACACAGGTTAAGTACAAGTACCTTGAATTTGTACAGTACACTGCTTGACTAAACACACTTGTAATGTTACATTGCTTCATATTCGTACACATCTAGCCTATAATGTATCAATGTCAGTGAAATCCACTTAATCTGAGTTTTCTTATCTCTGCAGCTCTGTGGGCCTGGCTAAAGCTGCTCTGGAGGCCATCAATGGATTCAACCTGTTTGGAAACCAGGTATTTGAATAATTCTCCTGCTTCTGGCACATTCCTCCTCCCAAACGAGTCTCTGGACACACGTGTATTTGTCTTTTGTCTAATCGTGTCAGATGGGCAAGATCGTATTATAGATATTCAGCCTATTTCTAATTCAAATCTGCTGAGGCCCATTACAGCTCCATACATCAGGGAGATACGCTCCGTGTTTTGTCACCATGCTACACAAAGAGTGAGCTGCCTCTGTGGCCACAGCTGTTTTACCAACTTGACATCATCAGCGTGATTAGTCATCGATGCAGGACTATTTCTCCAAGTGGACGTTTGACCATCGGTAGATTGATTTAGTATGTTAGTGTTTGGTTCAGCAAATTGTTTGTGTTTCTATCGACTTTGATCGATGGCCACAGTTGATGTTTGGTCCTGGTTTGCAGTATCCATTAGAGGATATGTTTCTTTTTTCAGCTTGTGTGGAGGGAAGGAAAACAGGGACATTCATTACACCTGCTAATGGATTGGAAAATGAAGCCCTGCACTTAGCAAGCCTCCTCTCTTATTATCTGTTCTTCCTCTTTTCTCCCCTTGGTCTTTTGCCCGCGATGATGGTTTCTTCGGCCATTTAATGTATCTGAACTTGAAGCAGTTTTCTGATCATAATACGTGGCTGTTAGGATGAGTGTATATTAAAGTCGCTGTTTGTTTTTCTCTTCTGATCAGCGGCGAAATGAGGGGTTTAACTGTGCCTGGAAATGGATTTTCTCATCATGCTCGGCTTGTTGAAAGAATCAATTTACAGAGGTGGCTGCTTTATGATCCATGCTGTGTGGGGCCTCTGTGTATGTGAGTCTGTCTCATCCGGACTCTTGTCCCTCTGTGGGGATGGAAGTTCTACAAGTCACGCAGTTGCCTGTTAACGATCTCTATCAATCTTGATTTCCCAGCCGACTCTCATCGTTCCGACGCCAAATGTGACGCCCCCAACCAGCACACTCTGAACTCCGCTATCAGGCTGGTGGCAGGCTCTTGGGGGTGTGTAGCATTTGCAGCGGATGAATGGACACACAGCCTTTCATTTTGTGAACTTTGGATTTTCTTCCTGATTTTTCCGACTCAAAGATAGCAGCTTTGCGGTGCGACACATCGATCTCTGTGGATTAAATCGATCCCGGCAAGAGGAGGATCTATCGATTCAATTTTAAAGCCTGTCATTAAATTCACAGAGATGGACAATCAAGACAAACAGTTTCCACTTTGTACCCGGGCACTGTCACCCAATTTACATCCAGTGAAGAACAGGGGTGCAGTGAAGTTGACACACACCAAAAATATTTCTTTGTGTGTTTGTGTGTGTGTGTGTGTGTGTGTGTGTGTGTGTGTGTGTGAGAGAGAAAGATTTATTTTGACATAAATCTGTAGACAAAGAACCCTGTCACTGCTAATATAATAAAAGTGACAGGTGATGATTTTCTGGCATAGATCACATTGGCCTGTAATTGACTTTCATTACACAGTCACCTTTTTATTACAGAGGAACATGGGCTAAGTGGCTGCAGGGCTAAGTGGGTTTCATGGAGACAGGAAAAACTTGCAAATATCACAGTTTTATGGTTTACATTGGCAGTTGCTGCACATAATTATCAAAACTGTCAGCCATAGTTCAAATCTCTTCATCCTGATTGAATTGTATTGAATTGAATTGTTTAATGGTCCTCTCTGAAACTCGGTGGAGCACATTTTCAGTATTGATATCCTGCATCTCCAAGAGCAGTTTTAGGTGCCCTGCAGTTTTTAAGACCCTTGTCAGGCGGCTTCCTGCCAAAAAGCGACTCTTGGGATGTAGGGATGTCTTGCTTAGTTTTTCGAAAGTAATCACAATTTGTTTTAAAGTAGTTTGTTTTTTACCATTTATGGACATCTCAACTAATTGATTGAATTTTTTTAATATGCATGTACATCATTCTGTCCAGGGACCCCTCTGAAAATAAAGTCAGTAACCATTTCAGAGTTGTTGTTTTGTTTGTTTACCAAAACTGAATATTGGCATTAAGTACAAAGTTTTATGTTGTTGTGATAAAGTCATCTTAATTCAAGGTATTCATGATACAATTATTTTACCAGTAGATTTGTTGCTCATACAGCTGGTAATAAATCCAGCGTGATACTACTGATACTGGTAATTCAAGAAGATTTTAATTTCCTTCAAAGATTCGAAGAATTGGAAGTTCGATATTAGTTTTGTACATGGAGGTGTGTCCAGATTGAAGTGAACAAAAAATACTCTATTTTCCTGTGTTTGAAAGTCAGTTATGGCTTGTAGAAAACCATATGAAGAACTCCATGGCTCCAAAACAGTTGTACTGTTTCCCTAAAACAAGTCCGAAGTCTTTTCTTTATCTTGTTGGACTTATGTTATATGACCGTTGGTTAAGCATGTGACAAATAACATTTCCCCATTAAGATGTCTGTAAAAGCCTAGACTTTGGGTACTCCCACAGTGCAAATATATATGCAGGTCAGGTTGATCAGTTTCTCTAAATTGCCTGTAGGTGTGAATGTGAGTGTGAATAATTGTTTGTCTCTTGATGTCAGGCTTGTGTTGAACTAGTGACCTGTCCAGTGTGTACACCGCTGCTCGCCCCAACACCAGCTTATCCTGCGCAGGGTGTGAGCGCTGATGTACTTACATTATCTGAAGTGTTTCCAATAACATTAAACATTCTTGTGAAATGAATAAAACTTTAATTCAGCTAGATTTTTGTTTCAGATATCTTCATTTGCAATGAAGACAACTTTGAATATCTCATGTTCAGTGTCATCTAAATATGTATTTTGTTTTCAGTGTTTCAACTGATGGACCCAAAGTGGCAGAAATTAGATATTGTGCCATTTTTGAACTTGTGTTATTTGCTGTTTATTCTTTAAAATTATATAAATATTTACACATTATGTTGTTGGATAAATATTTATTTCTGGGGAACATACTAAAAAACACTCCATAAAAAAAAGATGTGTGGATAAAAATGTATTTTCTTTACCTTTGAGTCCGCATATAGAGCATAGAGCAATAGCATTATGGCTCATATTCTAAAAACTCTTCCGCTGACCAAAAGATAATACATGTTCATATATAGATATATGTGCATTTCTGTTTGTTGTTGGTGTCAAAAGTGCCTAGAGCAACAAGAATGGCAAAATCTATTTTGCAATGCAATTTTTCTGGGTATAACTATCAAGGGGTTAACATACATAAAATACGGTTTGGACTGTTAAATGTCATTAAAAAGGAAGTGGAAGGAAACCACAGTCAAAAGAGCACACATTCAAGGTAAATGCTGGGTTGTCTTACACTCTGCTGCTATAACATCAGAAAAGGTTTCCCCGAGAGTACCATTTCTCTGACTTATCACACAGCTGCCTACACCGGTGGCCAGCAATCCACTGCACTATGCAAATTGCTACAGGAAAGCTTGCTGATTTGACTAAAAGCCCTGGCCGGATCTGTTTTTAGCGGAAAAAAATAGACTCTGGCAATATTCATACATTATTTATTTGACTTGCATTAGAAACTGCTTAGCAGGTTGCATGAGTGACTCAGTTGGTGTTGTATAACTGCAGCGGATGGATGGATGAATTGAACAGGACCAGCTTTTTAGAACAAGAAAAGTTTAGATGACTCCCCTGACCAAGTAAAAACATAAACCTGCCCCCCCTTTCACCCAGAGGTGTTTAAGTGCTCTGGAACGACGGACTGCATTGTAGTAGCAGCACTTGGTGACTTTTTGAGCGATAGGATGACTCTCGACTCACTGTTGTTCAAGCACTCCCACACTGCACTTCAAAAACATGCGCAAGCCAAAAATATCAGCCTGGTTTTACAGCGAAAGAGTGTGTTTTGATGTGCAGAGGTGAGAGCCGTGATGGTAGCGGCTTTAAAATGTGCTATTTAGCCATTTAGCTGTCTTTTTTTCTGATTAAATGATGGAGAAGTTGTTGTGCGTCTCTGTGTGTTTCTGTGGGTCTGCAATCTCAGAACACGAAACTGTGTGCTTTTGTTGCTCCTGTAAATTGAGAATAGCTGAGCTGTGACCGTGATGCTGTCTTTGTATGTGTTTTGCTCTGCAGGGTTGTTCGTGGTCGGTGATATTTGTGGATCTGGACGCCCACAACAGAAACAGGCAAACCTTGTGCTCCCTTCTGCCCCGAGAGTCTCGCTCACATGTGAGTCCATCTATCTCTGGAGCTACTCAAATCACTCCACAAATGACTAAAAACCTACAAAGAAAGCAGAATTACTGGCAAATTTGATGCAGAGATAGCTAGTTTTTCTGTTGTATCGTTTAGAAAGATGTACACTGTTCATGCAATCTGCTCCGCTTTATCCTTCTTTCACTCAGCTGTGTACATATTCTCCCCCATTCGAGGACTGAAATAGGTGCCTGCCACATACAAGGCAGGTTAATTGTACACACGAGACAAAATACGTGCTCACGTTGATGTGTCAGAGGGCATTTGTAATTCAGTAATGCATCTCCCTCACGGTGAAGCCATTACACCGCCCATGCCGGCGCAATTGATGGTTCAGCGTGACTTGAAATGGGGGGAAGTGAGAGGCGGCTGCAGAGCTGGAGGGGAGGCAGAGCTGAAAAAGCAAGGTGTGAAAAAAATGGTACATGGATGAAAAGCAAGAGCAAAATCATTCCCTGCTCTCCACTCCACCACTTAAATGATCGCATTTCTCTCTCTGTGTGCTGAATGTGTCAGGCAGAATGGCCGCCATCAACTTTCAAGGAAATTAGAGTAATTAGAGGACCAGAGCGGCATTAAAGCTGTCTCACTGTTGAGGAGCTGGAAAGATGAGAGAGAGTCTTTACATACTGTGGGTCAATGCGGATATCACCAAAGTTTCAATATAGTATCAGCATCATGTATACTACGGCAACAGACTGAAATTCAATATTCTAGACACCATCAATACCTGCATCGACTGTGTTCTACAAGCCGATATTCTCATTTTAGCTGCAGCTGCTGTCGAGGATGTTAACATGTAGATTGGAGCTGTAACAAGAAGTCGAGGAATCGGAGGGGATCGGAGCAGACAAAGCAGCAATTGTACAGATGTGTGCAAATTAAAAAAAAGATTTCAGTGCGAATCATGAAAGCAGCATCAAATGGTCATCTCCACATCTTTCACTGAAATCTGGTCCATAGCCGTCCATGTAAGAAAGCATGCCACTGCTGTTATTAGGGACTTCAGTGCACAGACAGCAGCTCAGGAAGCTCTGCTGTCTGTCTGTCTGTCTGTCTGTCAATAAACCCTAAATATTCATAGCTTTTGCAGTGAGGCCAGCGCTTGATAGCTTTCATTTTCATTGCTTAATAGAGTAAACTAAGCAAAAAAATGAAATGAGACAATAAGATGCCCAGTCATAATAGTTTGTCAAGGCGAATAATAATATTCATTCCTAATGATTGCTCCAATTGAAATGTAGTCAGGCAGTCCTGATTTTGAATAAGGCTGCTGCAAAGTGCTGCTTGGTAGATTTATCTGTTCTTCCAGCGCAGTTCTGATTCAAAACTTATATGACTAATAATATGACTGTGGTTAGGATTTAGTTCTAATTCCTCATTATCTAATCATTAATTAGCAGTTTCACTCTACACTGGAGACAAATCATTGTGGAGCAGTGTTAGCCAAATCTTTTCTCCCTGACAGAATACAGATGCAGCCTTACTCTCGACCATCAGCTACCCTGCCTTTGCAGTGGACGATGACGCCCTCTACAGTCAGACACTGGACAAAATTGTTCGCAAGCTGCGGGGAAAATATGGCTTTAAGCGTTTCCTCCGTGATGGCTACCGCACTGCAAATGAAGACAAGAACCGCCGCTACTACAAGCCTGCAGAAATGAAGGTCAGTTTTTTTCTTTATTACTTCAACGTTTATTATATCTGGATTGTTGAAAGTGCTTAAAGCAACCCGAAAAATACTGACACTGTGCTGACTCTTAAAGGTTTAAGTAAAGCTTACAGTGGAGTGTTGTCAGCAAAGCAATTAGAATGATTATTGTAGAGTTGTACAGTTTCTAAGTTTAAATATAAAGGCAAAAGTAGTCAAAAACAGCCAATTATACCCTGAACCTCTGAGGGTTGAATACAGCATTTACATAAACAGATAAAGGATCCAGGATAGACCCCTGGGGAACACCACCAGAGACGAAAGGAAGAGTTTCTTCTTCCGTTACAGCAAATATCCTCTTAGAGACGTATGAGCATAAATAGACCTAAATCACCAACTTTGGAGACAGTTGTTTGAAATATTGTGGTCCCATAGGAGTCCCCACCTACTCTTTAAAATGGCCAATTTCCTCCCCATAACTTTTTAATGCAATGTGTGTTTAAAGTGTTTCAAAAAGCTTTCTCCAAGAAATGTTATTCAACAAATGAAAAAGACTGAATGACACGCACTGGTATTCTCTTTAGTTGATGTAATATTGGCATTGTTGAGTCTTCATAGTGTTGAAGTTGTGGATGTGATGCATATTGACGATTGTTATTTGATCGATGTTATTGTCTGTTTTATGTATTTTCATGTTATCAACTCTTCCTTATGCCCTTTTGGTGCGCTGTGGCACAGTTTTCTCCACTGTGGTTCCAATTGTTTGTAGTTCCACTGATACCAAGGTTTATCAATCACATTTAAAGTCAAGGAAGGAAACTAAGTTAGAGTTCATTTCAGGCAACTGCTTGTTAATGCAGATGAATGAGTTCCAATGTTTGGCAATGTGCACCTGAAAAAGTTCAGCTTGAAAGTGCTTGTGCATGACATTTGAAAAGTTTTTGAAATGTATAAGCCTCTGAAGATACTATCTTTCTACGAAAATGCTAAGAAATCTCCTTGTGACTTAGCATCTCCCATTTCAAGTGTTTTAATCCCCCAGGTATTTCACCCCTAATCTCAGTGCGTGTGTGTGCTGGTAAATCCCCGTCACTGGGTGTGCTCATGCATATATATGTATGTGAATGACCATGCATTCATTGTCCTTTTTTTCGAATCCCCCATGATCCCGGTGAAATTACAGCACATTCACTTCAGAATCAGCTCAGTGAGTGTACTCTGAGTTAATCAGAGGCTGGACTCTTAATGCTAAACAAATCATTGCATTACCTTCAGATCTAACCTCCCAGAATTAATGAGCTCACAGAGAGATCCACAAGCAAAAGTCAGAGGCAACTGGGGTTTGTGTTTGATCTGGAAGATGTTTAACTTCTCATCCATAATGTCTCATCAGCTCTACTGGTGGGACATTCGAACTTTGAAGTCAAAAGTCATCGAGGTCACCTGATACTCAGAATGACAGTTAACTTTTCTTAAAAAATGAAGTTGCTATAAAAGGTTAGTGATGGCACCATATAGCAGAGCAGTTTTGCCAGGTGAGGTAGTTTTGCAACCAATTCGGCTTTTGCTCAAGTGGTTGATAATTGTTTGTCAGTTTATGATCATGCAGGCTACTTTTTGTACTCCTAGATAAAAAGCTAGGCAATATTCAGATAAATCTACCCACAGTAATATGGTCATGACCATTCTGGTGGACCTCATGGGACCTTATTTCAGATGAAGAAACATTTATATTACTTAAAGGGGAGAGACAAAAACCCCTTTAATCCCATTTGAATAATGTCACGATTCAAATATTAGATGCTTGTGAATTAAAAAGATATTTTTTTCAAATTAAGAAAGTCACAGGTTATCGTGACTCTGGTAAAATACCATCAAGTTTCTTGGGAAACTGTTCAGTGGGCCACATTGTCTCAGTCAATATACGTCGCCAACAACACGGCAATGAACTTGGCACACAAATTACAAAAAAACGATGAAAATTACATTAAATCTGGTCATACTGACACTGCAGTTATGTGAAGGAGAGTTAACCAGTTTTGTGAGCTAACTAATATGCAGGAGCCGCTCTGCAACGTTTAATTTGGTGACAGTTCAAGGATATGACATCACCAACGTAACTGGCTATGTATTCTTTCTAATTACATATTTTCACAGCCTTAGTTTTACAACAAACTCTGACTTTCTCATGCTGTAGCTCAGCAGTTAGAGCAGGTCGACTAGTGATCGGAAGGTCGCTGGTTCGAATCCCGGCTCCCCTGAGGCAGAACTGAACCTTGTGTGCTGGCCTCTGCCACGGGCCCTGCATGAGCTGGAAAAAAAAGGTGGGATAAAGTGGTTCCATCCCCACGACTATCACGGATGACTGCAAAAGAGTGCTTGTGTTGCTCGATATTTACAGAGTATGTAAATAGGGACCTACGTTAACATTTACATTGAGGGCAGATGCTTTTGTCCAAAGCAACTTACAACAGGTGCATTTGTCACGAGAAAGAAACCACAACATATCACTGTCGTTAAAGTTTAAAAAGAAAAAAATCTTAACAGTTTTTGAGCCCTCATCCGAGCATAGTAGCCGCCAGGGGGTTGGGAGGGAGTCATGCTATGCAGGGTTGAGGTGAAGTCTGAACAAATGAGTCTTGAGTCTTTTGCGAAAGATGGTGAGTGGTTCTGCTGTTCTGACAGTGGGCGGAAGTTGGTTCCACTACTGAGGTGCCAGAACAGAGAAAAGTCGCGACTTTGCTGAGCTAGCTTTGTTTAAACTCAGCAATGGCGGTACCAGCTGGTCAGCTGATGTAGTAGAGTACAGTAGGGCGTTCTGTCTGACCCGTGTTTGGAGGTAGATGGGCGCAGTTCCATTGAAGACCTTAAGGGCAAGCACCATTGTCTTGACTGGGAGTCCAGTCAAGAGTGAGTTGCAGTATTCCAGGAGGGAGATGACCAGTGCTTGGTCTAGGAGTTGCGTTGCATCTTTTGTGGGGAAAGAACAGATCCTACGGATGTTGTAGAGGGCAAATCTGCAGGATCGGGCCACAGCAGTGATGTTGGAAGCGCAGGATAGTCAGTTGTCGAGGAGTAGGTCCAGGTTCCTCGCAGTCGATCAAGGTGATACTGTGACAACCTCAACAATGACGGACAGGTCCTTCTGAGGGTAGTCTTTCCCCGGGATGAAGATGAGTTCAGTTTTACTAAGGTTGAGCTTGAGGTGATGCGCAGTCCAAGCAGAGATGTCTGGCAGACATTCAGAGATGCGCATTGCAACGTGGGTATAGGCAGTGAACAGTTTATTTTTATTTTGTGTGTATGACTTGACAGATTGTTGGTCTTGAGAAAACATTTTTTCTAAATTATATTAGCTCTTTTATTTGCAGAATTGACAGAAACTTTTAAAGATGTTTTCAGGCATTTCTCACCTTTATTTTTTACAGCAAAGAAGAGGCCGATGTTATGGAGGCCATGTGGCACACACCATTACCGTTTGGCTAACAAGGCGCTCTTAATTTTTTTGCTAAAATGCTAAAAACAGAGCAAAAAAAAGGCGCTAACAGTGAAAGTGAGGGCACTCAAAGGGCACTAACTCTGAACCACTTAGAATACTTTGAAATTAGCTTTCTTTAATCCTGCAGCTAATACGATACAAATGCTCTAAGGCTTAGAATTAGCAAACAGTATTTAATGCCTCAGTTCCTTCAGGCTCCGTCCTGTCCTCAGTTCTACCAGCAGGCAGACAGATTTATGCCAGCGAGCTTTCATAACGTGAATTCATGATCGCTCCTGCTGCTATTTGCCTTCCATCTACCAACAGTAATATATTTGCTACCACATCAGCAAATACTGCATGCAAATGTAGTTCCATAGAAGAAACTGCTCCAGGTAGTAATATTACACAGTGCAGTAAATATTGCTGCAAGATTACAGTTTTTCAGTGACTTCATAGAAATTATGCACTTGTCATGTATTTGAGTCCTAACATATGTTATTTCCTTTTTCATGATAAGTAAACACACAGAATGATGAAATGCTAGGGGAGTGTCTGACACAGCACGAGCCCCTCGCGGTGAAAATGAAGTCACAGATAGCCCGGGTGTCCCTGCAGAAGACACTGAGTGAAGTTGTTGTTGGTGTTTAAGAGAAGAATTCACAGCAGGGCAAACGTCTGAGCGCACTGTCTGTTTACCATTGACAGGGAGCAGCAGCCTGTGTGATAGACAGTTTTACCAATCAGTCTAGCTGCTCAAGCACAACACACCAGGGATCCCTGCCTGTTTACAGCCTCAACAGGCCAAGAAGCACAAGCTGAGCTGGGTGACTGCCTCAGAGCCCCCCCCCCCCAAATAAACGTCCCTCCCTCAGTATCTCTTTATGCACCTCTTTTATTCCCCTCTCTCTTTCTCTCCACCTGATAGCTAAGAAATTGCTTCTTGTCTGTGCTGACACACACAGTCAGAAGACATGTATACCTGCATAATCACAGGCTGCAGACGTTAACCATTTAAAGGAACATAGTCAAGCACACAGACAGTAGCTCTGCTCAGTAATGCAGCTCCCATGTGTGTTTGTGTGCGCCAGCCTTACCAGCCATTTGTAATTACATTAGGATGTAATCTCTGCTATCTTCCATCAGTGTGGAGATTATTGAAAAAGATGAGGGACAAAGATAGTCACGACTAATGACATTTATAGTTAGACGGGCTAAAATGCACACATACACACACGTTTTGAATGATGGATTTTAGAGAGGCTGATAAAATGCTGCAGCTTGTTTGATTGTTTTACGAGCTGACCATGGTGATTTGTCGCGTTTATACGAATTAAATGACTAAAAAAAATAGTTATTCTGAAAAGATGGGAGCCGCTAACATTTCATCCGTGTGTTTGTGCTGATCCTCTTTAGGCTGTCATAAACAAGATGGGATTGAATTACTGGAATTAATAAGGCTGTGATTCACTTGACTCGTCCTCTCTGCATGTGACTTGTAACCAAATGACTTCAGGATGCTTGTGTGATTTTTTTTGTGTACGCATTCAACACAACACACAATCTGTAATAGGATTTCTGGCTGAGTAAGATTCGGGGCATCCAGCAAGCGATGGTGTTTGTGTCAATTCAAGTGTTTGTTCTGGAAAATTCACTCCAGCTGCTGCCACACACTGGCTTTTATTTCTCTATGTTCAGTTGGCTGAAAACAAGCAGACAGCCGCACGGTCACACACACACACTCATCAGTTACCCAGTTGCATCGATCAGTCAGTCACTCAGCTAGTCAATCACAGCTTGTGTTGAGACATGAGAGGGAGGTTTAATCCAATTAAAATTCAGAATTAATCAGAGGAGAAACATAAATGTTTCGGTAAGGGGTCAGTGGGGTTTGAATATGTAAATTATGTCAATCACATGCTGAGGCCTCCGCAGCCACCAGATGTCAACCCAACTGAACATCCATGGGATGATTCGGAGCTTTGTCACAATCCCACAGGAGGGACCAGGGAAAAATTGTTGTTATTGTTCATCCATTACAGCTCCACAGCGCAGGAGAGTGTATTCCTAGAAGCTGCTCTTGTGGCTCATAGTGTCTGAACCAGGGTCGTGACAGAAACAAGGCCTGGGATGGCGCTGGCAACACCTGAAATCTGATTTACTTTATTTATCCTAAAGTATGACTGGATGTTTATACATTGACAGACATGACCTTAGTTTAAACCAGTTGTTTGACACGTATGATTGAGTGTGCACTTTATTCTTTTGTATGTTGCCTACTGTTGGAGGTACAATTCTGTTTTGAGGTTCAAGGTTCATTTATGTGTTATTCTACAAAACAGGGCTGTACAACAAAATGCGATGTGCAGTTTCTTTGTGCTACACAAGAAAACGTTTTTTTACGGTGGAGCACAAAAGATGAGTTGAGGAGTCTCACAGCTGTAGAAAAGCGAAAAACGAATGACCAGCTCCCTCTAATCTTACAGGTTAAAGTACGGAGGCTCTACAAGGTTGGACTATTTATCTTGTTCATTTGAATGTAGTTATACTTGGAAGTTATAAGTGTCAGCAAGATGAATGTAATGTAAGTTCATTTGGTTAAGACAAAGAAAAGATACATTTTGCCTTAAGTTGTGCTTCATATGCACAATTCTTATGACAAAGGTGTAAGTGTAACATCATGAATACAGGATATGGACTGACAGCGAACTCACTGAAGCACTTCTCTGTTTTTTACGACTATACTGTTCTTCTCTGGTGCCACATAGAGCTTCAAGTCCTTTTCACTGTATGACTACCAAATCATTTGTATAAATAAATATGTAACGTGTGGCCTACATTGAACTTGCTCGCTGGGTAATGTTGGAGGCAGGTTTTCCTGGAGGCTACATTACCCACAATGCAACGAAACCACTGGAGGCAATCTATCAGATTACATGGAGCTTCCTCTGGAGCAACAAAGCAGCTTCACCCTGCTGTTTCCACATATGCAGTATTACTGCTCATCCTCAAGTGTGTGTAATGTGTACAATTGATGGTGTTACCCTTTAAAAGCAACAGTGTTTCATTGTTTTCCCTGAACCAGACTAAATGAACTGAACAGCAGTTGTGAAAGCAACAATAATGTCTGAGTGTTGGTGTGTCCTTTAATTGGTCATCCATTAGGTAAAGGTGTGTACAGCCATGGAAGAGTTTGCTTCTTTAGTATGCACTGTTCGGTTTTATATTCTCCATTGTTTTGCATTTAAGAGGTGTGCAACTTGTTTTTTTATATCTAATTCAAAATGTTTAAATTGGTTTCACACCTGGGTGAAGCGGTGGAAGTGTGGGCCGACAGTCAAACAGTTACCTGTAAAAAAAAACAAAAAAAAACGGTCCACTGATCCAACTTTTCTCTCAGTTTGCTTCGGATATTCATCACTGTAAACTTTCTGACACGTCAGACCTTCAAACGTCCTCCTCAGAACAAACAGCACAACTTTGAATTCAAGAAAATGACCTTACGAGGAGGCATTACTATTCCTCACTGTTCTGCTGGTTTTCATTCACAGTGTCATGTCTTCTATATCTTCTCTCCCTGTACATTGCTGTTTCATATTCAGAACTGCTAAAGTTCAGCCACCCGCTGCTTTGAAGTCCCGGTGCCTCTCTCCTCCTCCTGAAATGGAAAAGCAATAATTCTTCCTCTCTCTGTCTCTCCGCAGCTTTTCGATGGAATCGAGTGCGAGTTTCCCATATTTTTCATCTACATGATGATTGACGGTAAGCCTTGTTCTATCCATAGCTGCTGTTATGATGCCTCAAGTGGGTCATTGGCAAGATGGATCCTGATTTGGAGCATTTGACAGGAAATTACATTTTGGTGTTTGTCGGGTTTTAGAGGACTCAGAAACACTTTTTAAAAGATTTAATGTGTGTATTTTGTGAGTGAATTTAAGGGAATGGCCAGAAATAGTAAAAGTACGGAGTATAATCTGGCGAACGAATTCATTTGAATCATCTCTCTAAACATTGATTTTGGGCCTGTTTCCCATCTCAGACGCCCTAAATTGTTCATCTTTAGGGGACCATTTTTTAACTGCTCAAAAATAAGACAAAAGCATTGTAGGTAAGCAGAACTTCGTTAAAAGCAAGACGACATGGTTCAAAACTGGACTGATCCGCCACAACATTAACAGGTGAAGTGAATAACATTGATCATCTTGATACAATGCAGTGTTCTGCTGGGAAACCTCGGCTCCTGGTGTTCACCAGGATGCCTCTTGACATGCAACACCGTGCCCAAACACAGTTGCAGAGAAAGTACACTCCCTCTTTATCAAAGGTGCTCAGCAGGATTGGCTTCCTTGCCACATCACAAGACCGACCGTGAATTGAGACCCCATTGATCTTTGTCCGCCACAGCTTTGTGTGGATGCTGTAGGTCAAGTGCCACCCACATACATACCAGGACTCAAGGTTCTCCCGGGAGTATACTGCATTTTAAAAGAAAATCAATGTTGCTCTCTTCATCTGTTGGTCCTTTCAATGTTGTGGTCGGTCCATGTATGTTGTGTGCCGATACATCCTAAGATATTATTACATTATTATTATTATATATTAATATTATTATGTTAATATGGAGACATAACTCACCAAAGAACAGACAACAGTGATGAGCAAACAAAACACCAAAATCACTCTAAAACAATACAAAATCAAACCGATACATCCTAAGATAAAGACACATACTGTGTTTTATCACAACCTCGATCAACAGGCCCAACAATCAAATATTAACATTAAAGAAAAAAATAGTATATAGATAGACAAAATAATTTCTCCTGCTTCATCTTTGTCCAGTAATTTTAAGATTATATTGAACATTTTTGCTCCCTCTGAGGATAAAAAAAGAAAGACAGGAAGAACAATAAATAAAGCCATATATAGGCCAAATAAACTAATGTAAACAAACATATACAGCTGAAAAAAAACAATACAATGCAATATGCAATATGCAATATGCAATATGCGTGTTATTGCACTAGTATTGCACAAAGATAGATGCACAGCAATAAATGTAGCAGTGTGTGTGTATAAATATGTATGTCTGTAAATGTGTCTATGTATATATGAGTATACATTTATGTATGTGTGAATACAAATATATAGATATATATATATGTTTATATTAACTACACTGTATATAGTATATTGAACAAGATAAGAAGAAGAAGAGCAGGAGGAAGAAGAAGACATTGGATTGTATAGATTGTTTTTAAAATGTAGTTGTTATATTGGTGTAGACTAACAATGTGTGGGAAAAAATAATTAATCCAAAACTTTGAATAAGTATCATTAGTGTGTGTGTGTGTGTGTGTGTGTGTGTGTGTGTGTGTGTGTGTGTGTGTGTTTGGCGGTGTGCATGTTGGTGTTGCAGGGGTGTTCAGAGGAAATAAAGATCAGGTCAAAGAGTACCAGGACCTCCTTGAACCCATCATCTTCCAGTCTTATGAGGGTGAGTAATCATAAATAAATACACACACACACACACACACACACACACACACACACACACACACACACACACACACACACAAATGCAGTGACCGATGGATGCGGGAACATGATTACATATGCACAGGCACGTATAGCATTATCTGATTTTCCATATCAATATGCTTCGTTTCGGAGCCTCTGTTCTCTCCCCCTCTAGCAATGAAAAACTTTCTCTTATTAAATCATGTCATCCATATTCAATCACCACATACTGTGACTGAGGCTCACAGGGGTGGTATGTTTAAGTGAACTAAGCCTTTTCCACAGGAGCAAAGTGCCTGGCGTCTATTTTCACCTGTACCCACCGACGTGAGGAGAGACAGTCAAATTATAGGCATGTCAAGAGCTTTGAGTTTCTATTGGTCTTTTCATAATAGAGGGGGAATAATTGAAGTGTGGAAAGGATAATGATGTACTACAGAAATCACTATAGTCGCCCCGGACATCACTACAGTGCCTTTGTAGCATCCATGGAAAGTTTAAAGCCACGGAGGTATTGAAGCTGTGAGAAGCTGCTATTGTGTGTTCTGCTGCAGGGTCCCCTGACCTTCCAAGAGTCATGGGCTCTCATTGTTCTGATGATACATAGACGCATGCAGGCGACAGCAGCGGGAGACATGCTGCTGTTCAGTGGTGAATGGACAATGTTAACTACAGTTGTGCCATTATTTGAGTCACTTTGTTGGATTCTTATGTTATCGCCCGTTCAGGAAAAGGTAGAGAAGAATAGCACACTGTAGTGCGACGGTTGCTGCTGGGCTCTCTTATGTAAAGGCACACACACATTTTATGCTTCTGAAGTGCCTAAAATGTAACCTGATAATCAGAGTGAATTATACGATATTATCCAGCCTTCTATCATCCTCATGCCAGCCAATTTCTGTGTTGAAGGGGGAGCTATTCAGTTTGGATTGTTTTCTTTAGTTGTCAGTGAAATATTTCAATTTTATACATTCAATTTTATATTCCCCCCATGTCACCTCTTGTAACTTTTTATGTTGGTCCATCATAAAGCCCAGATTTGAATGCGTGTTCCCGCAAAACTAATCACTTTCCCATCAGCCCCAGCTGCACTGTGCTAGTAAGCAATTGTTAGCATGCATTAAAAGCACAAATCTGCTTAAGCACAAGCTCATAGAGCCACTATAATGGCTCTACACTCGTAGGCTCAACTCTTTTCCCAAGTTTTCAAGTGTCTATCTATGCACCTCTAACGGAGTTACAAGGGGTAGTGGTTAAAATCGACCCCTCTGAAAGGGACGAACCCTTCAAGACCCTCATAACTCATCAGTTGCGCTTGATAGCGTTGATGTGAGAAGACGCAACCTTTCTCAATATGTTATCTTTACCCTTGGTAATTTCTCTTACATTATTGCAAGTTCTCAGAACTGTTAGTCTTAAGTGTGCCATGAAAAACCTTCATTGAGAGGACCATGGAGTCCTAACACTTGGCGGGACAGCCTACCTGCTCAGTTGACGTTGTGCTCCGGCCAGGTGGAGCAGAAAGAGACTCTGTACACAGATCAAACACTAGGAGTGGCCAGAGCTGCGACAAGAACACGATCCCTCACCAGCTTCCCACCCATAAACAATGCCAGATTGTTAGCTTGAGCGAGTGCTTTTTCTACAGCACTATCTGGGCGGCTTAAGTAGTCTGCCGCCTTCACTGACTTCACCGACTGTACCCTTCAATTCAGACTGAATTGGTACAAATGACTACTCCAAGCAATCAGGAACTACTTTCTCTCTTAATGGTGGTTCAGCAGCTGGAGCAAATTGCAAGGTTTTAATGGTAGAACTGCAAAAATGCTCTCTGGTTACAAACCGTGCTATTTCTCTGCCTCCATGGGAGTTCTGTGGACATATTTTCACTTGGCGTGTTTTAAATCAGCTGTCCAGGGTGAAAAGTAAGCCCTGGTGCTTTCAGTAACCCCTTTTATAAATAAATCAAACTTCAAATTTAAGAGGTAATTGTTGCAGTGCATCAGGAGGTTGTTGCTGCAGCTATTGAGCGGAGCCCATTTGAACATCAGCTCACAGGTGTATGTACGTGTCAAAACGTGAAAATGTTCCTCACACTGTGTGCGACACTGCTGCAATCTTTTTCAATTATCTTTTCTGTAACCACAAAAAGTGCTGAGAGAAGGCTGCTGTCAACATGTACACACACACACACACAAACACACACACACACACACACACACACACACACACACCGCTCATAGTCCTTGTTTCCCATGCCAGGCCATGCTGTGGTCCCCAAATACTACTACGTACCGGCTGACTTCGTGGAGGCAGAGCAGAACAAGCATGGAAGCCAGAAGCGTTTTCCCAGCAACTCTGGCCGTGATGGGAAGATCTTTCTGTGTGGTCAGGCCCTGTACAACATCGCCAAGCTGCTGGGTACGCCTCTGTGTGTGTCTGTATGTGTGTGTGTGTTTAATGTGCTTTGGTATGATGCGTTTACTCTCTTTCCTCTTATACAAATCTGATAATTCATTAATAATGCAACACCTCAAGTTGCAAATAAAATATGACCTCAAGTCCATATTTATTGAAATGTATTACTCTATTTGATGTGTGTTATGACAGGCTCAAAAAAATCTGAACTGGATACAAACATCAATTCCTTTTTTAGTGGTGGTGATCTAAATATTGCTTCATTCTTCACTTGCGTGATCCAAGAATGCAGTTTGACTCATCCAGCGTTGTCTATATTTTTGTAGATGATGATATTTTTGTCCTCCTTCATTCAGACTTGCCTTCTTGCGTGTTAATGTTTCTGTGTCTGCCTTCGTGTGTGTGTGCTCACATTCCAGTGGATGAGCTGATCAGCCCGAATGATATCGATCCCATCCACCGCTACGTGCCGCGCCAGAACCAACGCAACGTCAGCATGCGATACTCCAATCAGGTAAGCGGTGATGTGACTGTGGTTGACTGTCATCACTTGGCTCTCATCCAAACTGTGCATACTTACTTTAAAACATATTATCGTGAATACTCACATGCACTGTGGATATTCAGTCTCAATACAACTTTGGATTCAAATGCTCCTTGTTAAGCTTGCTTATCAAAGCATTCAAGTGCTTCTGAACTGAGCTACTGTAGTAAAAACATACACACAATAAAAAAAGGATGTAGTGTTTTATTTTATAAATCAAGCAGCACCAAGTGCTTCATGCTGTAGTGGCAGCGAGTGGGCAGCGAGTGGACTGCCCACTCACAATCGAGAAAAACAATCTGCTCTGAGTTGGTGATTAAGTTCTGCCTATTTATTTAGTCTATCCAATAGGGACAACTTAGAGGTGTAAATAAGGGATCACGGACGAGTTGTATGTTCGCAATTAACTTGGCATTAACTTGTTTTCACACTTTGAACATGCGTAGCCTCATAGAATGGAGGGACTTTGCATCCTGTGCTCCGCAGCATTACTAACAGACTATCTTTGCAGTGATTATATGAATCGTTCCTTTTCTACCAGCTTATCAGCAGCTGCTTCAAAAGTCCTCTTTCCTCCTTGGGGCGGCAGTATCTTAGTCAGTAGAGACTTGGCTTGGGGAGACTTGGCCGGTTCAAGTCCAGCTACAGACCACAATATGAAAGTGGACTGGTAGCTGAGGAGGTGCCAGTCCACTTCCTAGGTTACTGCCGAGGTGCCCTTGAGCGCTGATAATAGCAGCCCACTGCTCCTAGCTTGTGTGTATGTATGTGTATATGTGTGTGCAGCTAGAGATGGGTTAAATGCAGAGAACACATTTCAGGTGTTACATGTCTGACAAATAAAGATTCTTCTTTTTCTTCATTATAGCCGTAGTTGATCTGAAGACCTCAGACTCACTCAGGTATCGAAGTTAGACTAGTTAGGTTAGTTGTTTTTTCTTGTCATTATTTAACAGAGACTCACTATAGTTCCCTGATCAGGAGGTCCGCTCCTTTTCCAGGAAGGAAAGCAGTGGAAACATTGTTCAGTTCTGTTCTTCAGAGAGTATCTGATCCTTTCCAGATGAAGGCTGTCTGTCAGCTCTGTCAGCTGTCTTTTCAGTGTGGGCACCTCTTTCCATTTCCAACACATTAGAATCAGCCTCTTAGCTGTGATCAGACCATATGACAATAGAAGTTGTTGTGTCACTCTCAATGATCTCAGCACATCTGAAGTACCCAAGATTATTAGGACTTCAGGTTGTATCTGTACTTTACATATTTTTGAATATGACACTGAAAATGAACCCAGAAGCCTTGCAGTTTGGCACACAAAATGGATTCTATTTAGGACTTTGAATTGGATTAGGAATGACTAGCATTTAAAGAGCAGGTACGGACATGTTCTAAGATGGAGTTCCAGGTGTTGTTAGTAATTTGTGGTCCTAATTCCATCTCTCATTCAGATTTAATCTTAGTGGCAGCCAGTTTTAATCAAGCATTCTCAGTGGTCATCGTACAAAAGCATTTGATGTTAAAAAGCTCTGTAAAGATAAACAGAAATGAAATGAAATGTATAGCAGTGCTGGCTGCTCACATAAAGACAAATACATGTAAAGCAAGCAGCATATGTTCACACATACAATGATGAATACATACAGATAACAGATGCAACACGAGACACGTGTATTACATATAATGTGGCTGTAATGTGCTTTGATTGAAAGTCTCTCATTCACTTCTATTCTAACTTCTATTCTGACTAGTTTTATTACTGAATACTTCTACAACCCTGATTAACAAAAAGTCGGTGCACTGTTACACGTTTTGTACCGAGGCCTGAGGTGGGCTGGCGAGGTTCCAGGACTGACTAAAACCGCTTAAGACCTGGTAAATTAGAGACATATTTAGTGACTGAAAGATGCTTCTCTTTGGCTGCTCACATGCTCGTAGAAAAGCCAACCCAGTCATGATACTATCACATCTCCTGCAGTCACCATGAAGTAGTGCTGTAGTCACAGTGTCCCTGGTGTGTAGTTGCATACTTGAGAGGGCACAGGTCAGCTACAGACAGCAAGCATCCACCCACACCTCCTGGCCAGAAACTCTGCCTCAGGAAATTCCCAAATCAAACACAAACAATCCCACCACTTGATCCTCCTTACCACGTTTTCTATTAGTCGTGTGTGCCAAACTTTTTTATTACAATTCATCCAACGACAGCCTAAAAAGTAGAGGCCTTCAGTTTTTACCTTGCCACGGGCCAGTCGAGCAGGCGTGGATTAAACTCAGGCTATTTCCTCGACAAGCTGCCTCTCTGAATGACTATCATGTCTGAAGGCTTAATCCATATCTGAGACAGCCGGCTTCTCTGAGGATCACACAGATGAAGGGTAAAGATACGCATACAACAGCCTGATGTTCATTCTCTTTGAAAGTGTGGGTTGATATGTCCCATTCTGCCTCTGTATGTGGGATTTTGTTTTTTTTTAGCCTGCCTGATAAGATGGTGCTAGAACAAGGAGCACAGAAGGTCTGGAGAAGTATAATGAACGCCAGACTGAATCACACAGGGTGCAGGAGAAGGATCAGCAGAGAGAATAAATACAGAGAACCAAACCAAGAAAGCGTGTCAGCTCGTCAAAAAACTGTTGAAAGACAGAATAAGAGAGATGAACATTTGCCTGTTAGAGCTACAAATGCCATTTTTTAACTCTCTCATTCTTCACTACAAGGAAGGTCAAATATTTGATGACTAGAATTGTCCTTTTTTTTACTTCAAAGGTTTGACATTTACTTGCGCCGGGCAGACATTTCTTATTGTAGATAGAAGTGGTTTTAAGGTTTCAAACTCATAGGAAATTGCCATTATTTCACTTCAGATTTCACCATGCAGCTGTCAGAAAAAACACATCTCCTGCACCAGTAGCCATGTAAATGGAGAAGCCAGCCAACCTTGAATGTGTAAAGGTGCTTTTAACGTACTTATCGAAGACTATGTGTTTGTAATAATGATTTCACTGACCGTTTCTGTCAGCCCCACAATCTTCACAGATAAATTAGTATAGGTCGTCACACCTCACCATGCTCCAAATGTGTATATTTGAGATGTTTTGTAACTACTTAATATATATAGATGGTCACAATATTAGATCTCTATTCATTACTTTTAGCAAACTATTTCAACTATGCATCCATAGTAACCATGGATTTTAGATGAATATTCAACGGTTTATCCATTAGCCTAGCCTACTTGTAGCTGTTTCAGTCAATGTTCTATTACTTGTTGGCTAACTGTACATCCATGGATTTTTAGCTAAATGCAGAATTCCAACTTTTTATCTAAACTTATTAGACTAGCCCTCTTGTAGTTTGCTATCTATTTCAGTCATGTATCCATTATTTGTAGGCTAGTTAACCATTTCAGCTGGACAACCATCTATTTCAGCTTAATATTCAACTGTTTATCTGCATCTGCATATGTGTCCCTCAGTCATTTATTCATGACTTGTAGCGAATTGTTTCAACTTCTTCTCTCTTTTTTTTAATATATATTTTCATTTTTATAGTAACTCCAATCTTTCCGGATACCACTTCTGTGATACCCTGGTTGGGAATCACTGGTCTAAATTCAGGCTGCTTTATATGTATTTGGCAAAATTTGTAAGATCTTTCCACTTTCCGCTTACAATTTATTTTGATCTTTAATTCGGATCAAACAGCGAGCAATTTCAATCCTGTTATTGTCAATAGAATATCAGCATATCAGCATCATCTCTCTTGTATTACCAGATGGGGTGTGATATTTCACTGTAGGAAACAGGATGAAACTTGCAGCTCATTGTGCTGGCAGCATTGCTTTTATTGCTTTTATTCAGCTTCAAAACTAGTATGCAGTGTGAGCAAAGCCTGACTCCCCTCAGGTAGGCTGCATATTTTGTTGAGATTACTTTTATCACAATAACACTTTGTTGAAACTGGATGTGTCGGTGGCGTGACAGCTCGCTGTGAGCCCAGCCCCGCATGCAGCCCATCAACAAAAGCCCATCACATTTGGTTTGATGTTCTCAGCCGCATGCAGTCCAAATAATGTGTGAGTGAATGGTTTTACTTCGGCTTCATTTCTTAGAAAATTGAAAGCCCCATGGTTCGCCTTCACAGTGATGAGACACTATCTTTTCATGGCCATTTGAAATGTAATTTGGCGTCGGCACAACTTGTTAATGAGGTTATTGAAGAGCTGACAACTTCTTACTGAAGTTAATACGAACTGTGAAGGCTAAATGGGTGTGCTCGGTTACATCAGTGGACAGTGTGTGTGGGCGGGAAAGAGATGATGAATGCAGACTACCGACTGCGGCATCAAGGTGAAAAAACCCCCGTCGGGTTTGCAGTGTAGCCACATATATAAATCCATTATTTACCCTCTTTTTTTTGGTCCTTTTATACTGACAAGGAAAATATCTTGCTCTTTAGCTGCTAAATGCACCACTTAGTCTTTCATTGTGTGTGTTGTGTTGCAGGTAGTGCGCAGTGTGGTTTTATAGCTCTGTCTCTAAAAACAGCTGCCCTCCTGTCGATGACGGGGAAATGAGTTGGCGTGGTGGAAGTCATTCACTTTGTATGTGTGGTGGCTTGAAAGGAAGGCATGATTTCAACCACAGGTGTTTCTCTCTTCTGTCTTTAGAATTCAGTAAATCTGAGCAATCATCTTCCATTACCAGATGGAGTTTTTAAGCAGTATCACCTGGAAGCCGAAGTGAAGAGTATTTTATTTTAAGACATAAATAGAGCAAATCAGCAGACTTTCAGACTCCGAGCGCACCTGTATCCTCCTGCCCTCAGCCAGGGGAAGCTCAGTGTGGTTGTTTATTAATGTGGCTGGCGCTAAGCTGGGCGCCGTGCAGGGTCAAGCGGACAAACAAATTGTAGACTTTATTCTGTATTCACTTCTATCCTCCGCCGCTCCTCTCACCTCCGTACCCTTTTCTCTATCATTGCTTTCAGGCTCCCAGGCTCTTGGTCTTTAATTCCTCCCTCTATATATCTCTCTCTTTTTTTTTTACCTCAGTAACTCATACACTCACACCTTTTCTATCTCGACTAGACACTAAGCTTATATGTTGTGTCGGCACAGAGACTTGAGATGGGCAGAGAAAGAAATAGAAGATAAAAAAAGGAAAAGGGGGAGCAGAGAGAGATGTTTGCACTCTGTTCTGTGTTTTAAGCACGGAACATTTTGTGTGTGTGTGTGTGTGTGTGTGTGTGTGTGTGTGTGTGTGTGTGTGTGTGTGTGTGTGTGTGTGTGTGTGTAACAGCTGTCCTGTTGCCTCTACATCATTGACGTCCAGTGTTTGGTCTGCAGGCAGGAAAGGCACATGGGCGTGCTGGGCTTTCACATACAGTTAAGGCTTGATTTGTTTGGTCCCCTTTCTCCTCCTTCTTTGTGTGTGTGTATAATTTCTTTCCCACTTTTTTATATCCAAAAGAAAAACATGCCTATGTCGTGTGTGCACGCATCCTTCATTGCATATCGCTATCTCTGCATTTCTGTACATTTGAGGGAGATTTGTGGTCGTGTTGCGGTTATATACAGGCCGCTTGCGTGTGTTTGTGTGCACGTGTATTATTCATAGTTCCATTCCTTCCAAATGTTATGCTAGAGCTGAAAGGCCCAGCATCAATTCATTCCACAGCTGGAGAAAATAAGATGCTCCACAATGTTAAATCCATGAATAGCCTATAGCAGTATTGTACTGTTTGGTTCCACATATAAGCTTTTGTAAGGTTACCTCAGGGTTGTTTGACATTAGCCTTGACATCCGCTTATGTTTTGTAAAGGAGCTGGCGAGGTTGCTCTCTATCATATAACCAATAAATATCTGTTTAAGTAAGTAGTTATGGCAACGTTTTAGTCATTTCCAGCAAAAATATGTAGGAAATTCCATTTAAAGAGTTTTTTTAATGTTATAACTCGACTTGCAGAACGTGATATTTGAGTCCTTCCCCCTTTATTTTCTTCCTGAATGTGTTTTTACAGTGTTATTTATTTATTGCGGTTATTTAGCTGGTTTATTGTAGCATCATTGAATCCATCCCTACATAAAACCCTGCTGTGACTCCTGCAATGCCCTGCAGAAGTCGTGATGTTGTCGTGCTTGAGCTGACATGGCAGCACTTTATGTTCTTGCATGTGCCCGAGTAGTTCATACTGAGATTATGTGCAACACAGCAGCAATTTTACGTGGCCAGTCTAAATTTAAAAACTGATTATACAGCACATATCCTCATATTATAGGCTGCATAGGTAACGTGATGCATTAAATTTGCATCATGTGTGCAGGAAGGGAATGTGGTTTTGCCTCAAACTACCAGCATTTGAAAGGTGGGAGGTTGTGATTTAGTTGGTGAATGGGGTGTATATGCAACTTTAATGCACGGTGGAATATGATGTACAGGAACCTTTTACTCCAGTAATGAAGTGCAACTCAAGTATATATGCAACCCACGTGCCATAGTGTGAAAATTGAGCCAAAGTGCGGCTGGAGCCTCTGTGCTCTAATAATAGCTGCATATGGATGATTTCTTAAACCCAGTAGATAAGTGCGGTTTCCTTGATATTTAGCCACTTCCACAATGTAAGGGTCGACTGTGCTTAGTTTTTTCTGCATGAGAGACAGCGCTCCCGGGGCTGTGAGGGTGAGTCAGATCAAATGTGCCCTGAGGAGCATGGCGTGACATCCCGCTGACAAACATGCAGTAATACGCAGCAGGCGTAGCAACTGGGGGGATCCGAGAAGTCATGAATGGCTGTAAAAGTGAATTAGTTGGTTATGTCACACACTTGCTTTTGATAATACGCCCTTAATCTGCTCGGCTATTCAGGCGTGCTCGCAGAGTCACATTCTCCCAGTTTCGTCTCTTCTCGTCCTCTGTCTTTTAACTCCATCTGTGTCTTTTAGAGTTGTTTGAACTTTATTTGAATTCAACAAACCAGCAGACACCCACATACAGCACTGAAGCACATTTTTGCACTGAAAAACAAAGCGAGGGACCACTCAGCTCTGTCATTATAGAACTCTCTGGGAACCTTTGGCTTCCATCAGATTTCCGTTTTATTCACTCACACGTAAACACACAAATACCTCGCACCATGTTAGAACAAGGTTAATGGAAAAGTTGCATTATGGTCCATGCTGCGGGAGCTGTCAGTCATCAGTCAGAGATAAGCTGTGGGTCTGAAGACGCCCCTGATTGGATAGTACAGCATGGGGAACAAACAGATGGCCGGAGATACAATAGAGGGGGTGATGCTGAATTATAAAGTGCCTGGGAGGAAGAACGCAGAGATTAACCCATTTTAATCTGTTTATTTGTATTAAAGTGAACAGTGAGGGCACAAACACTTAGTTCAGTTTAGAAGCATCCACCGACTCCCTGTAATGTGGAAGCCTTGCTAGACCTTTTGGTCCCACTGTGAATCAAAACCTCAGTATAGCGTTGTTCAGCTTTCACTGTGAAACATAAGCATATCATAAGTTGGAAATATTGCGCTGGATTTCTTAGTCGGCAGTAACACCAGTGGTGGACAGAGAACTGAAAATCTGTACAAGTATAGTTACATTACTGAGATGTTGCTCAACTGTAAGTCAAACAGGTATTCCCCTCAAATGCTACTGAGAGTATTAGTTAATTTTTAACCATTGATGCTTACTGTGTTATCAATAGCAGCCATTCAATCAAAATGGATTTTGTCTTTCCAAAGTTTTAAATCCTCACAACTCTTGCTCTGCTCTGCTCAGTGGTCGTGGTCACCTCTACAAACCGAATGTCAGACTTTTCATTGGCCCGTTTTTGATCCGAAGTAGAACTAGATTACGTAGTAAATGCACACTTAAGTATTAGAATATGTACAAATTTGAAAAAAAATACTATACTCTGTACAAGAACCTAAAACGATGACTCAATTACAGTAATTTCATTAGCTGTTATCAGTTACTTCCACCCTGGGTTAACTAATCAGCTGTTACATGCTCTAAAAAGTTCTTGTCTTTATCTTCTATTCCCTCCTAGTGTTGGTATCTAACACTACATAATGTTCTCCTACAGTATTTACTCCGGTCACTATTCATCAGGTCACTGTCCATCCTGACAAAGCAACCGATTTGCACAGGTTTTGCGTGTTGTTTGTCATTTTGACTGTTGCTTATTTATCTGTGACGATTTAACATAATAGAGAAAGCGCTTAATATCAATATTTTGTTGCTTTTTCATGGATAGTGCTTGAAGGTTCTCATTACATTCTCCAACATGAGTTTGTATTATAAAAAAATCTACTTTTGTCTATTATAGAGAATAAAATCTAATTCCAAGTGTGATAATAATTATGCACATGTTGCTTGGCAACCACATTACTTATCAAACATGTTGCATATCACACCAAATATTTTGGCTGAACTGCAGCTAAAAATGTATCGATTTAAATGTCACTGTAAGCTCCCACTCTCCAGTTCTTCTATTTATTCCAAATAAACCAGAAATATTAATGGCATAATTTCCTCCCAGCAGGGGGTTGTTCCGAGGAAATTAACAAACAGCAAATGTAGGATTTCATCATCAAGCTGCCGGCTGAATAATGACTGCACTGCTGGCTGGTAGATTACAATAACATACATTTTGACTCTATACACGACATTTTACGGCCCATTATGAACTTGTGATCTGGATGATTATCCTTTCAGTGCAACTTGGGTTGGAGATGGGACTCCTGCTGTGTACAGTGTTTTCCAGTCCATTTGTTTCGGAGTGTAAATGGGTTTTATTGAGTGGTATGTACGCGCAGTCACACGTTAAGCGTGAAGACAGTTCGGCCGTAAATTCACTCACATTTTTTTTCCCCTGTCAGCTCGGTCAAGTAAATGGACTGACAGTCATCATCTCCTCGTCTGTCTTTGTCAGAGAGACGTGTTACTGCGGGAGCCATTTCAGTGGCTGTGCAGACACCTGTTGAGCTCAGTGAAATATGGATATTACTCTGTGATTCGGACGCAGATTAAAGGTTAGTGGGTGGACACCGCTGAATCATCTACAGTCTGCTCCTTTCTGAAGAGCAAAGTGACCCTGAGCCACATGGAACAGATGGACGTCTGTGACCCGCACACACACAGACACACACACACACACACACACACACACACACACACACTACATTTTCTAACTTGCACGCACATCCTCCACTTCATACAAACCCACAAGGCATAATCACACATATTCACATCAACATGCACTTTCCTACTACCCATTGATTCACTCACACACCCACACACATACACACCCACACACATACACTCACACACACACACACACACACACATACAGATTGAGAGTGTGCTAAACCCTGCTGTTTGCCAAATGGCCTGCTGGTGGGCAGGAAATGTCGAGCCCAGCGGTCTGTGACAGTAGAAGCTCTTGAGAGATGCCGACTGACCTTAACCTGCAGGGGAATGGACATCACTCAGACGCACTCACACACTTTGCATTAAGTCTCGTCACACTACCCGTACTCAAATGCATCCTCTGATCACATTCATACCAACACATTCACACTCGCCTCAGGAGTTGTTTGTGTGATTGTGTCCTTCTCTGACACACCTCTGCTTGCTCGTCTGTGTTACAAGCTGTTCTCTATGCCAAGGGCCCCATTAGCAGCGTCTGATTGGTTTGGCCCTTCCTGTTTCTTTTGTCTCACTGTCAGTGTTGCTGGCCAGCTCTGGTGTACAGCATCTTCCTGTTTACAGCTGACATATCGCACAGTAACAAAAGGGTGAGGCAAGCTGCCAGGATAAAGGACCTCAGGGAGAGTGGCAAAAACACCCGAGGAGAGATCAGATATGTGAACCTGCTGTGTTCAATTTATCCAAACCCTCACTCGAACAAAAGGCTGTCACATTCCTCGTACATGAAGGTACATCAACCCCTTCTTCTGCTGGGTTCAGAGCATTGGATCAGTATGGGATTTGTGTTTGGAGCCAGGTGTGCTTAGAAGGAAGCATCCTGGTCTCTATTAGCTGCTTGTTGATGGTAACTGCTGACAGTGTACAAGCTAAGGGTTCACAGTGGGGGGTCTGCTCCCGGCACTACCATCAGCACTCACTGCTGCACGTCTGCTTTAGTCCCAGAATTTGTTACAGCAGACACAAGATTGAGAAACTGTTTTGTTTTTTTGTGAGATACAGTAAATGGTGCTGACAATGCAGATGATGTGCAGAAAAAAGAGGACTCACTTTTACAACTTTAGGGTAAATACAGGAAAGAAGACTTTACTCACTAGATAAAACGTCAAGACTGACATTTCCTCACATTCTGCTGACAGCTGTAGCAAACTTTTGAATTGTTGAATGAAATGCTTACATATTGGCCCTTAAAAGATTGGGCTTTTTTTCCACCAAAAGGATCCTGTGGCACAGTAATTTAGTGTACGTGAAGGAGTTTAGGTGAACACAGACTGAATGATAACATTTCATAACATTGTGATCATTCATTTCATGATATAATGTTTATATCCGTGTTTATGTCTGCGTATAAATCTGGGTGTAATGATTCCATCACACGTCACACGTTGTTTTTCGTGTTTGTATGCAGCTTCAGGTGGTAGATTTTCCTGCTGCTATCACACTCTGCTCACTCACACTCTACAGATATAAGATGGTATGCAGTTGTACAGTAATTCAGTTGAGTAAAGAACAGCCCCTGAGCGTCTGTTAGCACATCTAAATGAATATGCAGTTCAAATTCAGTTTGCTTGTAAAGCACAATAAAATGCCGGCAGAACGGCTCTCTGAGCAGGAAACGTGGCTGCTGGAGAGCAGACTGCTTGTGATGCTCCGCTTCTGAGAATCCTCTCACTGAACATTGGCTGTGATGTGATTAAATTGAGAGGATGCAGAAACTCGTCCAGTTGATATTGAGGGTTGCTGTTGTTATTGTCTTCGATCCAGTTGCATCTCCTCATGTCTCATCTTTATATGTCTCTAGGTTCAGCTTTAACAAGGAAAAAGGAAGCCGTCTATTTAATAAAACAGGGCGAGGAGGATGAGTTCAGGAGTTTCACAGTAATGACGCTGTTCTGTAGTCTCGCGGTACGGCAGTGGACACTTCTGTATCTTTTGCCAGACGGCAGCTCGGTGAATTGATGGTGGACATTGATGGATGTTGTCTTTTAGTATCCTTTGGCTCTGTGCAGAAATCTCACTTCACCGATATCACTGATGCTCTGTAGATGATGGTGATGGTCTGGTGGTTTTAATGACCCGCTGTGGAGCCTTCCTGTCCCGGGCCGGCCATGAGCCATGCCAGGTTCTGATGTTCCCAGTCAGGATGCTTTCTGTTACTCCTCTCTAAAAAGTTTACCAGGATTTGGCTCTGGAGCCTTTCGTACATTATATATTCATACATAAACTGTACGCTGAGTATGATTTAAATCATTGTCACAGAGTCCTTTTATGATGGAGGAATGTATTCTGTAACCCAGTAAAGATGTGAGCAGTCATGCGGAACAACCACAGCACAGTCGGGATTGTGAAAAGTGAGGAATCGATTCTCTGTATCGGTTATGACAAATCAAATCATCTTTTGTCCTTACCTGAGGGTTCACAGTGGTTAACCTTAAAAGCATCCCCGAAGAGGACACCCATCGATCTGCAGGGGATGAAGCATCTAATCTTCAGTAGTTACAGCGAAGCTCTCAGAGGTTTTGTCAATATTACGAAATGTGGAGAAACCAGGAGTTTTTATTTTATCTGTGGCAGCAGCTCTCTGTGTCGGCATACAGAAGGATAGGCACCACAGCCCGCACCTCCTGCACCTCCTGCACCTCCTGCACCTCCTGCACCTCCTGCACCTCCTGCACCTCCTGCACTGGCCTCGGCTCTGCAGCCTTCCTGCTGACAACTCGTCCCCTGTGTACGAACAGCTGTGCACATCTGACCACACCTCGGCTCTAAATGCGTTCAAAGAGAGCTGCTGTTGTAGCTGCTCCTCTGGCACCGGGCAGCACGGGGCAGGTTATTTGTTGGGCAGTTTTTGGGCTTTTGTGGGCGTGTGTGTGTGTGAATGAGTGTTGGAGGTAGTGTGAGTTTTGTTTCAGGATCATTCTATGGCTGTGTGTCTGCATTCGCTGACAGTAATACACACACACACACTCTCTGGCAGACGAGAGTCAGTGTAAGCTTTGCCATTTGCCAGCCTGCGTCTGTGACTTTGTAGGGGATATTTGAAAGTTCAGGCATTATCTGGAATAGAAACGTACATGGATAGAAAGACATCACCTGTTCGACGGCTCAGATTTTTATATGTGACTATTTTTATTTATTCTTCGCTGCGGTACTCGGATCATTATGCACACGTGTCACACACACACCCCACACACTGACGGCAGTAATCAGGCCACTTATCTTCCCCAGCCTTCCCGGCTCTCCAGGCGTGATATCAAACAGGGGCGCTCCGACAAGCCGTGGCTCCTGTAGCTCACACTGCGGTTCCCCTTAAATATCAATTGATTTTTTTCTTCTGCTGCTTCGCTCATAAGGATTCTCCGGCAGAGGATAATATTTCTGAGCTGAGTCCAGAGAGAAATGCATCGCTTTCTCAGTCCGAGCGCCTTTACAATTACACCGGCCGGCAGCGTGCAATCCAATTCTTCACTCTGTTCTCCTCTGCTGAGGTGATTCCACCCTCCTCCTCCTCCTCCTCCTCCTCCTCCTCCTCCTCCTCCTCCTCCACC
>CAEMYA010000597.1:1662683-1684902 GCA_903131615.1 Diplodus sargus
CCTCCTCCTCTTCATCCACCTCCACCTCCTCCCTGTCTGTCAGTTTTTGCATCTCACGCTCTTCCAGTTTCTTTTCCCTGCATGTTGACAGACTGGATGCATCCCCCCAAACCCAACTCCAGCCTGATCACCTCCCCCTCCTCCAGCTGTGTTCAGCTCTGAGCAGATTCTCTCCGCGGTCCCGTTGATGTTACCACCTCATGACCTTTTGAACACATCCAACTTTAAAAACGTACACAAGAGACATTTTCCTCTCCCACGGCCCGGATTGAAAATGACTTAGCATTTCTTTTATGTTTTTTCCCCGCTCCCAAAGTATTTGTGCTAAACCCCTGACACTTTGAAATACCGTCATCAAACTATGAATCTCTGAGCTGCGTAGAGACCAACTTCCCGAGGACGATACGGAGCCTGGAGTCATTCGTCTGAGCAGGGGCATGAAAAGAAGGGATTATATATTTCATTCAAATAGTTTTTCCTCTTTTTTTTTTGGTGGTGGATAAATTCCCTTGCTTGCTTTTCAACTATATGACAGACTTTGAATGTTTTATTCCTTTGTGATGTGATGCTCGCTCGAGGCTGCCTCCCTCGCGCTGCGCTGTGCCAGCCGACCCACTGGGAGGGATCTGACCTTGAAATAACGTTGCTCAGTCTCACTCAGTTCAGCTTCCTTTTTTTCCAAGTATTTTGCACAATAACTTTGATTTGAATTATTAAGTGTTAAGCCAGAGCAAAATAAAGAATTCTCATTAATTAGTCACCGTGTGGCTGTTGCAGGTGCAGGTACACGTTTGTCTGGAGGACAACAACAGGACACTTGGCTCCAATACGACTGATAGTGTGTGTGAGTGTGTGTGCGACCTTGAGCCTGTTATCTCCGCTTAGTCGACATCCACAGCAGCGTTAAGCATCAAGGCTACACGTCAACACTCACGCGTCAACAGTCCTTTAAGACACTAATACACATTCCCCCTCCCACATACACTTTCTGCACTCTCCCCATCTTTTCAATCCTCTTCACACTTACAAATGAATAATTTATTTTTTGCATCATGTATCCTACTTTCGAACACGAACAGCAGGCAATTAAAAGAATACCCAGTGTCGCTTTATAATAACCATCATTAGAAAGCGGTTAAGTTAATTGTTACTTTGCTGTTTTAAACCACTTATTAAAGGTCATATTGATAACATTTTTATGTAGTAATCCTTTTTTTATATAAATAATACATTTATAGAGCTTTTGGAAAGGTACAAAATAAAAGTGTCTCTTTTCCTTCAAAACATTAGTGTGTTGCTGGATGAATCATGTCAGAAAATCACTGTCTAAAGCAGAAGGTTCCAGCTTCTATGGAGGTTTGAGAGCTCAGTCTAACGGCAGTGGTGTCACGTGGTGTCTGTGTTTCATCATCAGGAGTCTTTGTAGTTGCCAGTTTGTGGAAGTAACGTAATGATGGCTGAGCTCTAGTGTGCAATAATCAACCACTTGATGGAGCAGATGGGTCGAACAACAGCTGTGTTGTAACATGAATGCAATGGAAGGAGAGATGACTGTTGCATTAAGTGGCTAAATGTTGTAATGTGTTACCTTTGAGCTACAAGTTTATTGCAAAGTTGCGACAAATGTTTAGAATACTTTGTAAATGGATAATAAATACTGTTGAGTTCATTTATTTTTAAAAAACCATTTTGATTGTTGTTATAAAGTTGAAACTATTGTTTATAAACTTGTTTAATGATGTTTTATGAAGCATTTCATTGTTTGTTAATAGGGAAATAACTATTAACTCAAGTTTAATGCAGCCTACATGTACCATTTATTAATGATGGTTCTAACAAAGTGTTACCTATTCTTCTTCTATAGCAAATTGTTCAGTCCTGCCTCGCGCTAAACAGCTCGATAGACACGCCAACGCATTAAGAGACAAAGTGTGAGTGTGACGTCTGCCTTGCCGAGGCCGGAAAGGTGCAGCACCAGCAGGGGGCGATAATGACTCCAACAACGGATGAATGTAGTAAAAAAGCCAGCAGGTCCACAGAAGGAGGAGGTCAGGGACGGGCCGATGTTTTGTATTCACTGACTTTTTCACCCAGGGGACGAGAGTTTGAGTCCGGTGTGAAGCCAATAGTTGGTAACGTCTGTATTCAGGAGGTAGTTATATTAAGTGAATATGTGATCTTTTCCTTAACCTAACCAATTAGTTAGTTATTTTAAAAATGTAACCAAAAGTTGCTCTGTAATGCTCACATGACCACAGAGGAGGCTGTGTTGTGTGCACAGGTGGGCGGGGCCAAACGCGACAGAGACCAGAGGGTCTGTTTGTCCTGAAGCCGAGCTGAACTGCTGCACTTGGAGTTGTAAATAAACCCTCAGAACTGTTCTAAGATGTTCTCTAAATCATAAGAGGGAAACTGACAGACAAGAAAAACTAAAAATGCAATTATGGAAAAGAACAAATGAATTCATGAAGTGTTGAGTACACAACATTGATCAGATGTGCTGATGCGTTGTCAGCTGCCTGATCTGCAGACGCACAGCTGTGTACATACAGCGGCCGCTGGTTCAAATCCTTCTGTGCCGGTGTTTGAGTGCTGACAGCACCACTGATGGAGGTGTTTCAGAAATGTCTGAGACTTGACTCTGTGTGAAATGTTTTCTGTTTGTCGACGACTTGCCTCTGACCTTTGAGACCGAGAGAGTGAGAGGAATGATGATAGGCAGCGAGAGAGTAACGCAGTAGAAGACAAAAAAGAGAGAAATGTGGAAGGAAAGATGGTACAGAATAAAACAAAGAAAGATATAAGGAAGGGCTGAAAGAAGGAAGTAAAGCAAAGTATCAAGACAAGGAAGGACAGGAGGATAGAAAGATGGAGAGGACACAAGGTGAAAAGGGACAGAGGCAGAAAAAAAGCCTGGGTGAAAGATGGAGAGATGGAAGGAAAAGGAGGGGAGGAGAGAAGAAAATAGGGTATGTTTGAACTACAGAAGGATCGGAGGAGAGAGGGAACAAGAATGCAGGAAGGAATTAAAAAGAAAAAAGAAGGAAATATGGAAGAAAAGAAGGAAGTGAAAGAGAAAACATCTGTGGGATGAAGGGGTTGAAAGACTGAGAGAAGGAAAGAAGAATGACAGTATGATAGACAGGAAAGGATGGAGTGATGCTTCAAGGAAGGAACTAAAGTTGAGAAAGGACAAAGAAATGAAGAAGTTAGGAAGTAAGGAAGGAAGGACAGATGTGGCAGAAGTGAAAGAGTGAAAGAAAAAGGGGACAGAAAGAAAGATCTCAGACACACTGCTCGTCTCGTGTCACAACTCAGTGCTTTTAATTTTGGGGAAAAGTAAAATGAAGCGGAGCTGAAATTCATTTCTGTTCCGGCGGGACTCACAGCAGCGTTCTCTGGCAAATGGCTTTTCACTTTGTCAAATTCTGCGTGTCTGTATCTCTGAGGGACGGGATGCAGCAGCCGGGCCGGCTGCAGGCCGCCGGGCCGTCCTGCAGCTGAAGCTCTTTGTTAATAGTGTGTCTCAGTTTCTCCCGTCTCAGGATCCCTCCGCTCGCCTTTATCCACCCTTTTGTCTGTGTGGATTGTGATTTCTTGCCTTTTGTGCCAGGACAGAGGCCACATGCTGCCTTTTTGCTAGAATCCTTTTTGTTTTCCAAACTTTAACTTTTTCACATAATATATTATCCCAGATGTCAAGTAGCAGTGAGCCTGCAGCCAGTTGAAAGGAGCTGACACACTGTACATAATACAAAGCACAGACTTGGAGTTTACTAGAACAGCAAAGGTAACTGCATCTGTTTTCTCTTTCCGCCTCTTTCTCTCCAGGAGTGTGTGTCTCTATTCTCTCACGGTGCAGAGATGAAGAGTCAAGGAGCTATTTCTTCTAATTTGTTTGGATTTCATGACAGATGTGTGCCATCTCTATTTATTAATGTTCCCCTTTCATTAGTCATTCTTTGTGTTTGCTCGTGCACGCTCAGGTAAACAGCAGTGTTTGTTCTGCCTGTCACAGAGAAGTGCCTGAGGTTGGCACACGCAGCGGAAACAGACAGTGTTATTAGACCAGAGACAAGACAAATAAGATCGCAGCTCTCTGCCTCCATCTCTGCCCTCCGCGAGTCTCTGCACCTGCTCTGTAGCTCTGCATTATTATCTTAAGCAGCTGCCTGACTCCTTCACATAGCGTCCTCGTATTTGAGACACAACTTGCATCGGTGGTCAAGGCGAGCAGGGCGAGAGAGGCTGACCTGAGGACAGCAGCACTCATTGTGATGTCCAAGCTCAGGAGCAGTGACAAAGACAGATGTCGTAAGACAACGGACGAAAAGTGACCATCTAAAGACTGAATAGGTGAATTTCCAGTGACTCAGTGAACAACACACAGTATGTGACGGTTCCCATAATGACATACAGTGTGTTGCCGTTGGACGGCACCTGCAGCAGGACTGCCAGACCGTCGTCAGTGTGGTGAGATGGGTGGAGTTTACCTCTGGCAGCAAACTTGGCTGGATCTAGGAAAAACAGGATGTTGAAGATAAGGCTGTGGCTAAACATATGACTCTCCACCACTTTTGTAGTTATTGTTTGTTCATGTTTTTTAATAAAAGAGAAGCTTTATTATCAAAAAACAGCTCAGTGTTGGTCTGTGACTGCAGAAGTGCTGATTGTTGTTTTCCAGGTGTCGACAAACGTCCCTGTGCTGCTGCAGCCGGTGTGTCGGCCTTCAGGCACAGACTAATGTTAGTCCTATTTGTGAGTAAAGTGTCGTAGTTCATCATTTTGTTAGTGACTGTTGATTGAACCCCTTTACAGCGCTGTGATTCATGCTCTCAGCAAAATGATTTCAAAATATAGTTGATTAGACTCGACCGAAGTCTGCAGGATTTTCCATAAGGGAACCAGACAGGAACCAGTGAACCTTTTTGAATTTGGATTTGCTGCGTTTCTGTTGTTTTCATTTCCATATTCAAAGTTGTGCTCAGCTCTCACCACCTGCCAGTTCCAGCTCTAACCACACACTTCACTGATGGCCTACTACATCTGTTTTTCAAACACTCCTCCTACGAGGGGTCTCAAGTTAATATTAAATAGTGCATCGCATTGTTTTAGCTTTGTTCTGCTCAATTCATGAATAAATGGATCTTATTTCCATATCAATTCAAAGTCTGAGGCAAAACTCAGCGGTACTCAATGATTTAATTAATGATTGGAGCAGTTGTAGAGGTTGGTAGCAGGGTGCCTGCATTGGTAATACGATGTTTGTCTGCCTCACCCTAAACCTCAGGCGAACAGAGTTTACTTCTGCTTGGTGTCTACTCCTGCCCACAGCCTCTTGTGTCGAGTTTTATGGTATTCAACGTTCTGGCCTGCTGAGCTGGATTTCCCTCTCGAGAACACATCTTCAGTATTCTGTCTGATGCATTTGTAAGAATAGTTCAATAACATAAGAGCACTCAAAGTTGGAAGCTGTAACATAGTGTGCTATATGACGCAGAGTCTCTACATGTCCTACTGATTTATTAAAAGACTCTAAAAGCTGTGGAGAACTTCATTGTATTGAGGTTGTTACATCCAGTAGTTTATATGCCTGCGCAGTTAGCAGAGCAACTTCAGGATTCATTTGGAGTCACGCTCGTGTCCACCAAGCCCCCAGGACACACTGCAGCCTCTGAGCCCAATTTGAAATAGTGGTCAAACCGCAAAAATGATGCACACTGGCCCACAAAAGGCTTTTCCCTTTGGACTTAAATGGCGAAAGAAGCAGCTGTAAGTCTGAGCATCACAGCCCCTGTGAAATGACATGTCTCACTGTCAGAATTTGAACAATTCAGTCCACAAACATTTGAAATGTCTAGAAGAGCAACACTGTTAATCTGTTTTATCTCCATCCTCATTTGCCGATGGCAGTTGAAAGGCTCGGGCAGCAGAGGTCTCCGGTGCACGAGCCCTGAGGGAGTCGTGGCTCACAGAGCATGTGCAGTGTGTTATTAGATAATGCAGGAAGTTATTCTGGATCACGCGACACTGAGCAACATTCATAGGAATAAACAGAGAAGGATTTTTTTGTGATGCAATGTAGCTGTCATTGACTTTGAATTAGATCTTAAATTAAGTGGAACTATATTTTTAAATTCAGTTACTGACCTATCAGAAAAAGTCTTTGAGGGCCGATTATACAAACTCTACCTTGGAAAATGTTTCCCAGGCTCCTGTGTGATAGGCAGCAGCAGCGCTGTTGGTTTTATGTTGTTTTTGTCCGGTATATGCCCTTTAGCTGTTAGAAACTGAATCCCCACTGTGTGCCCGACAGCAGAGTCCCCCCCTGGAAACTACTGTACAGTGTTAGATATCATCAATCTTGCTGAGTGCATTCCAGGAGTTATTTCATGTTGCGGTGATGCAATCTGTTTCTGTGGCTTACTCAACACTGCCTCCTCTTTTTCTACTGCAGTTCGTTATTTCCTGTAGAATTTGCCAGGAGAAACGGATTGATCTCGTAGCATTTAAAGGTTTAATGCGTAGGTGGAGACGGCGTAGTGAGAGCAAGTGAGCAGGAAAAGTTGTTCTCATGCCTGCTCCCTCTCAGGGTGAAGTCAGGGTTGAAACGGCATGTCTGTTTTCATCAAATCTGCCTCACTATTTAGACATTTCAATACCTTTTATTATTTAACTCTTCGATAAAGTTTCACAACTTTACTTACGTGTGTTCAATTCATTTATAAGTCTGAAAAGCAATTCCAGGCAGCACAGTTCAGGTCTTTAAACTGTTAGATCTGGCCAGTGATTTGCTAAAATCAGAGCAGTGGCTTCACCATCAGGTACATCCAGGGTCCAATATGATTTGTTAACTTCCGTTTTAGCAGTCTGCAGCAGCGCCGCGTTGATGGAACGCCTCATCTCTCCCTTTCAGCTTTGAGACGGACAATTTCGGTCACACTACATTGACGTTTTTTCGGGTTGTTTAAAGGAACATTTGAAGACTCATCTCATTGTCTTCTCTGCGGTTGCACAGTCGTGTTGCCGAGGTTTGATTGCAGTGCACAGCGGAGGGAATGACAGTGAGAGGGAGTACATTTTTCCTGTGTCTCCATTATGCATTTCCATATCTTCTCCTCTGCCAAATGAGTCCTTTGTCTGCTGAGAGACCAGTGCTAATGAGAGAGTTGCATTGCAGCATTTTAGAAGCCAGTGCTCCCCCATTCATCAGGAGAGATTTGTGTTCCGTATTTTTTTTCTACTCAGCCGCCCTCCATCTCTGTGTTAGCTCTCTACTCTCTGATTTATGGTAACGAGGTTGTTGGCTAAAACCAGCTCTTATCGACTGAACAAAATGGCTCCCAGCTCTGTGTGTGTGTGTGTGTATATTTGTGTGTCTCAATCCGTGTTCTGCGACTGACTCTGAATCTGAGCATCTGTGCATGCCGGTGTCGGTGCTTTTGTGCCTTCATGTGCAAGAGTGTTGCCCTATTCTGTGTGTGTACATGCATGTATCAGTATCTGTGTGTGTGTGTGTGTGTGTGTGTGTGTTTGTGCGCATCCCCACAATGAGAACAAGATGAAAGGCTGCTACTCCTGTGACTCACAAGCTGCTGCCTGCTTCCTAAATGGCCCTGAAAAGAGCGTCAGTCAGCGCGCTGGAGATGATCATCTCTGCATGCAATTCACGGAAAAATTACACATACAAATTGTACTTTTGCAAGTAATGAATGAGAAGATAAAAAGGCACTGGAGGACACATACAGGGAGACATTTCCATGTGCATAAATATAACAATACACTCAACTCTTGGATAGGAAAGACAAACAGTAAAAGAGAGAACTGCTACCTTGTTGACACTCATGAGCCTATTGTGAATAAAAGTGGTGGGAACAACACATAAATGTGAATCTTGTGAAAGAAATATGGTCACACACACTTAAACTGACTGGCATCGACAGGCACATGAATATAAGAGGAAATATAAAATAAAAGTTTCTTCTTTGCGAGACATAATTGGTTGCAGGTTTTTTTCCATTTTCCTCTGTTCCAAAAACACAGTACTCGCTTTTGTGAGTGAAAATATAAAATTCAAGTCGTCTCTTTCCAACGTATTTGCTTCATTTGCATTTGATTCACTGTGTGTGATGTATTCAGGTGCTCCACTACATGACAAACGACTGTGATGTCTCTTGTCTCTGATTTTACCTGATTGTCCGCGAGCCCAGAGGGTCTGAGATTACTGCAGAGAAAAAACCTCTGATGACTTTTTGTTCCCTTTTTTCTCCCGTCTTTCATGATGACTCTCACCTCGCATTGACACTGCAGGCGGCATGAGCGATATGTTGCTCTATTGTTGACAATTGTTACTGTCTATATGCAGCAGTGCTGGTGTAAGTGTTGCCTTGATGGTCTCTGGGGCCACATGGAAGCATTGAAACATCCTGTTTTTATTGCTTTGGCTCATTGTGAGGTGACATGGCTTACAAGAAAGCATTCTTTATGTAGTATACAGTTCATGAGTCAATGTTTTTATCTTTATTAAAATGATCATTTGCTTGTACTTGTGATACTTGAGAACATGTATTGCCAGGAGATCACCTTTGATACTTTAGTGCATTTAATATCAGACTTAAATACTTTTCCTCAAGTAGTATTCACATGGCTGACTTTTACTTTGGAAAAAGTAATGTTGTGACACATTATATTCCTTACTATTTCTTTTCTATTCTTTCAGTCTTGTGGTCTGTAACATGTCAAAATGAATGCCAAACATTGACCCCAATTTACCACAATGACTCCTTTATGGACAGAAATAAGCATAATGTCATGTTGCTCTGCTTCCTGTTCTCTGTATCCATTTCATGTCATTCCAACTCGTCTCACTGTGTTGGTACCAAAGCAGAGAAAATGTCAGCGTTACTTCTTGTAGGTTTCCCTCATCTTTCTCATTTCCCAGCCACTTCCCTCCTAGCCAAGCAGTCCCACACCTCTCATCAACCTTTGTTGGCTATTCAGAGATTAACTTCCATTTAAATTGTATGAGAGCAGGGGTAGCACCAACAGAGACTATATTGTCATTTTATGAGGGAGTGAGCTGAATTCTGATTGGAACCACAGTCTGACTCCCTCTGCTTCAGACACACACACACACATTCAAATCCTTTTGTTTTAGTGGCACGAATGTTAAATGAACAGCACTACCAGGCAAGGAAACAAATCTAGAACAAAAGCAAGAATGTAAAACATCTACTGAATGAAAGTGAACATGACAAACATTAATCATATTAAACAACACCCTGAATAAACTGAAGTGATTTGTGCAGACCGGATTGAGCGATAACAGAAGGAGCACTTGGATCTAAACATCTGTGAGATGTTTGATATGTTTGCATTATTTACAGTGGACTTTTACACTGCTGCTGAGAGGAATGTTTTGGAATGTCAAGAAAGAAAACACACACACGATTGTCGTATAACTGCTGCAACATACAGCAGAGATGTGATTTACAATGTATTCTCCGTCTCTTCACAGGGTCCCATCGAGAATGATGTTGTGATTCATGTGGCCCTGATAGCAGAGAGCCAGAGGTAATGAGTGTGTGTGTGTGTGTGTGTGTGTGTGTGTGTGTGTGTGTGTGTGTGTGCGTGTGTGCGTGTGTGTGTGTGTGCGTGTGCCCGTCTCTTAATGTCTTTCAGGCCATAAAGCGAGGCTATTTTTTCCGCTCCTCTCTCCTATTCAGCTTTCAGTGCTGTAATTGTGGTGAGCTCATAAAGCCGGAGCTCTGGCTGACCCCTGCCATCATCTGTCACTCTTCTCATTGTGTGCGTGGGTTTGTGTGATTACGTGTGTTTGTGCGCAGGCTTGGTTACATGTGTAACAGTGTGGTTGTATGTGTGTCAAACAGGGTCAAACGACTCTTTGAGGCTTGTTAACCTGTAGCTTCAATTATTGCTGCTGGTGAGTCCCCATCAGGACTTTTGCTTTATCTATCTCACCGCTTAGTCCACTTATTATGCTCTATGATATACAGTATGGTTCCATAACAGCTATAGGTTCATGATAGATAAAGATTTACAATCGACACGATTTATATAACTGTTACATTTAAAAGATTGTCAGGCCAGAGGTCTTATTACTGTTCAAGAACTATAGATTCAAAGCTGCTGGTTTACAAGGTAAAGGCGTAGATAGAAAAGTCAGCAGCTGCTGTAGAATCACAGCACAGTATAAAGGGAAATACTAGCTTTTCTAAACATTAAACATATAGTCACATACAAATTATTACATAATTTTGCAACACATCCTAATACCTAGATGACTGAATAAGTTGACTGCCACTGACTCCCAAAATGAAGTGAACCCTGCAGCGTACCAGTGGCAAGCTAACAGGACTGCTGCATTGTATCTTTTAACCGAGGAGCTGGCCTACAACATTACTTATCACCCACCTACAATGCAGTACTGAGTTCCCTCCACAGACAGCTTAACAACCATTCACACCTGGGCTCACCTAGCCGTAGCAACCCACATGAAGGCTGCTTGGGTCAACGACCCACGAGTGGCCCCAACGACTCTGAAACTCAGTGCTCACACATGTTTTTTAACTCTCAAAGGACACACAGAGTTTAAAAACCTGCAACTCGCCCCAGTTAGTTAGAACTGAAGAAGCCTCTTGGATGAGAGGTGAAGGGTCTTCAAGAAACTGAATGACATACGATGCAGCACTCACCATGACCTGGATGAGAACCTTCATCAACATCTTTATACCGCACTGCAGAACCTTATCTGACTTCTAAACATGGGCGTAATAAGCTGCTTTCACAGTCGGCCTATACGGTTGTTCTTCGGTTGAGGATGGGTTGTATTTCTGTGTGTGATTAACATGACGAGGATTATCTGTATGGTAATAAACTTAACATTGTACCTTTGTGTTTGTGCGAAGACTGCAGGTGTTTTTGAACACTTATGGCATTCAGACCCAGACGCCCCAGCAGGTGGAGCCCATTCAGATCTGGCCTCAGAAGGAGCTGGTCAAGGTAAGACACACACACACACACACACACACACACACACACACACACACACACACACACACACACACACACACACACACTGGTCATGCATCGGTCAGTAGGCACCGAGGTAACAAGCCGTTTACTGGGCCCCACCGCCCTTCGGTAAACTATTGTTGGTAATTCCAGCTTTCTGTCAGACTGCGCATATGCAATTTACAATTATACAGTTCTGAAAAAAGTCATTTCATTGTACCGAATGAGAAAAAATAAAATATCAGACTGTTGTTTTGTGCCAGTCCTGAGCTGAGCTTCTTGTAACGTAACCTGTAACCCCATATAATAATATAATAAAGGGAGCTCCAGACTGACTACTGGCATTGTAAAAAAATCCAGTATTACACATGAATTGAACACAACTAAGCAGTTAATGTATGTTACTGTTTTTTGATGAGACTACAGCACAGAGACGCACATTTTATTCCATTCCTTATAGTTTTGCTTTTGTGTTATTGCAAAGGAAAAAAGACATCATCCCCCATATATACTACATGTATACATCACTCTAATTACAGCCCCTGCAAACCACTTCAGCATGGGGAGACATTTCTGTGCCTAATTACAGTTGCAGAGCTATAAGTGGACAGTCACTGTTCAAGGGAGGAGGTTTGCCAACGTTCATTTGAAAGCTCACTGATTACATTCCAGTAGTTACTGTACCCATCAATATTCCAGCTGGGCCTGAGCTTGGCTCAGTCAGTCCATCTGCCTGTCAGTCCACCATTTCCTGCTCTTAAGATTTCCCTCCTTGTCTCATCAATCACAGCATGGCTGCTGATTGGTCGACGTGATTGATCAGTCCAACTGTGATCGTTCAAACTGATTGATCAGCGTAATGGAAGAGCTGTCACGGTGTCACTCGGACAAATTGGAGATGCATGAAGCTCAGCAGCTTCCAAATTTGTTCCCAAAGGGTACATTAGGCAGTTCTGTCTGAAATGACAGGAATACTAAATTCTGACTTGTGATATTCAGAATGGTTCATTTGGAATCACTTCCATCATCGCAACTGTTTCACTTCTGTATTTTAATACTCGGAGGTCAAAACAAGTGTTGCTGGGAACGAGGAGACTCTGAAGAACATATAAAGGAGCTGTAAGCTGCAGTTGGATGAAAACCAAGTTAAAATACTGTGATGAATTCAGAGAAAAAGCTTTTGTTTTAGATCTGTGAAAACAGAAGACAGTTGCATTATGATGCTTTCTCCACCTGTGAAAGATAAGCAGAAATAATGTATTCCAGCCTTATTCTCCCATCTACTGTTTACTCTTTTCCAAGCCGCCTTATCTAGACATTCTTTTGTTCTACAAACCTTTCCTACACTCTGTTTTTTCTCTTTGTTGCTTATCAGTAACTTTAAGTTATAATCGTTTCTCCAGTTCACCTTTTTCACTTTCTTATGTAAAATACACGGCCATCAGGTGTTCAGTGACAATTTATTGAGATAAAATGGTGACATCTCTATCTCTGTTTATAAGGGATAGTAAAGCAGTCATGCTACACTCTCAGACAGAACATCGTCTTGTAGCAGCCCAATTGCAACATTAACTCTCAGACACCTCAGAATTGTTAAATCCTTGATGTGGCTTACTACTCATTCTGTTTAATATTCATATCTTGTGCTCTCAACAAAAGGGAAGGAACTGAAAATAATTTTATGAATTCTGTATCCACCAGAAAATATCCTCATCAAAACCAAGTCATTTCAAATCCCTTATCAGATTCCTTCAGGTTCAATTTTAAGCAACTAAAGTCATGACTGACCTAGTATTTATGAACTGAAACATGTCAACATTACTCGTTGCTCATCAAAATGGGAGACATAAGCCGGAGAACACAAGATAGTTGTTAGACAGAATAAACTTTGCTTCAGTGCAGTGTACGTTTTGACAAACCACAGATATGATGTTACCTTACATTTCTTCTTCTTTCTTCAACTTTTCGTTTCTTTAGGTTCAGTTTATTGTGTGATAACACATGCTAATGCTCAGGTTAGGTAGAGGCACAAAAAACACTTGGTTGTGGTTAAGAAAAGATTAGGTCCTTGTCTAAAACATCTGCTTTGGTTTTCAGAAACACGGCTGGAGATGAATGAATGATTCTGTAGCCATGAACACAGCTGGAAATTGTGACAAGGACTTAAAAATATCCAGTGTTGTCACATGTACAAATGTTGAAACACTGTGGTCAGTGGCTTATTATCCTTATAGCCTGTAGCTCCGCCCCATTCTCTTCACCTAGTGATATGGAAGTTGGGTCATAAACATGTAATGTGAATGTGATGTAACACGTTTTGTACAAATGCCAGTATAATATGTAGACTGTGACATGTACAGATGTGAACAAATTGATGGTTGGCAGACATGGTAACTGCCAAAATTAAACCTGGCACTCGAGCAGATAAGACATGTGACTAATACTTAAACAACCTGGAACTGGATCCAAAATGGATCCATCTGTTGAAACACAGCCCGCCATAAGGAAGGTAACATGGGTAATAAAAGTTGGCTTTACCTCATACTGCCCCTCTTTTGTGGTTTTGTGGTGAATATTGCATTAAGACCGGGCATCTTTCTTATCTGATGACTTAATTATTAAGTGCTGAGCTACACTGTCAGTATCAGGTGAAGTGGGACTTTGCTTCTTTTATCTACGGCTGATGACACCAATTGTACTGTCATATCTGTGACACCAACCATTACCTGCCTCCCGACTTCTGTTTCACTCCCATCGTATCAATCACTCAAACTGTGGTCCCTCCTCTAGGCACTGTCCCTTATCTGCATGTGTATTGTTTGAAGTCTGTTTGAAGTGCTATTTTCCCCGTCTTGTGTCTCTCCTCTGTCACGTCCGTCACTCAATCCCGGTCTCCTCCCCAGCCTCCATTCCCTTATCTGTCATGTTTGTTATGTGGCATCTATTCTTCACGCAGCCTTCTATAAACAAACAATTTCTCATACCGTGTCATCTCTCTGGGCTTTGTTCTTTACTCTTGGCCTTTCTACCTTCTGTCCACCTCCTGATGTATCCGTCACATCCATTTCTCTCACCTCCGTCTCCCCTCTGGGCCTACACCCTGCCCCTCCCTCACGGTGTCTGTTACACCGAACAACTCTCCCCTCCAGGTCTATCATCTGCCTCTGAACTGTCATACCTGTTACTTTTTCCTTCTATCCCCTCTGCCTCTTTCTGCTGCATGGTGCTCAGCCTCTCAAATGGATATGCAATTCTGAGTCAGAGCGAGCGCCGTGCGGAATATTAAATCCGGAGCCCCAGCCAGACGTTTCTTCCTCGACAGAATCTGTTTATCTCAGAGTCACCACCATCTCGGATGCCGCAGGCTGCATTTGCTCACCTCACTTCGTCCCTCGCAGCCATTTGATCGTGTTGACAACAGCTGCCTGATGACGGGAGAGTGGCAATTACATTTTGCAATGTGTTATCCCCACCCGTACACCCCAAAGCTTATCCCCTCGCAATCACAGCTCTCACCCAAAATAGCCTTCCTTTCTCTCTCAGTTTCATATCTGATATTAAATGTGGACGACATTTTGACGTTGAGACTCTATATTGTCTTCTCCTGTTGGAGTTACAAGAGTTATCTAAAAGAGGTCCAAAAGAGATCATCTGCAGGGAGAGTGTAGGTCTGTAAGACTTTACAGCAACATCATGTAACTTTTTTACCTGAAATAACAGCTTCAAATGGTGTTGATGGGACAGTGTCTTTCTCAGCCACTCTGCCCTCATCACTTGTTTCTGCACTTCGTCGCGTCAGCGAGACGGTTAGTTTGTCACACATTACATTGTTATGTCGTAATGACTTTTGTTTGTAGTCAGCACCTACATTACATCTGATGAATACCTGGGATTTGTATTTATTTTAGTATTTTAGTCACCAGCTCAGCCATTAAGGAACTGTAGGCCAGTATATTCGTTACTGCAGCTTTCTGAAGGTGAACACAGAAAGTGGTCTGATCATCTCAGCTGTGGGGCATTTTGCTACAATTAGCTGAGGATGTTTGAGATAATTTCTGTAAAACTAAACTTTCTTTTGTATGTATGTGTGTTACCCATAGAACTATCTGCATCTCTAAAGTCCCTCTAAGAGATGTTGAGTAAAATGTTGACATGTCCAACAGTCTTAAATTGACATGAATATGCTCACAATTTTTATGGTTGCTGTAATAACTTTCTTCTCTTCATACGGGCTGTGAAGCAGCCCCTTCCTAATGTGAGTACAGCGATGAGGGTCAAAATCTTCGGTCCTTGTGGTCTAAAGATGCAGTTACAAATTTAGCAGCAGCTGAAAGCAGGCAGACTTAAATCAGACAAGTATCTTAATCGCTTTGATGCAAAATTCTTTTTTTGTATTAATGTCCCTCCACCACAGCTCAGCATGGAAACGCTGTCTGAGGATATTTTGCACTAAAGCGATTTAAGCACAAAGATTTTAGAAGTCATGCCAGGAGGGGATTACTTCACGAGAAGAACAATATCTCTAACCAACAACTCGCTCAATGTGCTGTACATATGAGGATTTCAGTATATTCTTGAGTGAAACATTAACAAACGCTCCCAAACCCTTTAAAGACATTTTATGGGGACAACCAGTGGTTACAGAAACTTTTTCACACCCAGAAAGTTTAATCCTGAACTCAATAGGCCCACACAGTATCATATTAAGCTGTTTGGCAACATGCTGAGCTACTACCTGCAAGCTTGCTTTAAGTCCCTCTGGATGACAGCACCTGCTGTAAAGGTAAATCTGTTATGCACTTTTTTTATTCCAGCATTTATATTTACACTTTTGGGGCAGCAGCAGCTGTAAAAATGTGCAGGGACCTACTCCTGCCCGAGCGCCTATGAAATTGAAGAATGTCCCAATAGCGAATTAAAAGTTTTGCAACCGCTTGTCAGTAAATAGTACATTTTAACACCTTGTAGCCTCTGCAGAAGTGTAAAATACAGCTTTTTATGATCCCACCTGTCAGGCTTGCTGCTTGTGCTGCGGTCAGTGGAGATGTGAGGGAATGAAAGGATGCTTTGATAGGCCGCCTGCCTGTTGTCGTTCTTCATTGGTATTCTGCACACAGGAAGTGTTGGGTGCAGAGGTTCCTCCAGCCTCCCATGGCTTTTTCTCCTCCAGGTCTCATCCTCGCCTGTTAGGGCAGCGATTTGCAACGCCACTTAATCCTCCATTAACATTTCTCGCCTTTTATATAAAGACTGTTTCCTTTCTTCTTTTAGTGTATTTGTTTTAATTAGTCCGACCAGCGCGTCCTCCTGTTGTGCTCAGCTCAGCCTTCTCGAACCGGTGAGGGAGTGCACTGGAGTGGCAGAGCACCACCTTTTGGTTGACGTTGTGAATTGCAGATGGCTTGAGGTGGAAGAATGCGGCACGGAGGGCTTGATAGGCAGATTTCTTGCGGTTCTGCTTGAGTGTGTGGGTGTACTGATGCTGTTTCATGATAGGACAGATCGGGAGGTGTTTAAATTTAGAATTTATGGGCTGTCACAAATGTAATAAGCACCCTGGTTTCACACTCAACCAGACACATTAAAAAATGTAATTCACACATGTAACAGAGCAAACGCTTCATCTCTCTCCCTCACTCACACACACACACAGCATGTAAGTGTGTCTTAGCAAACAGAGCAGAGAAATCGATGTCCATCTTCATTCTCTTTGCATCTCTGAATTAATGCATTTTAACAGCAGGCGACACAGCGGTAAGAAGCTTTTATCTGAAGCATTAAAGTTCTGCTCAGGGAAGTGAGAGGCTGCAGCTCTTCTGCTATGAATGCATTTCGGATGTGGCTGAGGGAGGAGGCCGTGACCTTTCCCTCCGCTCTGTTTTGACAGGCTGGGGAGCCCTTTGATGTAACCGCTGGTAATCACAGCAGCACCTGCAGAAACAAAGATTTCTGTTTATCTGTCTTGCTCTTTATACCTGGATAACTGTGCACCAGTATCTCTAATGCCACAATTAGTGCAAAGGACCTCAAGTAAAGCCATGTGGTCGGCTTGAGCTTGAGGTAGAGTTTGAGCTGCATCAGCTTAAAAAATCTACCTGAACCTCCAGGGGATTAAACTTTTTCCCACCTTGACTGACACCACAGAATTACGGTCCACCAATTACGTTTGAAACTTGACCTCAGCTGCTCCAGACAAACCCTGTCGGAGTCGAGCATTAATGTCAGCTCTCCTCCCGCTGCTGTTCGCTGGACGTCCTGCACTGCTGATGTTCACATTTTTCAGCTCATAAAGTTGCTTTATACTTGAAGTCTGACTTGACTCAGTGTTTTCATCTTGAGACCGTGGGAGCAGGCTGAGTCAGGAGACATGACTTATGACTCTGATAAACCACAGGACCTCTGCTGTAGATAGGATGGAATTACAGTGTGGGTAGATCATGCATTAGACAGGTACAAACCACCTTCTACATGGCTCACAGTAAAGAACCTCTTCCCACCTTCAATCTATAGTAATACTGGTGGTGAAAACAGGATTAGAGCTTTTCATTGAGTAGAAAGTGTGGGTTTTGAGTCATCTTTTTAAGGAACAAATGAGTAATTTTAGCAATGTCATTTCAGTTTAACTTCTCTAGAAACAGGCCATGTACTGTGGGTCAATCAATCATGCAAGAAAAAGATTTAGCTGGTAGATATTTTAACCTGTCAAGTGGGTTCTCCAGTGATGTATTGCAGCGTTGCACTCCCATAATGTTGGGTGACTTACAGTTGATAGATTATAACAGGAATGTTCGAAGAATGGAGATATGACTTTTACTCCCTGGGTCACACTCAAAAATGCTACATCGTATATTTCCCATAATTGCTCTTCTTTAGACCCGCCCAGAACTCTCCAGGACCATAACTCGACTTTCTGAAGATCCTTTCAAGATACAGTAAATAAGACTAAAACTATCCATTATCAGGAAGCATCAGGAATTCAGGAACAGAGATTTCCAATGATAGTTGTGTGTTGTCCTTTTTGTGGCCTTTTAAAACAAAAAAAATGAGAGATTGCTGTAATAAATGTGGCGTATTGTTGGCTTACTGTTTTGTTTCTTGGTTCTGGTATATTCTCTGCTTGGAGTCTGTGCTGCTCTTTATTTGGAAGAGTTTAAACTCCAGCCAAACAAGTTACATGGTAGAGCACTACGACCTTCAGGCGACTCTCCACTACAGACCCTTCTCACTGTAGATATTTTGACTCCTCTCAGCAGGAAACTCACAGGTGTGATCAGTGATGCTATCGATGGCAGCATTCTGTTAAGTGTCGCTGTTAAGCCATGCCAGTAAGTGGGCATGCCTGATACCAGCGTGCTGACGCTACCTCACCTAAATGAATACAGCAATCATTAATGTTAAGAAATCCATCTGTGCTTTACCTGCTTTGGCAGGTGGAATGTCTGCTGTGAAAAGTGTCTATTTGAAGTCAGCTGGAAACATAAAGTCAGCTTGAGATGAAATTTTAAACCAAGTCATGTGGATAGCGTTAATTAGCAAGCTAGCTACAGCTCAATAAATCTGCTAGCAACAGAATCACCTGAAGTCGGCTAGAAATGAGAAACGTGCTGTGTTTTATTTACCTGTTTGTAGAAAAAGGTCCATTGTTGTTGGTAACGCTGCCACTGTTGCAGGGAAAACTGCATGTAGAATCAAAACTAAAGCACAACAGGTAACTTCAGCATATAAATATACCGCTCCAAATGTATAATATGCTAAGTGGCTCATCAAACAGCATGCAGCCATTTATTTATTCTAATGAGGGCTCAGCTAAGTCTCAGTGTGTCTTCTTATGGGCCTCTGCATCTCAGTACAACAGTGTTATCAGCTCCGATGCCCATGGGTGTGCTCGGGTCCACTAAGCACGCTGCTGATGGCAGCGCAGGGACCTTTCATTATCACCATGTCTCATAACTTTGCACAGGGCTAATATCAGTAGGTGGTTCTGCCATATGGTGGTAATTTCAGTTTATGAGTTGCAACAACAGAAACGTCTCAGTGGGACTGTCAGATGATGGACTCACACTTTCATTACGATATGGAATGGCACTGTGCAGCGTGACATTTAAAATCAAATATGATATGTTTGCTCCCAAAGCAACACAGATACGATCGCAGGGAAATGTCGGAAAATTCTCTTACAGCTGGAATGCTAGCATTCAAATCACGTGCAGTGTGAATGTCGTGATTACTGACAAGATTATTTATTCATGTGTACATATGAATACGTGTGTGTGCGTCTTTCTGCAGGCATATCGTTTCCTTGCCATCAATAAGAAACTGGGGCTGAGTGGGCGTCCGGAGAGGCCCGTCGGCTGCATCGGGACCTGCAAGGTATTTGCAAATACACCTACACACATGTACATAGCGGTACATGTGCACACACATGTTATGTATGCTCCATGTTGCCCAGCTGCACAGGTCAGAGGTGACACACATTGAACACACTTCCCGCACATCGATCTCCATACATTTCCCAGAGCTCCAAGAAGCCGAGTACAGCTTAAAATCTCAGCACAGAAACATCCAGTTCCAAAAGTTTTCTCCTCTTCAGTTGTACAGTATGCATCAGTGAATGCTGAATAGATTTTGCTTATTCTCAGGACTTATCACATTTTAATATGCAAAGCTGCTGTCAGGCAGTCTTTGTGTGTGTGTCCGTGCCCGTGGAAGTGTGTTTGTTCAGTTCATGTGTATGCGTGTGTGTGCGAATATCTCTTTCTGATGTTGTTAGCAGTTTTTCACAAATGAAGGTCAGACTACGACCAAATAAGTTGAGCTATAGCAGCTTTCTCAAACAAAGACATTGCCAAACAAATGAATCAAGGCTCCCAACGCATTGCTAAGACAATATTATAATGGAACATTTATGGCGGAAATGGCAGACTGCCAGAGGGCATTATCATCATCAGTGTGTCTGTCTGTGTGTGTGTGGCCCTGTTACAATCTGTGTGTGAGAGGGAGCTTTCTACCAGCTGTGTGTATGTACTGTGTGGCTGTGTGTTATCAGCAGTGGTTGTGTAGCTTCTGTGTGTCCCCTCTATCTTAGGATTGATGGGTTGTTTTATACACTGCCCAGAATAATGTATACGTGGCTACTTGCAAGCCATCCGTCTTCTAATGCAATAGTGTGTGTGTGTGTGTGTGTGTGTGTGTGTGTGTGTGTGTGTGTGTGTGTGTGTGTGTGTGTGTGTGTCTCCCTGCAGATTTATCGTATCCTGGGCAAGACGGTGGTGTGCTACCCAATAGTGTTTGATCTGAGTGACTTTTACTTGTCCCAAGATGTTATGCTGCTGATTGATGACATTAAGGTAAGTCCAGGTCACACTTTTGGAGCTTACCTCTGCTTTGACTGCACAGCTAATGACTCTGAGTCTGCTTCTCAACTTAATAACTGAGATATATTTAGTTTGTCTGACCCAGAGACACACAGCCAGACATTTGTGAAAAGGACAGGATATTAGCTGCTTTGGTTTGAACTCATTTTAAAAGATGTCACAGAAATGACACATAGTGCCTAAATAGTATTTAACATCATGTACACAAACACAGCACAACAGGTTTTTGTGTCCTATTGTTCACTTTAACTTATTCTGTTATAAAATGCTAAAGATTTCATACCTTGTCTGTAATTGAAAAACTGAAGTTAAAGGAAATGTCGAACGGCCATCAGCTACGTTCATCTACTTCTTTTGCAACATGAATACATGATTTTAGTGGTCAAAGATCCATTTATTCTGCACACAATTAACTTAAAACAGGTCATTTTAACCCAGCTGGGTCAATAGAAAACTCTTTTAAAAATTGTCTGAGGAACCTCTGTGGGTTCTTTAAGGAGCCATTTGGAGAAACAGTTTGTTAAAGAACACCTTTCTCTTCTATGGCATCACTCTGAAGAACCAGATGGTTTCAGTTAGCACCTTTACTTCTCTGTTTGTGTAGTATTTGATGCACAAGTTGTGCATATAAATATTTGGTAGAGTGCAAATTATTCATTCTTAACACTATATACTAATAGCAATTCATGTGCAGGAGTTATCAAAATGTTACCACAATAAACAGAATTCCAGGTGCTTAACCAGCAGTTCTCCAGCTGAATGAACCTCGTATATTACTGTACCTCACAGTGGAGCTTTAGAGGTTTGCCTCCTCTAAAGGAATAAAGCAGGGAACTTTATTATCCCTCCACGCTTATAATAAATACATCATATTTACTTTCAGTACTTTCAATAAAAAGTGGCAGTGCTGAACAATAAGTAATGAATGAATAGTTTTATGAATGAATATGAATGAATAATGATGCTCTGTTGAATATAAACCCAACACGCTGTGAGTGCTGACTCAATTCAACCACTAGATTTATTGATTAACGATTGAGTTTGCAGGCAAACAAAACTACAGCTTGTATTTCATTCAAAGAATCGAGTCGTAACCATTTCAACAAAACATCTGAGCTGCTGCTGAGTGTCCGTCTGGCCGAGAAGTCTTAATTGTGAACCATTAAATCATGAAAACTATAGTGGTTTTCCTGCCAGAGACCTTTTGTTTTTGTGTGATAGAGGATGAATACCCAGTCTCCTCTGATTGGTCAGCAAACACACGCCTGACCCAGCAGCCGCTGTGCTTAATCAATATCTACGTGCCTAACTAGCCACTGGGCATAAACTATGCAGTTAATTACATGGTGACGCAGAATTAAAGACGAGACGACTGATGAGGCGTTTCAGGGGCAGTGTTTCCTGTGGGAGAGAGGAGCGTCTGGCTGTGCTGACTTTGACCTTTTTAACTTTCAAAAACTTTCACATGCACAAGACACCAAAGGGTTAGGGAAAGAAAAATAAGGCCTAACAGATCTCCTTTAAATTTGAAATCATTTGAATTCCACTGACTGTGAAAAACTGCAGTATTTGTGACTTTATTTAACCTTCAAAACCTCTTACATTTCAGTGTAGTCCATATTTGTAATATAATTCATCTTCATAATAGAAAACTTTACAATTCAAACTTTCCTGATTTCGATGGTTGAAAAGGTCGAATGCTGGGAGCTGGAGGCTGAAGAAAGAGAGTGATTCAGTTTCTACTCCGAAACAGAATCTTTGAACCAGCATCATAACCGTACCAATCCGAAATGTGTGTGTGTGTGTGTGTG
>CAEMYA010000597.1:1684992-1719063 GCA_903131615.1 Diplodus sargus
TCATCAAACAGTGCTGGAAGATGCAGGGACGTCCTCTCTTCCTGGTTCTCATCCGCGAGGATAACATCAAGTAATATACACACTCAATAATACCTCTTTTATCTTTTTTCTGTCTTCCTGTCTTCTGACAGCTTCTCACCATCATTCCTTGTTCTCCTATCTATGAATCACTGTCTATCTCTCTCTTTCTGTTCCTGATACCGGCTCAAGCTGGTAACAAAATGTCTTGACAGTCACAGTGGATTTTTTTTAAAGCCAGCATTTCTCTCTCTCTCGCTCCCTCTCTTTCTTTCTATGTCTACTATTTCCCTTTATAGCAGCAAGGTGCAACTGTGTTTGCTTGGTGATTGGGTGATAATGTTTCTCATTTGTATCACTATAGCCTGGCTGGTGGGCTGATTACAGCAGTATTGACCATTATCCAGAAAGCCATATGTTAAGTGTGCTACAGACACTTACACAGCCTCGCTGCAGCATATGCGATGAGTCAATGGGCTCCCTTAGAAGCACGTCAATAGTGGTGAGGTTGCTATTGATCGGACAATGACCTATACAAAAGGCACCAGCAGGCAGAAGAAAGCAATGAGGGTGTGGATGACTTCATACTAATGTTTGATTTAATACATGTGTTTTGTTTGGATTATAATGCGAAACACAAATGTTTCAACTTAGAATTGAACCGATTCAATCTGCTGTCGGGAAGAAATCCACCAGACTGAGTAATTCTAACCTTTGTCTCACTAGAGGGAGCCGCTTCAACCCAGTATTGGACATGCTGGCCTCTTTCAAGAAGGGCAACATCGGAGGGGTCAAAGTTCATGTGGACAGACTTCAGGTTTGTGGATTCAATCGAAATCTTGTAATGATTATTTCATTTGCTCATTCTTAATCACTCTCTAGGGGTGCAACATATAACGATCAACACTTAGTTAATCGTTACAAATGGACACAAAGGAAAGTGCATCTTTTACATGATAACACCATTTAAAACAAATAAAAAGTACAGCCTTGGCCCAAAATCTCCACAAAATCCGAGTGAATTAGGCAATAAGAGCAATGGATAAATATGATTTAGATAGATTCTAACAACAAAATGATGCCGCTTTAGCAGTCGTCAAGTAGCTGAAAATACCCGTGCAGGAGGGACAGTCGCACCAGGGAGGTACATGTATTGAATTGCAAACTTGACCAGTTTAGAAGATCTGTTTCACCAATAACTGTTGTACTTTTCAACAGTGATTCAGCTCATAGATTCAGTAATGAATATATCATGCACTATTGACAACCATTGTCCTCTGACATCGTACTCAGGGTGGTAAGCTTGAATCCAAGGATGATGTTATGCTGCTGTGTTCTAGCTTGCAAATTGTGCAAACAGAGAATCGGACAAATTGTTTCACCTGCCGATTGACAAGCAGCTGAAAAGATGACGACTAGTGAAAGTCTGGAGAGACATCAGGCCATATTTTAAGGTACAACAACGCATTTGATGACCTCATCAGCATTTAACCACTTCCTCGCTGTTCCGTGATATTTTAGAATAAAGATATTTTTGAATGAAAGTATACACTTTTGTATATTAGCTAGGAATTGGGTGGATGCCAAAGTTAGCTGTTGTCTAAAGGAAGTTTGTAGGTTATCAATTATGTACTTGTACTTTGAAATATGGCCCGATCTTGTCCATAATGCATTTATATTGAGTTGCAAGTTGGAGTACTGCAGCACAACTTTTTACCAACATTTGAGCTTCTCGTCCGTAATGTCAGAGGAAAATGGCCATCATGTGAATATGGCCTGTGGACATCATATTTCTTGTATATTTTAAAATGATTTCATGTGTTTTGGTAGTTAGACTTACATTCAGGCAGGTTTTTTCCTAATGTGTTCACCATGTTTAAGGTAAATCTCATCTTTTTTCTTATATGATGAACAGAACAAGACGCAGCCACAGACTTCACTGGTCAATCATACAGTTTATCGAGAGGCTCAGTGGTGTTGAGTCGTGACATTGTCACAATTCCAATCCATACAAGTTGATGACTGAATCCATGTTGCCATCAGTATTACTACACTGTGGTTTGTTTGCATATTGTAAAGGGGTAAAATGTGCCACCTGGTCTCTCCTGTTGGCTCAGTTACAACAGATATTACAGCTGCCTCTGATATAAACAATGACTTGATAATACAAATGTTAATTTATGGTGTTGCAGGGGGTCATCTCGCTCATTGGGAAAAACACAAAGGTTTCCTAGCCCTTAATCTGCCGTCCCTCCTTTATCCGATAGCAATACCAGTGTTTATCTATGTTTTGACCTTGGTGTGTCACAATCAATTTGTGAGGCGCACTGTTTTTGTTTGCCTGGGAAAGGTGAAGCCGAATTGAGCCGGGTTGGTTTTAAAAAGGAGATTGAAACTGTTGGGTTGAAGCCTTTTGTGGCTTGTTAAAAATACACTGAATTGATGATAAGGGAACACAAATAAATGGTGAATTGATAGATTGGAGGTTGATCCCTCTAATGTATCCTTTGGCCTGCTGTCAAGACAACAAACCTGAATCAACAGTCGGTGCCAATGAATATTAATGAGTCATTCTACATTACTGGATGATCCCTTATTTATAGCATGAGGGCATAAATCAAAACAAACATGATTCACAGACGTAAAGAAAACCAGCCAACCAAGTTCAGCTGTATGACAGGAGGGCTCAGACAGGGTCCAGTGTCGGTGTGTCCTCAGACAGTCCAATGTCTCCCAAAAGTTTGCAAAGGGGGAAGAATGGTCAGCTGTAAATGAGGAACACCACAAAAGATTAAGGGAAGAAATTCACATTATAATGTGTTATAATGGTAATAGATAGTTGCTTCATTTAGCTTTGCAAGACTGCTGCTTTCAATGCCAGTGGAGGGGCCATGAAAACACAACATAAAGCTACCATAATCAATACTTGTGATGTGAAATGTGTCATTTATAGCAGCACAATTACAAAGAAGGATTGTTATTACAATCATGCCACTCTGCTTTACAGAGCATTATACTATCTATTACAGCTGTGGGCTGTAAAATCAAAAAAGGAGTTAAAAGACTGACTGCGGCAGACAGCTTTGTCTTTTTCACCTCAAAGCTTTTAAACCACACTGCACTCTACCTGCCCAGCACCAAAAGGCAGACACACAAAGTTAGAGATGAAACGTTGAACATAGTGGAACATTTAGCAGCTAAAGAGCTAAATATTTCTTTCATGGGCTGGAGGAGACCAAATATAGAGCTGAAAGGAAAATCGAACATGGTACTTAGATTCACCAGGTAGACACAAAAGGCCTAACAAGTTTCTCATATGCGCTTAAAAGGTCAAAATAGGTTTGTGTGGTGTGTACAGCTTTATTCAAATGCCCTCAAGTGGTCAAAAATAAGTTGACGAGGGATTAAACAAGTAAAACTTGCATATCTCTATTCTGACTGAACATTAACAAATCATATTTGTAACTGGAGACACTGCTTAAGCATAACGTTAACTCACTGAAATGCTCACAGCAGTTTTCATGAATTTATGATGAGCCGTAAACAAACACATTACTGCAGATAATTTAATAATAGTTTCGTTTTAACTGCAGGAATTTGAACACAATATATCCTCACGATGGTATAAACAGGAAAATAAGGCCAAGGTAGAATCCAAATGATTTCACGTTGGTAACTTTAAATCAACGGCTTCGTCAAACTTAGCACCGCTCACTCAAACTTCTCTCTCAGTGTGTTTGTGGTGTTCAGCAGAGACTTCCTCACATAATCTTTTTTCCCCCCCTGCTTTAAAGTTCTTCCCTCCCTCGCCTATTTGCTATTCACTTCACAGCTAACTCCTACAGCTTTGAAACACTTCTCCTCTTCATCATCTCATTGTTATGGGGAGCAGGATTGCTCCTCTCCTACGCCTCGTATTTTTGTTTTGGAGTTGACTTCAGTTGGAATGGCTAATATCACATGTAGACCACAGGAGCAAGTGGTGCTGAACTGCGCTCTTTACTCCTACACTGCTGCGCTTTTAAAATACTCAGACTTTTACTGTGTTCCACACTCGCTTGTTACTGTGCCTGTACACATTTGTAAAATATGAAACAGTGAACTTAGTTCACATCTCGCCACTCCATGTGTTATTTGTTATGAAGTGCATTATTCAAACAGTTGTTTTGTATACGGATTCACCTGACAAACCCTGACAAATCCTCTTGAGGATTTATGCCTCTCTGTCTGATTTTTCTTCTTTGTCCTCCTGAGCTTGCCTTTAGATACAATTTCCTCACGTATATACACACTGAATAAATATAGGTGGGGAATATCTTCTGTTGCAGTGTCATAATCATAAATCTCCTGATCATTTAATGTGTCATTTTATTCTTCTAGACCCTGATATCTGGAGCCGTGGTGGAGCAGTTGGACTTCCTGCGTGTCAACGAGGCAGAGTAAGAGCCTCCTCTAGTCTGTGTACTTGCTTTGTCCAAGCTCCTGGTTAGTTTGTCTGTCGGCAGGGTATTTCAAATATCACTGACAGATACCAACATTTAAAGTTTGTTGTTTCAAATTTCAAACCTTTGAAATGCAACACCTGCACATGGATCTACTGTTTATATGTACGTTTGTGTACGTAGGATCCCAGAGTTTAAGAGCTTTGAGGAGCTGGAGCTGCCGAAACACTCCAAGGTGAAGAGACAGACGAGCACGCCCAACGCCTCCGACCTGGAGCAGCAGCCGGAGATCAGCGTGGAGGAGTGGCTGCACAAGCCCACCAATGAGATCATCCAGAAGTTCCATGTGAGTAGATTGAAAATATCCCAAACATACGTATTGGGAATAACAGCCAATGAACTATATTCCTTTTAATAGAATTAGAAATGTAGTAAAGTAGAAAAATCAATTTGAGGAAAACACATAAATCTCTGCTCGAAGGTGAAGAGACGGACGAGAACGCCCAACGCCTCCGACCTGGAGCTGATTCACTTACAAGTTTATTCACAACAGCACACTGTAACCTTCACAGAAAACTGAACCGATTGGATTTTACTCATATTCAACATCTGTTAATCATTGAAATGTGAAAGTTAAATACAGAAGACCTACTCAAAACTTGATAATTAACACAACCACAGGTTTCTGTTCAGCTGTGGTAAACATCCAACAACCACCTGCCTCCTATTATGAAAGGTTTGCCTCATTATTTGTGTGCACGATAGCCTCCATGAACTCTTTCTCACCTGGCCACCTGTCTCCTGTTTTATTATGTGTCATCATAACATAAATATGATCAAACATTTTGGCGTTTGGGTGCCATTAGCCCAAGTCTGCTGACTTTTAACAGCCTTTTTATTGAGCTTTTAAGTGATTGTCAAAACACAACTGAACCAATGCCCTCTGCCATCATGGTTTGTTGGCTCTCTATTCCACATATGAGGACAGGAGTCAGACTCAAAGTCTAAAAGCTGCAGACATCAGACTTTGGTGTTTTGACTAATTTGTCTCATGATATTTAAAATCTTTTATGAATAAATGTGGCCATCTACTCTGTCAGTCCATCTCTGTATGTACTCTCTCTCACACTCTTCACAGCGCTGTGAAGTCTCTTTAGTCAATTCGGCCTATTTTTAATTAATTGCACTAATGGCCACATCAAAGCTACCAAACATAATGACCATTTCACTTTTAGGAACATTTCAAACAATACATAATTTACCCCAATCTTCCTCTGACATCCTTAAATGTGCCTCTTTCTTCTCTGTATTTTGGGCACATTAGGGCTGCCATCAAATTTAAACAAGGTAATATTTAAAAAACATTCCCATTATAACCAAAACAGCAAAATTGGGTAAAACAAATTGATGTGACAATAATAGTTTAAATAGGGCTAGTTTGTGCTTACTGTGAGTGGGTCTAATTGTAGCTGATAGAGTAAGTGTGTGTGTGTGTGTGTGTGTGTGTGTGTCATCGCCCAGGACTCCAACTGTTTGGCCAGTCAGGCTCAGCTTGCAGGCATCCTTCTCAGGAGAGAGGGACCAGACTACCTCTCCAGAGATGGTAAAAACTCACTGTACACATGTTTAACAAGTAGCAGAATGTCATATGTGTTTTTCTGATATTTTTTCTGATGTCTGAGCCCCAAAAATATTATTTGTGATTGCAGAAAACATGATGGATGAGCTGGAAAGAATCTATAGAAGAGCTGGCAGCAGAAAGCTTTGGTCTGATATTCTCACACACATACACACACACACACTGTCTGCAGCCTTCCAGTCTGTTGTCATCATTTTCTTTTCTCAAATATATAGAAATAGAGATTACAAAAGTGTCCGGATCTCAAAATCCTATAGACTGAATATGCAGTCAAGTTGAGTGAGCACTTCTAAAATGAGGATTTTGCATTTTATTTTGTTGAACAGTGATCTTGTCATTCATTATTAATTATTTCTCTTGTTGAATAATGTAGTGGTTTGGTTTTATTTTGAAAAATTGTGCGAGACGTTCCGTTAATCAACTGTCTTGTCTCCATACGTGTTGTGTCCCCATTTGTCGTCCTCACAAAATCTTTCCTCGTCCCGACGCTTTAAAATAACTTTGATTTAACCTGGACGAACTGTAGGCTGGCAGTGCGACACGCTGCCGTCATTCTCAAGAAGTTCGCCAGCTCTATAGCTCCTCACATCACCACTATACTGGTGCATGGGAAACAGGTAATGTTCGGGCAGAGATGGACTGAAGGCGCCGCATGTTTTCTGCCCGTTTGCTGGCTAGCTAGCTGTCTAGTTAGAGAGCTGTGTGAGCTTCAGCCATATGAACTGTGTGACTCTTCAGAACCACGACTTTTAGAAAGTCACAGAGAAGAATTAGTCATATTCTCTCTTTAGATTTGTGTCAGACAGACAGAAAGTCTCATGACTGTACGTGAGTGATTGGTGATTGGCTTGAAGACTCAAGCTAAGTGTGTAGCGTGGCCTACAATTCCGATGAGAGTTCAATTAAATAATTAAAATACTTTGTTAATGCTCAAAATACCATTCTTCATTCCAATAAATACCAGTTTAATAAATTGAAACCTCCAACAAAAACAGCTGCTCCTTTGTGAAGAGCAGTTACAACTGACCGCAGCCTGCTCGGTAATCAGGATTTTGTCTAAAGCTTATGCTAAAGTGTTGCTATCAAAAAGGTCTTAAAAAATGAGTTTTAACTTCTCACGTAGTATTTAACTGGTAACTTGAGGTGTAAAGGAGTGGCAGGGTAGCATCTTAGCGTCTTGCTAAAATGTTAGCCGACTGAAGCTACTTCAGGATAAAGCACCAAGTTTAGCCTAATACGGGGGCTAACACTCACACAGTGCAGAGCCAGCTAGATCAAGCTAGCAGCTTAGATGTGTACAGGAGCTTGTTGTCAGCATTTGCTTTCTCTCCATTAACCATCACAGCGGCTGGAGCCTTTTTCTGCTGTCATCACCCTCTGCTATAAGGCTGGCTGTATGCTCCAAATGAAATATGTTTTGGCTGTCGGAGAGGGTGCTGTAAATACCTTGACTCTCACTACAGACCTAGTCATAAATACAGGAAAGTAGCAAAAAATGTGAAACTAAAGATTTGTCTGGTGAGCCATCGTCCATCATTCCCGGCCGACAAGACATTGTTCTTTTTGTTCACAAAGCTGCTAAAATTCAGTTTTGTTTGTGGTGTACTGCTGGCCTGACTCACACAGATTTGACCAAACACTGTTGATGACTGTTATTTGTGAGCTGTTGTCCCCTTCTCTAGTGGTCGCTGTTTTCTGTGTCCATGGTTTGAATTTGCGACAGGTTAAACGTCCAATTCGTACGATAGTTGACTATTGAGTCTTGTTCCCAACTCGTCAAACACTGGCGCTTTGGGTCGGTGGCCAGTTTGAAGAGTTTGCGAACGAGACTCAATAATCAACATTCTTGCAAATCTGGACCTTTAACTGACATGACAACTTTTATTATATGCTGTTTTATTGATTATCAGGATGGAAGCATAGAGCAGTTTGAATATACCAGTAAGTAACAAAAGCCTGGAGGCTGCTTTACAACCTGATGGGAGAAAGCACCAACACTCAGTTCAATTTAGTTTCTCATTTACCTAACATGCGCCAGGAAGTGAAGCTTGAAATAGGTTCCCCAACAAAGCATAAGTGGACTGACACCATATCATGCCTTCTAAACATTAAGGCTTTGTGCTCAAGCTGTGCCTTTGTATTTCAGCAGGCTTAAGAACTGAACAACTCCCCACTCACTCACTCACACGCGCCAAATGTGAGTTGTTCTCAGCATATAATAGAGGAGGTTGTGTTTAAGCTGATTGTATTCATAACCGCGGTAATGAAATAATTAAATTTGCTCCCTGCTTCTGTGAGGATGGCTTTGACTCCATGTGTGCGTCTATAGCAACCCTGCTTGTGGGCTTCCATGTACAGATAACCAGCGTTCACATGTGCTGCTCCCGTCTTCATAGGATTCCTGCAGGCAGGAGGAGGCAGTCTGAGGGCTGCAGTGACTCCAGTGAACTGACAAATGAGTGAACATTAAAATATTTTCTACAAGCCTTTGTTTGGGCTTTTAGTAACACAATCAAATTAAAATTATGCAGACAGGGACAGACACGTTTTGTTATTTCGTACATCTTCATTGAGGTGGATTTTTAATTTGTTGGCACAATTTATTCTGAAAAATAATTTAAAACATTGGAAATTTGGAAACAGAAGCAACTAGCAGTGAAGCCCGGGGACAAATTCTTGCTTTTTTAAAAACCAATTTAATCATCAGTCATTTTGTATTTCCAATATTACTGAGTTAGATATTTGAGTTCCATGTCTGGCACCTGCTTACAGTACAGACCCTCCACATACTGCATATCTCATCAGGCAATACATTTAATTTGATTACATGCTGAATATCACGTACAGCCGTGTTTTTCATACTTTCTGTGTCCAAGGCACGACACAGGGCCAGTCAAAATTTCAAGCACACCTGTATTTATATCGTGTCAAACAGCCTCTTCAACACGTGTTGTCTAATCATTCTGTGCGTTTTCATTTTTGGGATATTCAAAGATATTTTTAGGGTTAGAATGTGAAATCACTGTGTACAATGCACTGATATAGTACATTAAAATGACATTATTTGTTGTAACTGAACCCCACGGCACACCATTTGGGAACCACTAATATATGATCCGTTCTCCAGTCAAGCTAAGGAATTGGAAGCTTTGTAGTAAAAATGACCAAAAAAGTGAAAAAGTCCTCGCTGTCAGCTGTTCTCTGTAAAGACTGTTCTTGTGTCTTTTCATCCACTAGGTCTGTTGTCCGTCTTGCTGCCAGTCTGTTAACTAAGCTAGTGGACAGCCTTGCCCCCAGTATTACTAGTGTTTTAGTGCATGGGAAGCAGGTAAGTGAACACACAGTGAGCAGGGCCTGAGAAGTTGAGCGTAATGAACCCCTCTGTTGGTTATGTATTGGAAAATGGCATGTCAAGGACAACAATTTTAATGTTCACTGTTTGGAAGAAATTCATTTGAAATACATAACTACCAGCTCCTCGTGCTGTCATCCTATGGGAATTAATTAGGCTAGTAGCATGCTCACATTCCCCATCGCAGCTCAACTTCATATGTGTGTGTGTTTGTAAGTGGTGTTTGTAGTCATGCTGCCAGTGTGTGACTTGAAACTCCTGATGTGCGGCGTGTCCACATGTCTAGACGCACTGCGTGTGCCGGTCTATTATACTGTGACCCGGAGATTTGTCTGATGCCACTCTCTTACGCTGGATGAGTCTCAGCGCATCGTGTCCTGTCAAGTGTTATTCAGAGATTAGCCTCCTCTCCTCGCCTCATTTTTACCCCTCTGAACAGTTTTAGGCATTTCATTATGCTGAAGTAGCTCAAGGTGTGAATCTGCATATAGATTGCTTACCGGAGGGAATGCTCCTCTCGACATGATTGGAAAAGCTGATTTAAGATTTGAGACGACTGTGTTCTCCTGGTTACAATAACAGCTCGGCTGGAAGAAATAAGAGGCAACGCCCCATTTAAGAAAATCCCGACCCGAGTTTCTATTATCCTCCCCGTCGAATATTAAAAAATATAACTGTGTATTCCCCCTGAATTCAGAATTTCAACCATTTTCATCTCTGGGCTGATCTTTGCACAGCTAGACTTGGTTTGGATGTGGGGATGAATGATCCATCTTCAAAGTGCTGGGTTTCATCAGCTCGAGGCGAGGATAAAAGCGTGTCCTCTCATCAGGAAGACTGCCGAGGTGTAATTTATATGAAATGGCTTCCAGAAGAGACAAAATGCGAAAGAGTAATCTTCAGATCTGTAATTTTTTCCTCCTCACTTTTATGTGGCTCCGAGAGATGAGACCAATTTTACAGTGATGGAACAAAGATACTCGTAGCAATTGCGCCTTGGAGGAAGAGCCGCGCGCACATGTCAGTCTAGACGTGTGGACACTTTGATACGTGTGCACAAAAAGCTTATAGATTTAGACTTTATGCACAACTGTTCTCCTGCACTTCAGGGAGACTTTTGAACTATGTGTGGGTTCACTGTACGCTCCTTTCCCCCGTGTACGTCCACGTGTGCTAATGCCCGTCATCACCAGGTGACCATCGGCCAATTCGGGCAAGAGGAGGAGGTGATCTCCAATCCGCTGTCGCCAGGGGTGATCCAAGGCATCATCTACAGCAAGTGCTTGGCTCAAGATGGCGAGCAGGAGGCCGTCCTTCAGCAGGAGCTGGTCATACATATCGGATGGATCATCTCCAACAACCCAGAGCTGTTCAGTGGCATGCTGAAGATCAGAGTCGGGTAGGACAGATGCAGCAAAGTACTCCTGGCTATAATTTTCCTTCGCCGGTGTAGAGGCCACTCAAACAAATCATGAATAAATCAGTTTTCTGTTAGCCTTCGAAAACACCAAGGAGCTCGTTGCTGTTAACGTTTCCATATAAATGAGACCTTATATTTCTGAAGCTGGTTTTGCTCCCAATGAACTGCTCAACCATGAAACGGATAAATACGTTTCTCGAGACATCTTTGGTGAGAGAATACTGTCTGAAAAATCAAAACACAATGCTGGAAGAAATGTTGTGAGCTTATTTTATACGAGGCATTTTCAACGATCTGCTCTGTTCTTTTAGCCTCGTAAGAAAAATAAGTCAAGCGTTTCAGTTTTATTTTTCATTGGCTGTAAAAGTTGCATTCAGCCCTTAGAAACCTGGAACTATGAAACCGCTCTGAAAACAGGAGATAATTCTGAACAAAGTGACCACCCCGTGTGAGCTGTGTAGGGTTCAGTTCTATGGTTAACACTGTTTGTGTGCACCGTGGATCTCCAGATGGATCGTCCAGGCCATGAAGCACGAGCTGAAGATCCGTGCAGGAGACATGCCGCCCCAGGACATCCACCAGCTCTCCCCCAGCGACATCAAGCAGCTGCTGCTGGACGTCCTGCAGCCGCAGCATCATGCCAGGTGCTCGTCAGAAACACCCTCACACTGTCAGAAACATCACCCACGCTTTCTCATCCCTTAATCAGTCCAGCTTTGAAGATGCTGTGCCTTTATCTTCACGCCTTTACTTGTTGTTTAATCTTTTTTAGTTTTAATTATTTTATCTTCTGTCTTGTCTACATGCATATCCTATTATCTGCCACAACCAAATATCCCAACGGCAATTATTAAAGTTTTATCTTATCTCATCTGATCTAAAACACTTTGACTCACAGACAATTTCCTCCAGCTCAGAAGCTGCTGTATGATTTCCTCAGTTCAACATTTTTACTTTTTTTGTGTGTTCTGTTTGCCCCAGGTCTTGGCTGAACAGGCGTCAGATCGACGGCTCTCTGAACAGGACCCCTCTGGGCTTTTACGATCGTGTGTGGCAGATCCTGGAGAGGACCCCGAACGGTATCATGGTGGCTGGGACTCAGCTCCCACAGGTACGCACCCACGTCCCCTGACACTGCTGCAGGATGTGACACTGTGAATCGCTTTACAAACAGCTTTGTGACTGTGTTTTATTTTTTTAAACAGACACACAGTGTGTTGAGCTGTCTTTTTAAAGAGCACATAAGAATTTCTGATAAAGATTATTGCTCTCATGTATTGGCTGGTTCAAGCACTGTTAGATAGTCATATACAGAACATTTATATTGTATATACTACAGTCTAGAATCTATGGATTCGAGTAGTACTGGCTTTCTGTTCTGAACGTTTGGACTACATACACACAACATCTGTCTAGAGAAGTTGTTTTTTCTATGAGTAGGTCAAGAAAGAAAATCAGCACAACGGCTGTTTGTCTAATAATTTATCATCAGCATAGATATAATTTACTATTATCAGAGTCACTTATGAGTAGCACCATAATGGCGTTCACATCTGCTGCCTCTTGAGATGTCACAGTAGGAAAATGACAGGTGTCAGTGAGAAAATGAATGATGGCTGAATCCCATTCGGCTGCTGCGTCTTCAGGGTCACAGTGTTGTGCATCCTGGCTCACTGTGACACAGTCCTGACTCTCTGCTGCAACCGTTCTCCATACTGTCATTAATAACACATGTTTCTGACCTGTGACGAGTCAAAGTGTCGGCCTGTTGACTGGCTGTTCATTACTCATGGTTCACTTAAAGGTATCTATTATTTAAATAGTGTGCACACACACATTCATACACTGATGGCTGAGGCTGCTATGCAAGGCGCCAGCTGCTCATAAGGAGTAATTTAGGGTTCAGTATCTTGCTCAAGGACACTTTGACATGCAGCTGGGGGGAGCCGGAACTGAACCAGCAACCTTCCCTTCCGATTGTAGGAGCTATTTTCTCTTAGCCTAACTAAACCTGCCACGACAAATCCATATTACAAATACACTGACAAATCATTCATCATTCGTTTTATTTCAGAGGTAGAACTCTGTGTGAAAGTGAACACATAATCTGTATTCTGTTGCCTCCAGTGCTGTTTGGCAAGTGAGATTTACCAAATAACTTACAAATCTGCATGTTTTGACAACTTTATTTTTTATACATCTCTCATAATCTGCTTGGAAAACGAGCGCCTTTAGCTAACGGCACCAACGCTGACTCGTTTTTACAAACTACTGTAGGTAACATGATGGACAGGTTGTTAGTGAGGATGACTACAGTTTTTATTTCTGCCTCTCTTTAGCAACCGACACTGTCTGACATGACCATGTATGAGATGAACTTCTCCCTGCTGGTGGAGGACACGCTGAAGAACATCGTCCTCCCTGAGTACAGACAAATCATAGTCGAGGTAAACAAACCCGAACCCATTCCCCAACATCACCCAACGAGGTGCACAGAGAGAGAGAAATCAAAACACATGGAGTGACATTAAATCAAATGATGTGTATAGATGTTGACTCAGCGTGACATTGACTCTGCTCCTTGATGCGTCAGTCAGGAATCTCTGTTCCAGCAGTTTGTCAAGAATCAAACAGCGAGGACAATTAGTTAGTCCACGTCGAGCTGTTATCTACCCGCCACTGATTTAAGTTGGGGGGACGGGACTAGATAAGCTTTGGCTTCTCCCGCTTTTCCCTTTCGGCCATGTGTATTGTATTATTTGAACAATGATGAAATGTGATGATGATGAATTGACATGCCCGAAATAAACAACATAAATAAATAAAGTTATAATTAGTCTACTCTGTTGCCATTAATATGTTTTTAGTTTGTGACAGCCCTGTCCCATCTCCACTGTGTGAGTAGTTGCTGATGGTGGTGTCCATTGTGCTGGAGAGAAACCCGGAGCTGGAGTTCAGCGACAAGGTGGATCTGGACGGCCTGGTGAAGGAAGCCTTCAACGATTTCCAGAGGGACCGCAGCCGCTTTGAAGGCATAGAGAAACAGGTAGAGTGGTTTCCCCTCAGACGGCCAGGTGTGCTGATATTCTAACATGTTCTCATTTGAATGTGGCCTGACTGTCTGCCACGGAATGATCTCATCATCATGTGCTCCTAAACTTTGACTTTCTGTTCGAGAAAGTCAAAGTTTATCCTAAAGTGTTAGCTTACATGGATGCTATTAAATGGAATCAGGCTGCCACTCTTCAGTTCACTGTAGTATAGTTCAATCCTGCTGTGGTGGTTTTTATTTCCTGCATTTAACTCTAAAATAACCTTTCTGTGCACTTGAAAACTCATCTAGTTTTCTAATCAACTGTAATGTTTCATCTCCGCCTCTGCCAGGACAACATGGAGGCGTTCTACAACACACCACCAGTGGGAAAGAGAGGCACCTCCAGCTACCTGACCAAGGCCGTCATGATCCAGTTGCTTCAAGGGGATGTGAAGCCCTGCAAGGACGACCCGTGCTCTGTTAGCTAGAGTTACAATGCTTTCGACCCCTAATCCCCGCCCGCTGCAGTGTAGTCATCAAATGGTCCAGCGAGAACTACAGAGTGCACAACATGTGTTCAACAATCCTCCCCTCAGCAGGACTTTTCCCTCAACGACAGTAGAAGCAGTTAGCCGAAGCTTCCACTGCCATAGATTAGCTTGTGTGCAGTTTGCTCCATGGGTTGAAAATACATCAGCCATGTTTCTTTGTTTTTGTTTTGACAGAGTGAGTTCAGTATCCCAACTACAGTTCAAATTAAGATTTGAATAGAGTTACAGTCATTTTTATGTTATTTATTAGCATCGGTGGCTAGTCGTTTCAAACGCCACATGACTGGCTAACGTAGCCACATAATGAAGTAGCTGGATACCACAGATTAACATATTTTCTCTTTTTTTCCAGGTGTTTATATCGTATACTTGCATCAGTTTAACTTAACATAGTAGCACCTAGAAACTTGCTTTACCTCTCTCTTACACATTTGAAGAATTTGTTCAGTTCAGTTTCGCTCTTCGCTTTAGCGTATAGACACGAGAGTATCAATTCTGTCATCTCATTCCCTGTTAAAAAAAAGAAAAGACAAAAAACGCATGTTTCCCAACTTTTTCTTTAATTTGTGGTAATGTCTATAAATCTAATTTAGATGTCCAGTATTCTGGCAGTCAGATACTGAAGAATAACTGTGAACTCACAGCCGAATGAAGCAGGGGCTCAGGTGTAACTGTTCACACTGTTCCTCACAGCAATAACCTACAGCTGTTACATAGCATTCAGTCAGTACAAGGTCATGTTGTATCATGAGATATGTGGTTCTCAGATTGGTGCATTTGGCTCCTCGAGGACTGAATGTGTCACCAGATATAAGAGCTGCAAATCCTTTCTGATAAATCTGTATAAAAAGCATGAATCTTCATCATATTGAAGATGAATTATACAACATATTATTCAACTTAGAATGCATCCAAGACTGAGTGAAGGGTTTGTCGCACTGCTGACCTTCTGTCCTTTCTGTCTTTGTCCTCTTACCTCTATGCACGCACAGTCTGCTGCATGAGAATAGATACTGTTTGCTACAACCATCCTGATGGTTTCTCTGAATGTTAGAGAAATAGAGATTCTGAGAGGTTTTGCCCAGTTGAGCTCTGCATGACAATGACTGCTTCTTATCTGAAGTCCTGGGACGGAGGACGTTTTAGAAAATGCTGTTTTCCTGAATGTGGGCAACAGAACAGCCTGCCGTTTAAAAACATGAGGTAGAAATGACAATGGACTCATTCTGACTTATTTTAAAGCGTGCCTCTCTGAATATCCACACTGTGATGAATCCGCCCAACCATGTCACTGTGTGTGTGTCGGTGTGTGTGTGTGTGTGTGTGTGTGTGTGTGTTGTTTACTGTTGTTCAAAAGAAGTATTTTTAACTCACAACTGTAGTTTCACAGAATAAAGTCATCATGGAAAGTATGAAGATTCTCGCCCTGAGTCATTTTTACAGACTGTATTATTATGAATGTGTAAATAAATGCGTTTTGCATAATGTAGCTGCTTCTGGAACATCATCCCCGCTTTAATTCATGAACACGACAAACAATCGTATTTACTCCACGAAGCAAAAATCTCTTGTTCTTCATCAAAATTGCAGCAGAAATGGAGCGTGGCTGCTGCAGCGCTGAGGGCCGTGTTTGGCATTGTGTCGAATGCTACCAGTTACACCCACTTATGTTGCCCGAGCCCCTTATCAATCTGCATCTCGCAGATGAGGCTGTGTGTTCAGTCTGCAACGCTGACTAACTGACTGGCAGAGAGAGGTGGAGATGTGGGCGAGAGCCAGAGGAGAAGATAAACGAGCTCTGCCTCACACTCAGAGTATTCAAATCAACGTGCATGCTGGAGAGACGCGATCTTGTGAAAATACATTTCTTCTCATCAATACGAGCCAAGAGAAATTTGTTTCTGTCCACTGCTCAAAAAGGACAAGTTCCCCCAAAACTGAGTGTTCAGTCATCATCTGCTCACGTTCACAGCAGAACAGTGTTGCAGCATTCTCTTAAGCAACAGGAGTAGATGGGAAAAAGCCAAATTGATCTGAAAAATCGAAATTTACACCCTTTTTTAAGGAGAAATCATCACTGTGGCACTCATCGTGTCTGAAGTCGATGCACATGCTCGATTGTCGTCACTTAAAGGTCTGTAAATAACATCTTTTTAAATCATTTACATTTACGTCAGACTGGCTGTGTGGAGCCATTTTCATGTATTTTTTTGGATCTCTTTTTAAAGGTGCTATTTGTATGGTAAGACGTGTTAGACACCATCCCAGAGCAGCGTTTTTGATGAGCTGGGTCTGAGACTCTTTAAATAAGTCTCCAGCTACGTCATGTGTTCCGAGACTGCTGCAACACAAAGAGATAATGACTGAATTTTGTTTTTGATATTATTTTAGTTCACTTTATAATTGTTGCTAATTATCTACACACCATGGAATATACTTTTGACTCTATTTTACCTTTAGGTATATCACTGATTATAACAACCACGACTAATACTGCAGAACACTGTTACAGTATCTTCTGAAGCCCCAATGATGTCACAAATGGAGCTATAAAAAGTCTCCATGAGTCACATTTTTTGATTTTTTTGATTTGGACCCACACTGAGGAATACAATGCAGGATGTTCCAGCCTTGCTGCTGTGATCTTGATCATTATTTAGAAATCTTTCACCCACTTAGAGTGCAATACTAAACCACTCAGGTGCCTCTCAGTGCGGATTGATGCAGGTTGAGTCAGAGATTTGTATAAAAAATAATAAGCATCTATTTTAACATTTTGAAAGTCCATCTGTTGAAACTCTACAAGTTATCCAGAGCCACATGGGTCAGTTGACAGGCTACAGCACAGAGAGGAGTAACGTTTGGTTCACTGCCAGCAGACAATAAACCACAGATGTTATAAAAAAGTGTCTGTTGGCGATCAATGTTTTCTTTGCAGCTGATTTTTTGTTATCAGTGTTGTTGTATCTACCTGTAGATTGTGTCAGCATCTTCTAAGCTGACTATTAACTACCTAAAATGATTTTTTCAGTTGATCACGAGCAGGATAATATTCCTCAGAGAACTCTATATCAAATGAATGATTCGTTGCCTTTGAACTCCCAAAACAACGCTCAAATACAAAGACCTGGGTGATGTTTTACTTGGTGTAACTGTAACGGTCTCGCTGACACACGTTAGTCCTGCAGTGTGGGAGTTTATGCCTCATCAGTCCACTAGGATGCAGCAAAGTTCAAGAAATGAACAGACATGAGGTCTGATATTTCTTTTATTTAAAATGTGTGTATACATATAGCACAATGTAGTACATTTTAAATAAAAATAGATCATAAAGTGTAATACAATGGAAGATAATGCACTGAAAGCAAATGGTGTTCTTCAGATTCAGATCCATGGTCTGCTGTGTATAACCAGAACACCCAGGATGACTTTTTTACAACACATTGTTTTGTACTTCTACAGTCCTTCCACACAACTGATTAATGCTCTTTGAATTCTGCAATATGTGGTATATTCAGTGTGTGGGTTAATGGATAGACAGGTGACCGCTGCTGCTGCACACAGATTCAGTAGTTATCCATCACAGATATGGATCAATAGACGAATCCTCAAATACAACACAAAACCAACAGAATTCCCTCTGCGCCATCCATGATCAATGTACCGTAATTCAACTCAGAAAACTGCTCAGGTTTAACCTCCGCTTCACATTGCTTTGTTGATTTCTGACCAAAGGCCACGCGAGGTGAGTGGCCGGAGTGTCTTTGTCCTTCAGTCAGGAGGAAAACAAACAGCTGGTGGCAGACGCCCTGCTGTGTGGCAGAATGAGAGGAACAGCCGACAGTGTGCACAGCAAAGATCAGGCAACCTTACAATATGTAATGACAGGACTGTGGAAAGTAAAGTCCAAGTCCAGCAAACCAACTACATTGATTGTTGGATAAAATTAGATTAAATTTGACTACAGATTAGACTACATGTGCTGTCACACAGACCTGACACGGCACGCCTTCATTTCTCTGGAGGCGTGTTGTTAACATGAAGATAACTCATGCAGCGTGCGGCCCGAGGACTCTCCACGGGTGATAAAGAAGTCGTGTTTACTGCCTATAAAATCTGTCGTCTTTGATAAACCTGGTGTGATGGTGAAATCAGATGAAACTGTGTGTTCAAACAGCTGCAATATGGAAGCAGATGGTGCTCGTACAATGATGCTGCGACAAACTCTTTTTACAACTAAATGTTGAGTTTATAAGGAGGCGCAAATGATTTAGAACTAGCTGTAACTGATTTTTTTCCAAATCCCTCCCCACATTTCTAAGAGAGTTTGGGGATATTGCAGTTAATAGTTTGGCGCTGATGTCTGTCAATCAGCAGAGATTGTGTTCTCAAACAACTGCTGCTAGAGATGATGCAGTGATACTTTATTATAACATGAGATACATTTAATTAAGCAGCTACAGTTTTTTTATCAAAAGCTACACTGTATACAGTGATATCACATTACACTTTATTTTAAAAGTAAATACATTTAATTATGTATAATAATACTCTGCTACACTTCAGAGGGAAATACTCTTTTACTCTTCATTACATCTGATAGCTTTAGTCACTTGTCACAAACAGATTAACACATATATGAATTAATTAAGAAGTATTATTGTAAGTTAATACAAATACGTTTATTGCCCACCTTTACTAGCCGCTGTACTGAAGTAATGTTGATATTAATGGATCAACAGTTATAATGCAATGATATAAATCTTTATTTTTTAAGCTATACAACTTTTGATAATATCAGAATCAGAACCAGAGTTCCTTTATCAGTCCCACAAACAGAGAAATTTGTGTGTCACAGCATCTGAGTGACGGTTCAGTCTCACAATAATCAATAATAACAGTAAGGAATATCTGTATGCTAATATAAACAGTAAGTAATCATTTTTGAATGCTTAGCTTTTATTTGTTCCAGTATTTCTACACTGTGCTACTCCTGCCTTCACCTCTTCAAATAAAAGATGTGATCAGGTCTCCTTCCTCCATGAAGTGATTCCAATTCATCCCGAGACGTCTCGCTCAAAACCCCAAACACTAACCTCATGGTGGCGCCAGAGGAAAAGCCAGAGGGCTGGTCATGTCTGTACAACACCTCAAGTGTCCTGGTGGAAACAAGCAGCAGCAACAATCAGTGACAAACTAACGCCATGTAAGAAGGAACAGAAAAACAAATGTCAAAATAGTAATATAATATCACATTTTGGCGATGTCACCTTAAAGACAACCCACACGTAGTTCCCAGCCTAGTTCTCACCCTGGAGCACCTGAGCCAACATGGGCTCACACGATAAATCTGCAGGTCAACAGATAAAGAAATAATAAAGAAAAAATGATATAATATATCAGTGAAGAAAAAAACCCCAAAAACAATAGAGCACGAGTGTCAGTGCCAAATATTTCCAACAGGCCGAAAGAGAAAGACAACTCCACACCAACAGATGTTCACACCACATGTTCACATCGTCACATCCATCACTGTACACGTGTCACTGCAAACTGTCTTTATTGGCTGATATCAGGTGGAAATTGTTAAGACATGTTTGTTTTTTGTTGGGCAAAATGCCGAGGAGGGATCGGAGAAAAGCTCCTAAAGGTGAGGACTGCAATGTGAAAAGTGGTTGAAACGAAATGATATTTGATTGTTAAACTACATTGATTTTACAAACAAGAAAAGGTATATTTCAAGGTATTGAGTCCATGTAGTAGAACATGAATACAAGAGACAGTGGAGGAGAAACCAACTCACTCCAAGCTGTCCAACATGATGTTCAGGATCATTACAGATAACCAATTGTACATTTAATTAGATTTTATTTTAATGCCAATGAAACAGCTTTGCTACAGTGAGACACAATGGTTCCTGGTGCAGTCGACCTTTCCACCTTTCTAGCTTCAAACAGTGTTCTGGGGACTTTATTTTCCCCAGGGTATAGCAAGGACTGCTCTTTGTCTGTGTTTGTCGGTGTTGCAGTGTCTAAAAGGCTGTTTGTCACCACAGGCCTCCACCTCACAGAGAGTTGCGGAGGACGGCGGTCCTGGTTCTGTCACAGACAGGTGTGATGGAGCTGCCGCACACACAGACTCCAGTGACCGTGCCTGTGTGTGACATGTGTCACCTGCCACAGTTGTATGATGTAAGCCTCAATGTTCCAGGATCAGCAGCTGCATCGCTGGCCTCCTCTGCTGCACCGACTCAGGCGCAGACAGAATCCAGCCAGTCGCAGGATGTGGAGCGTCACCCAGTGATGGAGCAGCTTGAGCCTTCAGCAGCCGTGTCATCCTCTCCACCCGTGTACATCCTCAAGGTAGACTTCTGTGATTTTATGCAAACAGAACAATCACTTAACAGTCAAAGAAGCCTATAGTATGGAGAAGTTCAAACAAGAAGAATGTCAGTATGAATAAATACAAGTCAAGCACACAAGGACGAACACATCACTTTTTACACCAAACAAGACAGAAGTCAATGTTCAGCATTTGCTGAAATTACAAGAAAACCCAAATACTTAAGAATCAGTCACAGGTGCCATTTAACACAGTTTATAAAGTTTCTCCTCACTCAACAAAATGGAGTGATTTCTATAAGGAGCCTGTGCTGGACTGGGGAACAGAGAGGGTTTCTTCCATGTCAGCGAGCGCAGCCTTCGCTCGTCTGCATCTCTATCACACCTCCTGCTATAATACAGGACGACACCCGCCGCCTCCTCCCTTGGTGTTATCTGGGTTTGAGATGTGAGAGTCTGCCAGACTGCAGATAAAACACCATAATAATGTGTTTAGTCTGCAGGCAGCCAACCACAGGGGAATTTCATAGTCAATCCGCAGGTTGTCGTTATAGCCTGTATACATCAGTCACTGGTTACTTTAAAGGCCTCAGTTTGATGGGTGGTCTATCCGGCAACGCTTTTGGTCCGTTTATACACATTTCAGCTGTGCTGGGAACAGCATGCAATGTTGGTCAGTCCTACTGCTTTGGTCCAGATTCGAATATCACAACAACTATTGAATACTTTGTGATGGAACACTCCTCCTGGCTCCCCCGTGGGTGAATCTTACTGGCTTTGACAATCCTGACTTTTCTTCTAGAGCCATCATGAACTCGACATTTTTTGGTTTTGAGTAAAATGTGTTTAGCAGGTAAACATACATGCTGACCATCATGCATGGCAACATAGCATGCTAGCATGCTAACATTAGCATTTTGCTCGAAGCACCACTGTGCCTAATGGTGTGTTCCATTCAGCACTTTCAACCAGAACACCCTCGAAAGTTGAATTTCTGACTCAAACCTTAACCTGACCAAGAATAGTATCTCAATTTGAATGCATCATAAGTACAGCCTCACAATCCACAGCATAGATTTTAGGTTGAACTAGATACCGAATCCAAAGATGGCTTCTGTTCAGAGCAATGAGAACTGCTTGCCTGCCTCATATCCAACACAGCTTTCTTACTTCTGGGTTTACTTCTTTGTTAACATGCTGAATCGCCTGTTACTTCCTACTCTGCCATTGGACTTTACATTCAAGTCATCAAGGATTTTTAAGTCGCCTTTTCTCAGCTCAAGAAAAGTTGTATTAATATAAAAGGATAAAAATAAAAATCATAATAGAAGTCGTAAGTGATGTTGACGTCTATCAGCAGTTTAACAGACATCTCTTTCTAACGGGAAAAGCTTTTTAGGGGGATTAGGGGACTGTGTTTTGCTGTAATCCCGTTAGTTATCACCAGGTGGAATTAAAAGCAAAGACTGAGCAGCGCAGTAGCATTCAGGTATACTGAACACATAAATGAGCCACCAGCATGGTTATAGATTCTAAGACACGATGAGTCCTGTTTGATGACAGCAGAAGGGAAAGTGTTACTGATACACAGTTCTGTTGAAGCTCAACAGCATATTTTCATCTTGTTTCAAACTGTAAGCTGTTACAGTATATCGTCCTGTGGCCACACCAATACGGTGCTATTAGCTTTGACCTTTGACCCCTTTATCGCTTAAAATTACGATCCATTTTTGTTGTGCTTGCACTAATTTAAATTTCTCTTAACCCCTAAAATGTTGATGTAAATGCAGTTTACCACAGCGGCCGAAGATGACAGTGTGTTAATATGTGCAGTTAAGGAGCAGATTGTCTCCTGAAGGGCAGCAGGACAGCAGTGCATTGTGGTTCTCTGGAACATTGTTATGACAAACGGGTGTTGCCGTGGCCCCATAACTTAGCATCTGTCATCGGGAGAGCCAAGGTGACACCCATCCATCAACATCTCATACTGGAGATGGCAGCAGGCCCAGGCTCATACACACAAACACAGACCTTGACTGCTGAGCCATATTGTCTCTGCCCTTAATCACGGTTAAACTAATGTGCAACACGAGACTATAAACGGAGTTCACTTTGTAGCACGGCTACATGTAGCTAAAAGGTTGAAGTCTTTCGAAATCAATCTATTAAAGTTGCTTAAAACATTTATGGCAGTCGAAGAGCTGACAGCTTTATTGAGCCCTGTAATTTTAATCAGCTGACACATTATCCAGACATGATGGGAACATTTAGATGTTATGGCAACATGGTGGGATCGAGAGCGAAGGTATGTGATGGGACAAAGAACTGCGCACTACCTGCAGCTGAACAAATCTTATTGTCCTCACATGGGATAAGATGCACGGATGCAGACATCACTCTAACTTTAAACACACTCTTGTATGTGGAACAAACGGTTACAAGTGTTGCCTGCGCCCGGTGAGAGTCCAACCTGTAACCAAAAGCGACTGAAAGAGCTTTGCTCAGTGGAGGCCACACACACACACACACACACACACAACACAAACACTCTTGTGTTTTGGGACTCTGTAACAAACATGCTTTGCAGCCTGTTTGGGCACCAATCCATGGCTTAATTAAAAGGTAACAAGCTCAGTGCCACTTTCAAGCTTGTCACCCTTTTTTTTTTTTTTTTGCTGAGATGCTGACTAAAATAAAGAATAGGCAAGTGTGTCACAGGATCTTTCACAAGTGCCAACAATTCCCAAGCTGCAGGTTTAGATAAAGCAACACCACAAGTAACACCTCAGGCTAACACGTTGTTTTCTTCCATAAAAACACAAAGAACTCCCATCAGTGGTCTCTCTACAGTTCCTCCACGCCTTACTGCCACTATTAGCAGCTCACTTAAAGGTCCAATGTGTATTATTCAGGGAGATTTAGGGGCTGAAATTAAAAGTAAAATCATATTGTTGTTACCATTAATAAACTGATAATCATTATATTTCTGTTACTTTTGAATGAGTTTTTAATAATCTCCAGAAGGAGCAGTTCTGCTTCCACAGAGTTGACCATGTTGCACCACCAACACTGGCTCCAGAGAGGGCCTTCCCTTTTTTTTTTCCTTTATTTTGCATTTTTGGTGGATACCAGTGAGACAAGGACTGTTCCGCTGGTTTCAGTCTGCAGTCCTACACACTGGACCTTTAAAAACATTGTCTTTCTTGGATATTTTGTGCATTGGCAACACATGCATTCCTCTTGATGGTTATGATGATAATAATTACATTAGATGATGAACACATATCATCGACTGCACTACTTGGTACTAAACAAACGGTCACAGAGGCTCATATGATTATCAGTGACCCGACCAGTTCACGAGGACTGCTCGTCAGATGCCAATGAAACAAACAGAAAGAAGTTGGGCTTCCCTCCAGGAGCTGTAACTGCTAACTTGCTGGTGATTAGCAAGTACAATTGTTTTCCATTGTGGCTTTGCATGTTAGCGTGCTAACATTTGCTAAGTACAGCTCAACACAGCTAAGGATGACGGGAATGTCATCAGTTTTGCAGCTGTTTGATCATAACCCAACCATTTTGTAAAATCATATTTTGATGGGATGAAGTCTGTCCCCTGGGAGCATGAATATCTGTACAGAATCTAATGGTAATTCATGCACTGCAAAAATAGCATCTTATGTCCAGACGTATTACATTAGATCCTAATCTTTACTACATTTCACCAAAATGAGGAGTTGCACTTTGGGATCTGGAACCATCTTCCACTTTAGAAATATAGTTTGACTAAAACACACAGAGAAGCTTTATATGTCACATTTTAGAGATTAACAACAGGATGAAGAGGTCTTTCCATTCACACACTCCCTGACTCCGCTGTCTCTCTGCACCTGGAGTAAGACAACTGTAGGCAGATGTAGGTGAGATTAATACAGATCTCCCAGCACCACCTTTCAGTCCGGACACTTCTCAGACAAGTGTTACCCTTTCTGGGGAAATTTAATCCTCTCCACTGTCCAGGGCCAGACCCAAGTGAGGGTTAATGCTTTCTGCACATTGACAGAGGAGGACAGGAGGAGGTGAGGAAGGAAGGTGGGGAAAGATTGGGAGGAGGAAGAGATGTAGAAAGAGGAAATGCAAGAGAAGGTGGTAGATGTGCTGTAAAACAGAAGGATGATGCAGGATGATTGGACATTGGAAAGAGTGAGAGCAGGAAATGAGAAAGAATGAGGAGGAGGAGGATGAAGAAGGACATTCATGTCTGACCTCCTGCGGTGTGTCTATCTCAGCAGCAGCGGTGGGTCCAGACTGAAAACGATGGGAAATCTGCAAGTAGACTGGGGGAAGTACCACAGCCCCTGACCCTGTCAGAGAGAAACCCCTCGCAGCAGGAGGCTGACAGAATGGAAAAGGGAGTGTGGGACAAAAGCGAATTCAAGCCAGACAGAAGACTGGAAAGACGCCTTTCTGAGTTAGGGAGGATGTGGTTCATAAACACAGAACCGACAGTAAATTTCACAAGGAAGACAAGAGAAGTAAAATAAGCCCTGAGACGTGGAGGGGGAACTGAATTCTAAAGGCTTTGTTCAGTGATGAATTAAGAATACAGCAGAATGCAACAAACAGTACAAACATGTCGCAACACCGTGCTTTGTGTGAGGATTGCGTAATTGGCCAATTTTGCACAGAATAAATACGTCTTGTCTGTGTTTCTCTTTCACTCAATTCTGGGTTCACTGCTGCGTCAAAAAAGGCTTTTGGCAGCTTTAATCTGCAAATATCAGCCTAGTAGCTGCCGTGTTACCGTGTTCATGTGCTGATGTAGAGAGTCGGACAGGAAGTTAACTAAAACGAACACAACGTTCATTTAGTGTATTGAAGATAAACTTGTATGCAAATTCAAAACATGGACACATACGTGTTTTCAGTTAAAGTTGTTCCAAATAACTGACAATAAATATATATAAAAAAATATATATATAGATTTTGAAAACACAATATTTTTGTATAGATTGGATTTAGTAACTCACTTGTGTTGCTTGCAGTGGGGAACACCATTCTACAGTCTCCTCACCTCTACAGAGCGTTTTAGCCTCTTTCAGCTGATTGTTTTAGTTTTACTGCTCCTCTGAATGAATGCTAATGTTGCTCTCACATATTTAATACACAACATAGTTCAAAAGCAGACGCACCATGTCAGTTTTATGCACAGGTGACCTTTGCCCTTTTCTTTGTAGTTTACTCTTAACATACAACCTACATATTCAATGCAAACTACATACAAACCTATAGAGCAGCTGTTGCTGTGGTAAACAGCTGATCTTCCTCCTTTCCAGAGGTGAAATATCTGCGCTTGCCCTCTGACCTACGTGGTCAAACACACATACAGTAAGTTGCCTCCAGAGGACTAGAGGGAGCAACCAACATGGCAGCATCAGGTCAAAGGCCGAACCTTGTACTCAGAAACGAAAGCAGTTCAGTGTAATTATAGCAGTTATTCACTGTTCTTATCTTTTCCCCCACAAACATGAAGAAATGTACTGTGCATCGACATGGACGTAATTCCATAATAAGCGTCTGTGCTAGACGAGTGGTTATAAAGTGTTGCAGCAGAGTCCGAGCAGGAGTGCCCTGCAGGCAGAGTCCAGTTCAGCGTGCACACAGCTGAAACAGGGGACCCAGTTCTCCCCTCTGCCCTGACCGCTCAGCGAGTCTACCCCATAAATCAGCCTCGCCCTGGGGCAGGATGGCCTGTCTGCTGAGCTATCTGTCTTCTCCAACACCCACAAGGAGGGTGACGTGCCGCTTCAAACGGCGCCACATCTGCTCGTGTCATGTTGGTGCTTGACCAACACCGTCAGCTGATCATAGCTCTTTACCTTCACTTCTCTTCTTATCCACATCATCTTTCTCTGTGCCTGTCAGCTCATCCATCTCTCTGGACCTGACTGACTGGCTCAGTGTCTTCTTCTTCTTCTTGATATATATTTCTGTTTCAGATAAGATGATTTACTTTTTCTTGTTTTTTCTCTCTTTTTTTTTATATCCCTGTGGGGACATTGAGTCAGGCAGTGGCAAATGCAACAGTATGAAGAAAAGCAGAACATGGGTATACATGTCGAGACAGTACAGACATCAGTCTGATACGGTGGCTCTACAATAGAAATACAGCTGCAGTGTCATTAATACTACGTTTCAGAAGTTTTATATGGTTATATGCATACACTCATATTCAAACATTCAATTGAAATATTGAGATTTAAATACACAACACTGTCTTTTCTTAGAGAAATATTGTATTATTCTCTCATACACAAACATCCCTGCATCAAATGCATATCATACAGATGCTACGGCTCCGACCTTTCTGTGACTTTGGTGATCTCTGATTCAAGATGTATTCTCACTATACTGGAATCTAGATGAGACCTCCATCCAGATGCCTGTAACATGAGATGTAAATGAACCTGCAGTGTGTTGTGTGAGGTTTTCTGCTGCTGACCTGACATCTGACTCCACCGATGAAGGCAGAGAAAACATGTAAGTGATCAATACCACAAAAATGTAACCGTCTCTTTCTTCTCATGGTGATCCTGCGAGCAGTATCAATGCAGGCCACAAGATGGGGATAGACAGCCACATATTCAACAGACACAAGCTGCCTGTTGTGGTTTATAGTGTGGAGGGGTGAAGGCTGCCTCATACAAAACATCACATAAAACAAATACTGATTAGTTTGATAACATAGACATAGATTCATTGCAAAATTAGAGACAAAAGATAATATTGAACATATGAATAAAAAAACATGCATTGCTGAAATAAGGTCAGTGGTGATTCGAACAAAATGCAGTGGTTTATATGCCAATAAGCATCTTAGTAAACAGTCAAAGCTCAAGTTAATCGCTTTTAAATAATGACCTCATACAAAATGAAAATCACATTTTCTACAGAGCTGGCAAAGACCTAATGCACTGAGGCTTCTCCATGCAGCAGGAATCTCTCCTTTTCTCTGCCATAGACATTTCTTCTTCCTTTGGAGAGGCAGAACAGGTCCAGGACAGTTTTGTTCTATTCATATCTTATTTAGCTAAAAGTCTTGAAATTATATACCACGGGACTACATAAAAAAAATCAGTCAAGGTTTCTTTAATCATCTGATGAAATGTTTAATTCCGCTACACCAATTTTCCAACACAGTGAAATGATTCCTATGCCAAATGGGTCAATATTGCATCATAGTGCAGAAATTAACATTGGGACACACACCGCTGAAAACACGACCTGATTGAAAGCCTGCAGAGAATGTTTGACAGCAGAATCACTGGTGATTCATTTCTCTTCGAAGTTGATTACGTCCTCACAGCACCATCTCTGCCTGCGGTGTGCCACAGGGCTCAATCCCAGGCCTCCTACTAATGAGTTTGTTAAGTATCGGGAGGTTTCCACTGAAGCCTACCATTGTCAGTTCTGAGGTTTATTAGCTTCTAATGTTATGCACACGAAAACTAAATTCAAGATAAGTAACAGTGGACAAGTAAGTCTGGCATCAACACAGGATGACCAGTTATTTCCCTCATCTCAATCCCAAGAACAGAATGACAGCAGTCGAGACAAATCAAAGAAAACTTCTCTCATGTTAATCACTGTGTTTCAGAACAGAAGTGAAATGAGAAATATCCTTTTATAACTCTGAGAATGTCGATAAATTGAGACTTTTTCTTGACAGCAGTGCTGCAAAGCTAACTGGTTAACATTAATTACAAGTCTTAGTCCCTTCAACTACAGTAATCCTGTTCTTTCTGGCTGCCTGTGGGTAAGTAAGTGTAAATGCACCACAATTAGTAAATCATATTGCTGCAAGGAGGTGACTGAGAGGAGAACACAAAACTATATTTATTTGTTCAGGTTTAAACTACACATGACTGGTTGTGTTCATGAGATGACAGCTGCCAACAGGCTGCGAGGATCACAGCTTTTTAATTTGCCTTCAGATACTCTTTATTCAGACGACACTGTTCACTTCCTAATCTGTTGTTTAATTAGTCAGAGACCCAATCCTCCCGAGTGTGTGTGCGTTTTTTTGTCCATGCGTGGCCACTGTAGCCTGTATTGTAGACAGGCGAGTAGTGGATTATGGGTGATGACTCAGAATTAATTGCTCTGCTCTGTAAATGTTTGTCAGAGGCCCTTCTGCCCCGTCTCCTCTCGCATGCGAAACCCTATAGAAGAGCGTTTCCCATACAGCGAGTTAAGCTCCAATATCCTGACTTTCACATGGCTAAAGAGTTCCAGACCCGGGTAACAATAACAAATCTAACAAACCTATGATTTGCTATAACCTACATAGAAGTAGTTGAAAGGGCATGACTTAAAGTAAAAAAACAAAAGCTTTTTATACACCTTTCAAAATCTAAATTTAAAAGTGACTGTATAGACGGTGTGCTAATCTCTGCACATGCACTCTGTGTGCTGTGAGCTGGACACAACGTAAAGCAGCTTTTTACCATAAAAAAGTTTTTACCAGAAATTAACAGCTTCAAAACATTTTTTTAACACAGTGTTCTGTAACAGGCTGAATGGTGTCAGCTGCACTGCAGTGTAACTACAGTGAGATGGAAGGATCGCACCGTTACATACAGGTTCACTTCAAGATACAAGTTTCAACACATAACATTGATATGTGCATTGAGTTTTCGATGTCTGTAGTTTGCACCTACATTACATCTGAAAAATTGTTACTGGGAGTTTATGTTTGTGGTGTTCTGTTGCATCAGTAACTAAGAAAAAAAATCACACCAAATGCCAATTTCTACATAATGTTGCTTTCAGCTCAATTTGTTATTTTATCTCGTGACAGCGCTTATATTCTAGTTAGGTTTGGGGACAAAAAGCTGTCGGATAGAATTAGGAATAGATCGTGTTTTGGCTCAAAGTATCATTTTTGGTCACCACAAACACTGCTGGAGATTTCTTGACTTCCTGTTAAAAAACATCCTGTTATTATTGTCTCCATAAAAACGTCCAACATGGTTTCACGCTCACAAACGTTAAACGCAGTCTTGAACTGCCGTCGGTGACTTGGCAGCCTCCTTACCTGTAACTCCACCACCATCCCCTCCTCCTCTCGATATGACAGCCAGGTTATGAACATATAATATGAACGTGATATGACAGACAGTAGAAATGTCAATATGGTATGTAGTCTATGAGATGTACAACCGAGACCGGATCAGTGGTATGCAGAAATGCAACCTGACAGGATTTTATTGTGGAGACTGGACTGATATCAGTCTGTCCGTCTCAGAGTTAGTAAAAGAATAAGAGCAGATGTCTTCAAGGATGAGAACTGCTGAAGATGTTGTCTGGCACATAAGGCTGATGTAGCATCGCGTTTTATTCTCCTGCAGCAGATGTGTGTGAGCAATACTGTGAGTAGAGTCAATAATATAACTCCACAATGAAACCGAACTGATCTTTTCTTTTTTTCCCGAAATGTTGTGATAAATGACTAATAAGCTCTTGCTTATGGGGTGAGAAAATAAGCCATATTTGCATCTCTTGCTTGCTTGCTGAACGTTTTAAGTGCTTTAATTTGCTGGTCCTGTGCACCCTGAGAATCGTCTGCTGCTAATTGGTTCTTTAGTGTGTATCAAAAGCGTAGCTGCTGTATGCATGCTCTAATAACAGCTTCATTATACACCAGTTCCTTGCAGTGCACTTTTGTTGGTTTACAAAGCGGTGTTTGCCAACAAGGGTGGCCTTGAGGCAGCAGGAATGCTATGAATAACTGATTAAAGAGCTGTTTTCATAGTCAGGTTCTACAGCTGCCGGTGCGCTGCCAATGCTGTGCAGCTATTGAATGGGGAAAAAAATGCAGAAAAATTACCATACCACGCAGTGAAAAACAATTTATTCACTTCCCCCTTCTGCCAATAACACTTTATTTGATCTTGTGAAGCTTTTCCTTTTGCAGGTCACTCCCACACGTCAGACATGTTGCTCCCATGTTACTAAGATGCCGATTCTTTCTCTCTCTGCACTGCGAACTGCAGTCTTATTGCAGCATGTGCAGACAATAAATACTGACCTCAACAGCTCAAATAGTGATTTCTGGAGGAATCATTTTGAGAGAGTGTGTAATCCTCAGAACTTTCTACTCTCTGGGCATGATATGACCTGTAACGTCGACTTTAGCCATTAAGAAACCATCAGCACACAACCCAGCGCTTGTCCTTGGGGCTCGGAAAACAAACAGACACATTGTCACACAGCGAGTGGTGACTAATATGTGAAAATAAACATAATCCATTGTCAGGAATCTATTCAAATCCTCAGATGAGCTTGACTTAGAAGTCATAAACAAGGCTGATGAAGACCAGCTCAGATAATAACACCATGCACTACTCTTGGCTGTTGTGTTTTGTCTCTTCGATTTCATTGGTTTTGTTTTTCATTTAGTGTAACACTTGCATCAGATTTAATGTATTTCTTCCCATGTTTCCATGGAAGTCACATCACAGAAAGAGCCGTATTGTGTTTTGCTCTTCGCACTTTTTTTGATTTGTAATCTGAGATGAGCGATGTCAGGAAGTGCTTTTCCTTTTGCTGCGTATGATCGTGTTTAAACGACTCTTCTCCAGTCTGACAGCAGGTAATAGTGCCTGTGTGTTGTGGGTGTCTGCATGTGCGTGAAACATGTTTATGCAGACACTGGGGGCGAGATGAGGGGATTTCTCTTATCAAAGGGGACAGCCGCAGAGCCTCAAAGTTAAATTGAGTGCTTTCCCAGATCATGTTTCTCATTCATGAAACAGCCTCCACATCAGACCTGGGCAGATAGTCTGTTTTATGGATGCTGCCTGGGAAGGATATTTAGAGCCGCATGACATGTGCGGACAATGTCTCGTATAGATTTGAATAGAACATGATTTAAAATGTCAATGAAATTATAACAGCCACTGGTTTCCCTAATTTCTAACTGAATTAATGCTGCTTCTGGTTTGATGTTTGCATTCCTGCACAGAAATGAGCACTGTGTGTGTTGCTTGTATGTGTGCATGCTACCAGTGTGCATGTCAGTGTGTGTGGTGTGGTCGGGTAGATGTTGGGGACTGGAGAAATGCCTGTGTGTGTGTTTCTGTGCCTGAGATGATGAAAACTCCACGGTTCGATGCTTGGCGCTGCTGCGTGGGAGGATGTGAGCAGACGCTTGCCAGAGCACCCTCAATCCATGTAACCTCTCACTGCTGGCCCCTCCACCTTCAGCAGAACTCTGACACAGAATATCCGCTTATCTCATCTCAACGTTTGCAGGCCACAGACTCTGTGAACTTTTATCCGTTCTTTGCTAAAGACAATTAGTGAAACACCTGGGGCAGAGGATACGAGTCTGGGCGTCAACACTCCCACTGAACAGATTGATTATTTAAATAAAACATGCTGTAAAACAGAGTGTAAACAGTCATTACCCCGAGCGACGACTGAGTCATAATTTTCACAGGGATTTGCAGCGATATTAGGTGGAAGTCTGGCATATTTAAAGTCGATCCCTGATTACACTGAAAACTTATCTGTAAAACATTTGTAAAGTCTTTGCCTCACACACACACACACACACACACACACACACACACACACACACACCATCAAGACCCAGCATGCCTTGATGTGTACAGTAATTTAATAAGGCTTGCTGCAGGCGGCAGCTTAGTTAAAAGGAAGAGCGCTGATTTGAAAGCTAATGTCTCGTCCTGTTAGACGTAATGTATTAGTGAGCGTCGTGATGTTAAACTTGAAACCTGAGCTGAACACACAGGCTGCTTTGTGGGGGAGCCACAGGCCGAGCTCAGCCTCTTAATTACCTCAAATTTAAGTCCGTGAAGGTAAAGATTAGGTGCAACAGATGAGACTGCAGCAACATGAGTGGCATGTGGCGAACAACAGGTGAGTGTTTGTGTGCACTTCTTCCTTTCCTGTCCCAAAAAATCTTCAACATTAAAATTTGTGTTATTAACTTGCAGACTGATACAAATATAGTGCCAGGTAAACATGCCTTGCTGTTAGTAAGTGAAAGGGAATGCCTTTGCAAAAAAGGTGGCACGTGATTGGACGAGCCATCTGTTTATCATCTTCTTTCACAGGCTAACTTCAACCAATCACATGGACAGCAGGAGAGCGAGCCGTGGGGAAATGGAACTGTCACCGAAGTGAGCTGAGAAAAGCAAAAGCATCAATTGAGAAACTGAGTTTTTGCTGTCTTTCAGTTATGATATGACAGGTGCTATAGTGACCTTAACATTACACTCATGGAGATCCACCACTGTGTTTCCAGACAAACACCTACAACATGCTGTAGCTGCCAGTAGCTCCTCTAAGGACACTGACTGGTCTGAACTTCTGTGGTTTGGCTACAAGCACATTAACTTTCTGATTGTATTGTATTGTGGACAAGATTATCAGCAAATAGATTCATTCTTTATTGTCATCTGTAGAGGGCATTTGTTTTTATACTCCGTACACATGAATGACATCCAGAACAGGGTAAAAAAACAACAAATAACAGTTCCATAGAGTGCTTCGGTTATTTAGAAGTCTCACAGCTGAGGGCTGATTGGTTGTATCTCTGGTCAGAGGGATGGAGTGTGAAGCATGTGTTGAGGGGCTGGCAGGGTCGTGTGCTAACGCTAGTTATTTTGTGATTCAGGAGCTTGTTTGTTGAAGAAATATATCGATTGATCCAAAAACTTTTCAGTTTCCTTACAATCCTGTGTTTGCAGGCATTCCACTCAGGATACATAAAGCCCAACAACCTTCCCCGTAATGAGACTCAGGTGAGTACAGTAGGTAGTCCAAGTCCTCTTTGGAACTGCTTGCTTAGATCATTAGAACACACAGTATTAAGTGAAAGTGGATAACACAAGCATTTCAACTCTTCTCATATTAGGACTACAGTGGTTGGACAGTATGAGGACAAAATAACCCGCACGAAAAAAAATATTTGAAACAACATAAGTGTACATTACATTGTTAACTTAACTCTCCACTGTTTTCAGGGAATAGGACTTTTTTAGCTGTTCAGATTAAAGGGATAGTTCGGGTTTTTTGATATGAATCTGTATGGCATCCCTGTCAGCAGTGTAGTGCACCAACACTGACTTACCCCCGACAGTGTCCTGTGCGCCGAGTTCTCGCCCGGCTTTGGTGCTGACGAAAGTAGTCCGGCAAGTTGTCTGGGGTCACGAAAATAAAGCCTTTTTTCTTCTCAAAACAAA
>CAEMYA010000597.1:1719659-1747410 GCA_903131615.1 Diplodus sargus
CTTGCCGGACTACTTTCGTCAGCACCAAAGCCGGGCGAGAACTCGGCGCACAGGACGCTGTCGGGGGTAAGTCAGTGTTGATGCACGACACTGCTGACAGGGATGCCATACAGATTCATATCAAAACACCCGAACTATCCCTTTAATGTTATTGATAAGAAATGAATCCCTTTGAGATAAAACTATGGTCCATAAAATATGTAGTGAGAAAATGTCAAGATTCATGAAGACCTTTTTTTTACAGCAGACCTTTTGAAAAGCACAGTTTAATTAATAACTGTGATTAAGGGCTGCCATCATTAATGTTATCAATCACACCTGTCCTATGAAAATCAGCCAACTGCCTTTTGGCATCAAAAATCCATCAAACTGATTAGGTAGAAAAGCAGGAGATGACATTTCCCACCACCCATAGTCTTTCCTGTTATACAGCATTAAACAGAGGAAATATATAATGTTTTTAAAGGCTGATATTCCACAGTGGTGTGCATCCCTGGCACGTAAACAAGCGTCAGGCCTGGGATGATGTCACGTCTCGAGCTGTAAGAGTGTGTCGTTTCGCCTCCACTCTGCGAACTCAGAGAAAGAGAAGGATGGGGAGATTCAGCTGAGCAACAGAATGGCCACTCATTCAGTCCAATCAGGGCGGAAAATTGAGAGACAAGAGAGCCCCTTCCCCTCTGGACTTACTCTCAACACACACACACACACACACACACACACACACACACACACAAACACACACACACACACACACAGAGGATGACTGGCTTCCTGTGGTCCTGGCAGCAGTTGAAAGTGGTCGGCGGGATCAGACGAATTGAGTTAGTCCTCTATTGTAACAGATGACTGGAGGAGCCGTGTCACCACTCTGAAGCTGCCCGCCACTCCGCTGCAGGGTGGGAGGGGCTCGTCAAAGATGAGCTCATGTGCGAGCGGTTGCTCTTGTTGTCATCATTTACTGTCGCTGGTGTCAGGTCCCTCTGACATGCAGCGTGTTTGTGGGCAGGAGCAAGAGTCAGTAAAGACACCAGTGCATTGGTTACAGAAGATATTGCTGCCAAATGTACCTCATCCTTTAAAAGTCAGAATCTCCTGCTGTTCTCAGATAGGAGATACATACTGCTGCTACTTTGTCTGATTTTATACATCATGTTGAGCCATTGCAGGTTTTAGTTTGACTAGTATGGAACTGGCCAGTGTATCTGTGTGTGAGCTGAACAGTCATACAGTTAGTGTCTATTTTAAGTCTCATCCAAATGAGTCAGTTAACCACTAAATTAAACAAAACTTGAACACGGTGAACCGAATGCCCACATATGAGGTGAAATGTGTCACTTGTCAGCCCATTTGCTTTAATCTGCATACAGATAACAGGACTGTGCATGCAGTACATTCACTGATTCTGTTCTGTGGGGATAAAAGGACATCCAAATACTAGGCATAAAAAATGTGGGCTGGTGTAGTATAAATAGAGAGGGGTGGGGTTGATGGAGCGATCAATGAAACATCAAACTTTTACCCTGTAGACCAGTCGAGTCCAGTGGAACACCAAGAGTCAATGTTGTTTTATGGTAATAATATAGTACTTTCTTATTTCCTAAACCCAACCATGTCGTGACGCTGCCCAAACCCAAATCCAAGTGCCACAGTTATGTGATTATCTACCACAATGACTAAGATTTCCTGACCATGGATGATAATGAATATCACTTGACTTTGGACCACTGGACGACGGGCTTATCACCTGCATGAAGACATTGACTTTGGGGTTTGCACTGCATGCAATTGCAGAATTTTTCATCATGTTATTTGTGCACAGATTGATGAGACTGGATTGCACTTCCAGTGTTGTTGAACCTGGGTAATTATTATTCGATAATCATAATCTATGCTCTCATCAGCATTGTTTGCATACACAGGCAGCTGTTTACAGCAAATTGCTCTGATAAAACCACTACATAGTACCTGTCCGGCACCAAACAACAGACAGGCCACAGCTGGTAAACATGGTGGAACATTGCAGCTAAAAGAATGCTTACTGGTCCTCATAGGGGGTCTGATTTTATATCCTCAGTGTGTAGCCCCATTTTACAAACACTCTCACCATGTAAAACTCGATTATTACAGGCTCTCTTCACATTACGTTGAACAGAATGAGCTGCTTTTCAATTTGTTTTCAGTTGCAGCGATTGCTGCATTATTAATGTCATCTCAGGACAAAGAGCACAATATGTTTCATATTCAAATTGTGGTAAAATGTTTTCAAAGCAGTAATTGGTCTTTATGAGCTGTTTGTGTACCACATTTGCAAAAACAATACGACTTCTGGACAACCAATCTTTGACACAAAACCAGCCATAATATGGCTATAGTACAGGTCAACTGTGAAAGCAGCTTATTATGACCCATAATGCCCTTTCTTGTTGGATGGCGACCCCTAGTGGCCATTGTAATTATTATGGCAGGAAGGGAGGAAATCCAGCGAAGTAGAATAAAGAGGGAGAAAGGGGGAATGTGGAGGAGGTCAGGGATACATGGTGGGGTAAACAAACACAGGCCGTGTGACGGCTCGTTGTGTCCAGATGGAGGAAACTGAAGACATTTCTGTATCAGGACAGTAATATTACAATAAACAATAATGATAGTAAAAAAAATAAACAATATAATAAAAAGGTACGAAGCAGAACAGACTTGTATATACATCACGTTGTACAATATGAACAGTGTAACTGTAAACAGTGGCAGCGTATTGTTGTGTATTGTATTGTGTGAATGGTAAAGCTACATCCATACAAAATGTTGTACATGGGTATGTATGTAATGTAGGTACATTCTTAACTAAAGTATCCTTATTTCCTAAACCTGACCTGATGTAGTTTAATCTCCACATCAGCAGTGAGGTTGTGGTGAAGGTCCGACACTGCTGTCACTGGTCTGCTGCTGTTGTGCTAACGGTGATCTGTCTGTCATTTTGGGATCGACGGGCATCAACCTCTTCAGTCGTTCAGGTGTGAGGATGTGTTGCGTCTGGATGGGGAGAAGAGACGGTTGTGACCTCAGGCTGCATGCTAGATAAGCATAGATAGTTCTTATGGTGATGAAGAATATAAGATAACACTGATGTTATTTTTGGAGCTTTGACATTCTAACCCTGCCTCTGGGCTCACAGCTCTTATTACAACAGGAATAATGAACCATTGTCACACTGATGGCTATATTACCTTCATTAGTGAGGCGAATGAAAGATTATGAAGAGAGAAGACCTCTGCTCTCTGTAGTTAACTTGGCTGTGGTGTGTATGAATGAGCCTCAGTTCTCTGTCTCTCTGATACTGATATTAAATCACTCTCAGCCCAGGAGACAAAACCTCCCACAAAGTAGTAAACCCTTAAACTCCTCAACGCTCCTCTTCAGCAATAACTCACTGAACATCCTCTGAATTCCCCTTAAATCCAAATTAAAATGTGTCAGATTTAATGTTCATGGACTTTGCATCAACTTGGGTGACTGGCAAAGTGACGACTTGATGAAAAGGGGTCAGCATCATGTTTTAAAACAGCCAGTTAATGCTTAAACTGAAAAAACCAAGAAGAGTCTCTTGCTGCCTCGGTGCTGGTGTTAAACTGGGACTGAATTGGCCGTGGAGTCTTAATTGAGATCTCATCTGTTAAACGTGCTTTTGCAGCTGCCTCTGCTCAGAGTATTACAGTGATTTACAGTCGAGAGAAAGATGCATTTTCTCACGTTCTAAAACTTTCTGAACTGTCAGATGTTCTCTCCAGCTGAAAGACACACTGAATCAATCCGATAGGAAACAATAACTCCCCTGACAGGGAAAAACACTCAAATGTTATGTATGGAATACAGACCGATTTTCGGCTGCAGTAGATTCAGATTATTCTATAAAAACAATAATTTTTGCAATGTATTTGAACATTTTCCTTCTGTGCCAAATAACTGAGGCCTGCAGTACAGCCGTGATCTGGAGTAGGGCCGACCAAACGTTGCACCTTTTCAGTGGCCGCAGCAGCGCTCCTCTCAATACTTTATGCAGCAAGATGACTACAATTTGGAAACTCTATAACCACAGCATTCATTTCATCCTCCATTTTCACTGCATCAGGTAATGTATGAGCGCTTTGCTTTGTGGCAATTTGTGCCAGCTTCAACCCTGTGGGCCTTTTTTTCCCGTCAGGTTCTGATCTCACTGAGATGAAAGAGGTGATCTAGTGTTGCTGTGAATGCAGCCTTACATGGCGTTCACACTGAAAACAGCACTTAGAATAATGCAAGGAGCTGGATTTGTGCGTCTGACTGTCAGACGATTGAAAATACTGTTTTGTGTTGATAGCAATGCTATGCAATATGAAAGAGTGGAAAGCAGTATACAGGCAAGCAGAAAACAGTACGAAGTAGCTTTACAACACTTGCGTCCTGACCATGACCTCGTCTGTTCAAACTTGGGCTCGATCCGACTGTCTTCTACATATTTGCATTCACACATGCAGCACCTCTGTAATTTCAGAGTAGCAGTGAATAGTTGATGTTCCATTGCGTTTGAGTCAACGCTTTTTGTTTTCAGACGTGTTTTTTATGTCTCAGGTGAGGTAGAATGTAAAGTTTAGTAAAGTGCAGATATTGGGACCCATCCCAAACAGGTGCAGCTCATCCTCACCAGACAAACGAGTGTATAGCATTAAACATAATTAAGGCCCTGACGGGCGACAGGTGTTGAAGTCACAGCACTGGATATGTTTAAGGACACCTGAAAACATTTTCAGCCATTTTAGTGGCAACTAAACCAGGGGCTTCTGGAATGAGCAGTGAAGACTTTTTCATCCAGTTTTATGGTGACAAAACTGGGTGATTTGCTTTGATATATCCAGCGTTTCATGCGGTGACCAAAACATTTTTCACAAGAAGCCAGACCAACTCCATCTGTGGGCACGGTGGCCAAAACAGTTATTTTAAGCCAAACCATGAAGCTTTCCTAACCCTAACCACGTTTAGAGTAGTAGAGCATAAGAACAGCATTGTGACGAAAGAGAGACGGAAAATGCAACCGAAAAAAAAACAGAATAGTTGCAACTAAAAGAGTTTAAACTTTTCTGTGGTTTTGGCTAAAATGTATTCCGGAGATTGGTGTGTAAAATCACAACAAAGCACGATCTTTTCCTAAACCCAACCAAGCACTTGTTGCCTAACCAACATTACCATTTTACTATGTTTGCCATGAAACTCTACAATGGTCACATGTTTTTGACTTGAAGAAGTAACTGAAGTTATGAGGACGTGTTGAACAAACGCATTAAGTCCCTCTTGCATGGTCGCCCTCCTCCATTGGCACTGAACAAGAATTAGAATAAACAAAACTATGTGGAAATAGAGGTCCATAATAACGATGTTGAAAAATCACTTGCCTTTATTGTCTCTAGAATCCTTTTGGCAAACAAAGCCTGTTATTTCTTTGAAACGTTTTCATCCTGTCATCATTAATTTCCTCAGGAAGTCACGCCCCCTCAGAATCCACTGCCATCTTTTGAACCCCAGCAGTTTACACAAAGGCTCTTTCTTTGGCAATTGGGCAAAGGCTTGTTCAGACAGTAGTTTATTGTGTGTTTTAAACACAAGGTGTTTTAGCAGGTAGCAAGTGATGTGCCTCAGGTTTATGGGAACATTGCCTGTTGAGGGGTGAGCTGCTAACAGCTGTATAAGAAGGTCACCACATGCAAGATGCTAAATCACTGCAAGATGCTATATGTAGCCAACAATTAGAAAAAAAGTTAAACTAATTTCTTCCAAATGGCAAAGTCAGCAAAGTAAACTTTGCAGTTGGAATAATCCACACAGAGCCATAGTAGTGGTAGTAATAATAGTAAAACTAGTGTGTGTAATCAGTGCACCGCTAATGTTTGAAGTCTTTTTCATCATCACCGCCAAGTTTCATCAGCGTACTGTCCTGCCACTGAAGCCTCCAGTGTTTGTGACTGCCTGCCAACTCTCTGATGTCATTCATATCGCGTGATGCCACTCATGGTAACTGATGCATCCGGAACAAAAAGGAGGAACAATGGGATCATGTGGCACTCACGTGATCGATGTTTTGAGATAATCGTATTCGTATATATTGGAACACAGCATCCTATTGTCTCAGTGACACAAACACAAACTCTTCAGATTTATGGCCCGCAGGACTGAATCGACACACTGTCAGCAAAACAAAAGCGCGAAGGGAGAGGAAGAGGGGGTTTCCCTGCACCAGGGAGGTGAAGATGAGGAACACGTCTTGTCTGGTGCTGCTTTGTCTAGTTTTGATCCGTTGCTTGATTCATTACTAACCCCGGGGCGACATGCAGATCATGAAAAACACGTGTGTACTGCTTTTTTTCCCCTCCAGGAATCCATCTGCTAATAACATCGCAGCAACCTCCTATGCACCTGCAGACACTACACTACCTCAAATAAGTTAGTCTTTGTATTCTAGTATTGATTCACTTGACTTCATCTCTGGCTGTAAGAGGAATTTTCTGTGCTTGCAAGACACCTTGAGCTGTAGCTTTTGTTAACTCAGCAGGCTTGAGACCACATAGTGAATAGACTGCATGGTGCAGCAATATCCTGCCCTGCACTGTGTAGCTTGAGTAGGGTCGGGGACAATGAAGCTGGTGTGTGTGTGTGTGTATGTGTGAGTGTATGTGTGTGTGTGAGTGTGTGTGTGTGTGTGTGTGTGTGTGTGTGTGAGTATAATCCCATTTGAAATGATCTCACCTCTCTTCAGGTCACTTCATCATTGAGGCCCTTCGCCTTTTGTCCTCTCCTCTCTCTCGCTGTATTTCCTTCTGTGTTTTCCTTTTCATTGAAAAAACAAATTGGCTTACCCACACACACACTTGTGACAATGCACACACACACATGCACACCGGTGAGAGGAGATGAGATAGAAAAGTCAACATCGACGGCAATAATCCAGTGTTGTCCCCTTGGAGGACGGGGTGCCAGGGCGTTTGTCTTTGCCCATTGTCCAGCCGCAGAGGCCAGACACAGGGGAGGGTTTCCAGCTTCAGCCCCCAGACAATGAGGCCCTTGGAGGGGGCCAGGACTGACAAAATAAAACAAGGGCCCTGGTTCAGATAGAAGAAGGGGTCAGAGGGGTCATTTTGCTTCACCTCAGCATGTCTGACTTTTGGTTTTGGCTGTCAGAAAGTAATCTCTCCTTAAGCACTTCAGTCTGAAGTTGTCTCAGGTGAAGCAAAGAGGCTTTAAAGATTAAAAACAAGTTGCCATCACAGATTTGGACAATTTTAGACCTCCACAATGCCCCAAGATGTCCGCTTGGTTAAACTGGTGCTTCCAAAGATGTAGCTACGATCGCCCTGCCAGCAAGACACCATTTAACATAAAATAAATGACCTCCCTGTGGTTCAAAGTTCTCTTATGCTCTCTGCCTCCCTCCAACTTTGTGGCGCATTTTACAAACAAGCAATACATATTTATAAATACATGAAAGGACGGCCCGTCTACCCTCGGCCCGTCAGAGAAGCCACAAATTGAGATCCATGTGCAGAAGTCAGAGGATGAGATTATCCCTAGAAAGAGAGGATCTAAATACAGCCGGCCGACGTGCCTTCCCCCCGTCGCGCCCTGGTGAACCTGCTGGTTTTTCTGCTCCTGGTTGCTTGGTGTATTTTTACAGGAGATGTTTATCCCCAAAATGCCAGTTGAGCTGTAATTTTGGGTCGTCCATCCGTCTCCGTGTCTGTCTGCTGTTCTCTTGGGGAGGAAAGAGGTTGTGGCTGCTGACCGCCAGCGCAGACCGAGGTCGAGCCGCTCGTACAGTCTCTCCTCTGACTGACACAGTAACACTCATGAAACATGCATCACCTCTGATGTGGTGAGGACGCTGCCTCTGCGTGCTGGCTCCTTAAAAGAGAAGAAGAACTGCCGGTTGGTACGGTTTCATTTGAATTTGTGCTTTGAAGGCTGCAATTCAGCAAATATCCAGCACAATAACATCCAGCTGTCTACTTTCCTATGACACGTGGAGCATGAGTCATCTGAAGTCCAGCAGAACAATCTCCTTTGATAACTACAGGGACTGTAACTCCAGGCACGAGAATTTCCCAAAATATTATTAAGTAATAAAATAACATATTTGCAGTGACAACTGGAAAATAAAGGCTAATCAATGCTCACTGTTGTAAACTGGAAGCAGACCTTCATACCTGCCAACACTCCTGATTTTAGAGAAGCCTCCCTGTTCTCAACCCTTTCTCCCGCCGTACTCCCTGTGTTGAGGGTAGACCACTTTCTCATACGCCTCAAAGCCTAATGTTGGCAAGTATGGACTCAAACATTTTAAAAGATGGGGCCATTTTCCAGTCGGTGTCTCCAATCTGTCCATTTTGACTCAATCTTTCCCGAGTTGAGGCAGCAGTTTTTGTGCTGTCGCGTGGCAGTAATTGTTGGGAAAAATAAATCATTCCTCTCACACGGAACAGACAGAAAATGACGGACAGATCAAACATGGTGACTGCAATTTCTGTTTTTAGTTTTTAGTATCAGCAGTCTTTCAGTCACATTTTTTTAAACTGCTTATCCCATTTCGGGTCAATCCAAATGCCATTGGTTGGCGCTCCAGTTGGGGCCCTTCTTTGTGGAGTTGCATGTTTCACGACATCTGCTTCTTTGGCTGCTCCACTTTCCTCCCAAGGTCCTTGACAGCATTCTGAATATCTACAAATATTTGTATGTACAACTTCAGAGCATTGTCACACATATTGTTGAACCCTGTCAGCTATTAATTTCAGACTCTGCAACAGATTACAGTTCACATGTGCAAAAACAGATGTTCTCCACATAGTGAACGAATAAAAAAACATTGCCTTTGTTTTTCCCTGTAAAATAATCTGACTTGTAAACTATATCAGGAGTTAGCATCAGGGTCTAAAGACACATTATATATAACAGACCATGACACATTTCATCAATACTGATCAACTCTTATAGCTCTAATCAGGTCTCTATTGAGTCAAAGACTCAGCAGCAATCCTATCAAAGAGTGTGGTTTTAAAATAGCCATTCCAGCAGCAATTAGCCCAGTTAACAGCGCCATGACAGCACAGCTACGGACCTGCACTCTGTCACGTCGCCCAGGAAGAGAGCGGGCCTGACCTGGCCTGCAGGAGGAGTGTGGGCTATGGGGGCAAGGGGGACACCAGGGCTGACTATGGGAGATCCCAGACTAGAGATCCAATCCAATGGTCCTGCACTGATGGCAAGCCAACAGACAGTGGGCCATGTGTTGACTGAGATGGGGTTTGGGGTGGAGGCTGACGTGGAGGGGGAGGGCAGACAGGAGGGACAGTGGCAGGCGGTACATCCCAGATGGAGAGAGATGAGTGCTGCCAGTTGTCACGTTGTGTTTGTAGCACGGTGGAAAACACAGAACCGCAAGTCTGGGGCTCCAAGCTGGACCTCATTATCCCATCAGCTCTGAAGTGACTCACCAAGGCAGACTTTCTCTGCTGCTGTCACTGGGCTCTCTCTCATCCTCTTTGTTTCTATATTCAATGTTAAACTTTGTGTGTTTGGTGTATGCTTCCAGATGGATGTGGCATATAGTATTAATTAAAATCCAAACTTTATTCAGCCTGTAATTTGGAGACGCACAATTTGGCCCATTTTCCTAGTTGACAACTATAGCTAAATGGCCTAGCTAGCAATTCAGCCCCCTTCCATTGAATTCACTTCAGAACACTGATGTTGTTCATTATCTGCCGGCTCGAGTTGTTGCCAATTTGTTGTACTAGCTAGTGTTGCTAGTACTAGCTAGCAAACCTTAATGTTATGGATGGTAGCTAGCTAATGTTAACACTGCTAACACTAGTTATCTTGTGTTAACATTGCTAACTCTAGCTAGTTAGCGTTAACATTGCTAATGCTTGCAACGTAATATTAGGAAAGTACAGTGATGGATCCAACTTTAGTTCTCGCAAGACCCGCCCTACTCTGTCTCTGATTGGTTGGCCTTGTTTGTTACATTCTCCATGCTTGGTTCAAACTGTGGACTCACACAGTAACTCTGATAATGTCTGTTTTCAGTGGTTACTAAGCTGTAGTTTTGTGGATGAAGACACAACCTCTTTGACCTGTCTCCTGGTCTTCTGCTGCTCCTGCCGGGGCCACTCGTCCTCCGGAGCCCAGAGACACTGCAGCTGCCACAGCCGACAACCAGTGGGGCAATTATGGCGCACGGTCTGCTACATTAGCTCAACCACTCGCCACTTGTTCTACAAACCAACCATGAGAAAAACACAAGAACAGCACATGAACACCAGACAGCCACTGAACATACAGTCAGGGAATAAGAAAGTGTCAGTTACGCTGACAGAGATTTTCCTGGCCCTTGTCGTGTGCTGGACAAGAGGGAAGGAGATCGGTGGGACCGGTCTGCACGGCTGAGTGCCTGTTCTTGGCTGTCCTTCTGTGTCCACCCCCCTGGGTGACTTGGTAGTCCTCTGTACAACCAGAGACAGGAATGGATCTCAGTGGGACACAAAGCATTTACTGTTTAATCAGACTACAAGAGAGACAAGAATTGGCTTTCTAGTGTGCTATTTCCTAGCTGTACTGTATGTTGAGTGGCTGTCTGGGTTGTACTTACGTTGTACTTGTGCCTTTCCCAAACATGTCTTCTAAGTTTTTTTTAAATAATAAATGGAGTTTGTGTGTGTACATACATTTGACTCCTGAAGCAGATGAACGATTGCTACCTCTGTACCTTTAAATGTTTGATGCTTCACTGTATAAGTAATATGAGATCAAATAAGGGCCAGGGAGGAAAGAAGAGTTAGTGATCCAACCTCCGTCTTCAATTTCAGACATAGTCTAAAGGCCTCGTTAGGCCATGTTGGTCATCAGAAGCCTGCCAAACAAAGGAGACAAGCCAAAAAAAACCTGGTTTTCCGGTCTACACATAGAATTGAAAATGGCTTTTCTGAGTATCTTCACTCTGGCAGGAGTTTTCCAGAAGCTCAGTTTTCAGTGACCTGAAGGACCATTTACATGTGTGGGAGGCCAAACATGCATAGAAAATGCTTTGTTTTAAGAAATACCCGCGTACATGTGAACAGGGACTGACTCTTTTACTCCCACAGGACTTGGCTGTCCACTGTTTTGTAGATTGTATTTGACCGTGTGTGATTTACAGGATGTGTTTCTTGTTGAATCTGGCCACATTTAAAGTACCCTGTGAAGCGATAAACAAACACAGCATAGTTTACAGTCTACATTTCTCACTAAATTAATACAAAATGCAGTGTGTCCTGAAGGGCTAACCAAATTGCTGTATACGTTTCCCACCTCATTCAACATTTGCAACCGTTTAAAACCTACATTGTTGACATTCTGCGTTGGTTCATGGTCTTCTTCTGTGGTCTTCAATTTAAAAATGTGGGGAACGTTGTAGCTAAATATAAATATGGAAATACAAATAAATCAATTACCTGATAATTAAGAATTCCAGTAAAGACAATGCCACGTCTATACTGGCAAACACTATCTTCAGCCCTGTCCTCCAGAGCAGAGCCTCACCAATATTCACTTTCTCTGCAGTGAACAGAAGCAACAACGCAACAAATGGCACTGTCAGGAACCTCAGTATTCAATGTGGTTAAACAATTATAATCCTGCATTTTCATAAAACACTGAATCTGGAGGTTTAGTGTAAAATTGTCTCGGGACAGCTTAAGGCTGAGGTTGTTTGAGGCAAAAAGATGCAACAAATGTGAACTAGATGACAATGACAACAAAGCACCACATAAAGTCAGTAGAATGATTGGTTTAAAAAAGATCACTCTCGATAGATATCTTCACGTCCCTCTGAGTTGAAATATCATCAGGCTTTAGATGAGGATAGACACGGCGCAACAATCTGCTTTGTTTCCTCTGTTTTGTCCCTCGTGCACAAGTCAAAAGACCCTTGAAGTGTCTAGATAGCTTCAAATGTATATTTCAAAGATCAGAGTTCAAACCAAAAATCTCACTTGATGAGACTGCTATTTGGCCATAAAATACTATGTGTCTGTAAATCTTTCCTGAGTGCACAAGGAGAGATGGTGCAGAAGACAAAGATACGACTTCCTCCAGTCTCATATATCTTCCACTCCCTTCTCTCCCTGAGCTTGACTTACTACTTGCTCATTTTATATACAGCCATATCTCAAATATAAATTCAAACTAATCAATATTAAGGAGCTTTATTATAGACATTTTCTGACTCTGTGAGTCGTTGCCTTTTTCATGAAAGGGGGAGCAAGAAGACTCCCAAGAACAAGAAAAAGAGTCTCCAGCCGCACTAGCAGCTCTATGAGGCTGTACTGTGCCAGCTGTTTATTTTAACATCAGCATGCTAACATGTTCACACTGAGGATACTGACATACCATGTGATCTTAAAGTGCTGGACGTCAATGTGTTATATTACTGTTTGAAGATCAGCGGACATCCAACAATCCATCGGTGATAGGCGCACCAACGGAGGTGAAACTCATCCAAGTCTGGAAATTTGTCTGCTGCAGTAGACTCACTTGAAACGCAATTTGGTGTCAGGCCACAGAGATGGTCTATTAGGGCCCAATGGCCTGCCCATTCAGCACCATAGACCCTGGTATTTGTGGTGCAATGGGTTTTTGTTTTTGGGTCAAGAGGCTGTCGAACAATTGGGCTCTCGGTTCAGTGCAGCATTATTTGGGGTTTCGGAAAAATGGGCCATCAGAACAATGGCCATTCCCTGTTTGCAGGGGCATTCGATCAGAAAAGTCTTACAAACAATGTAATTTGACATTTAATTTGGGGCAATTATTGTTTCTTACAGCAGTAGAAACATATCAGCATGGCACTTCCTTGTTGAGCTGTCTTAACACCTGTCCAATTAGGGGTGGGAATTGATTGAAGTTTTTATCAATATCAACGCCATTGTCAATTCTGCCCATAAATCCAATTCCTTATCAATTCTCATATCGATTCCTGAGTAGTTCATTGAGTGGCAAAACAGGAGTTCTACACAGTCTTCTGCACCAAAAGCAACCATTTTATTTTTCCCCCAAATCATGTCTGCACAAGATTGTGAATATGAACATATTCAGCTCAAACATACTGAACAAAGAAAATATAGTCCAAATAAATCAGTTCGACTGCGACGCAAAATTTCAGGAAAACCGGTAAACCTTGTGCAGGCAGAGAAAGGAGAGAATCATTAAGAATCAATAACGTTGGAGGTGTACAATTCCGATTGGTCAGTTGAAACCGGTTATGAGTCGGAACTGGTTCTTGATTCTCACCCCATGTCCAATGTTATTCCAGTCGTTACTGTTGTTTCAGCCTTGGTTTGTTTCTCCAAACTGGGAAATCCTGTCCGGGGTCTCTTTAGCTTGGTGGATGTTAGACTCTCCTCACCAGTCAGTGCTGTATTTTAGTTTTCCATTCAGTATTAGTGAGCAGGAAGGGAACAACAATGATTAATCAGTCAGGCGGTCAGTTTTCTTTTTGAAAAGTTATTCTCTCCCACAGAAAACACTGCTCCTGCACTGCCTGAGATGCTGGGTTTGGACTTTTACTTCCGTAAATGATGTGTCAGTATGTAACAGGTGTGATATAAATATAGATTTATATACATTTATTATAAAATGTATACACTCCAGTCAGTCAGCAGACATACAGTTGAAACTGCTGTAGTGGCGTTATTTTAGATCACACTACCTTGCTCAGCATGACCCGCCTTACTCTGCCTCTGATTGGCTACTTACTGCCTGTTAAGCAATGCGCATGTGCAACTCTCAACAAAGATTGAACAGAGGCGAGATGTCTCGCTCTGTGGCGAAAATGTGTGTTCAAGACACAGTGTGAAATGGAATGCTGCAGCAATGCACCATATGAAAAAGAGGTACGTAAACCTCTTCTACTAGGATGCTCACATAAAAGTACGAACCTGAAAATTAGCAGAACCCCCCTTTAAAGTGATAACTGTTTATTATCAAAATATTTGGTCAGGTCTCTCTTTGCGGATAACACCAGCTTGAAGTCAATGAAAACTCCACAGAAACCTGCTCTTCATTTCAAAAATGTTCCAGATTGAAAGACTAATAACACGCAGTTCTGACTCAAGAAGTTCTATTTCATTTCCTATTCAGTGGATATCGTTGATGTCGTCTTAAAGGGATAGATAAAGTACATATCTATAGTCGGTCTGTTTCCTGCCGTAATCACCGATCAGCGCAGCCTCAGTTTGGAGGAGCAGAGAGCCGCTCCAGCCAGACGCTCAGCTTTGTACTGCAGTGAACGAGTCCGGAGAAAAAGTGAAATAAAACACCTAAAACAAGGCTCACCTAAAAAATCTATTACAGTTCAAGTGTACGTTGTCCAGGTAAAATTCTCATTCCCCCCGTATCCCTACGCACTAGCGTAACTGGGCAACAGCTGATCTATGAGCGGCGGAATACAGCGCGAGGCTCAGCTGCTGGACGAGAGGTTTACTTTTGATAAAAACGAAACTTAACTCTCCGTATCCCTCCGCAGTTGCGCTCATGCGTAGAGATACGGAGGTTCTACGGTTGAGAAAATGTAGTGCCAAAAGAAAGCGCGGTCTGACAGCGATGTAAAGTGGTGTGAATTTTACCTAGACAACATACACTTGAACTGATATAGATTTTTTAAGGTGAGCCTTGTTTTAGGTGGTTAATTTAGCTTTTTCTCTGGACTCGTTCACTGCAGTACAAAGCTGAGCATCTGGCTGGAGGCTCTCTGCTCCTCCAAACTGAGGCTGCGCTGATCGGTGATTACGGTAGGAAACAGATCGACTATAGATATGTACTTTATATGACCCCACTTCAAAAAACCCGAACTATCCCTCTAAGCAATGCTCAGGCATGTTGCAGTTGTACTGTAACCTGAAGGCCTCCACTGTCAGCTGTCCCCGGTGCCTATCCCATTAACAGGAGGGGAAAAGAAGGAAAGCAGTCAGCTCCAAAGTTCCTGAAAAGACCTTGATATGAATAGAACACTGCTGACTGGGAGGTTTTGCCAAACATTAGCTCTTTTTATCACCTGTCACCTGACGCCTGCAACTCTTTGTCTGTGTAAAGCCATTAAGGAGACATCTGAGGCTGCCACGGCGCCGCGTGACACGAAACAAATGCCCTCTGTTATTCCCTACCTGCGCTTCCTGGGGGAAATTAGATGTGATAATGCTGCTCCACTTACAAGATATGTGCTCATGTAGATACGTGCTTTCCGTCTTACGCATGAACACACACACACACACACACACACACACACACACACACACGCATGTACATGGATACAAATACATACACACAGGTCTGATGGACAGGCAGATTGGTTTGACTTTCCCATGTCAACTTTCCTTTTCTTTCCAGGACAAACTCAGAGGTGCTTCACTGCAGCTGCTGCCTCCTCCACCAGGTCCTCCTCCTCCTCCTCCTCCTCCTCCTCCTCCAGTCCAGGCTTGCCCTCTTTTTTTTTAGGAGCATTAAGATATCAAAAGATTACCCCTATAGTCAGCCTTGTGAATTTTTGGTCCAATAAGGGTTTATTAAGGACTTTCTGTTTTAATTGGAGCGCTGGTGAGGGGAGGGGTTGACAGCTGCTTGGGTTTTCTTTCATTAGCATAGTTTATACCTTTCATCTTGGCCATCATCCTCTTCGTCACTGACACAACACTTGGCCAAATACACTATTGAGTCACCTCTTGACAGAGTTCCGACCTCTGCCAAATGTGTGTTTGTTTGGATATCTCTGAGTGACCAAGTGCAGAAAAAAAACTCAAAATGAGTTGGTGTCTGAAAACTAGTGCCCGGATTTGTTGCAGGAACAGATTTTTAGAATGAAATGTTTACAGATGTAAGATATTTTGCCGGAAAAACAATGAGTCAGTCAGTGTTTCTGCGGCTGAGCAGAATTTCACAAACCTTTTCATTTCTGATATACACTTTGCAGACTGTATACAGTATTAATGACAGCAGGGTGTAACTGGAGCACGGATTATGAGAAAGTATTTCTCAAACAACAGATGTGTTTTAATCCTGGGTGGTTGAGAGACATCTCTCTGAACACTTCCCGACTAAAAGTCACATTTTAAAGGTTGAAATGACACCATTCTACTATATTAGATATTAGATATCAGCTGAGACGTTGAGTAATAAAGTGAAGCTAAAGGGGCTCAGTGTTCTTTAAACAAATGAGTTCTTACACAATCCTGTCCAGCCACGTCTAAAGAAAATGTGTTTATGCCTGTTTTGATCGGCCACACTTGAAGACGGGGAAGCTGTTCTAGCATCCTCCTTGCTGCATCACGCTGCCCTCCGTCTCATTTCCAGGCCTTGTTGCCTGTAACTCAAATCATCCTTACGAAAAAAGGTGAGAGCGTACACTCTCAGACCTAGTTGCACAAAACATGACAAAAGTGTTAAAACTTGAAAGAGAAAATCATCGTACACAGTACACTCTGCATACTCATGATCCTCACAATAAGTGTTAGTGAGGAGTAATAAGTCCATCGAGGATTGTTATCGGCCATTTATAGGCACTCATAAGAAACTTGTCGACAGTTTAAAGATACTTAAGAACGTGACTAAAAAGCCTTTTGATTCCTTATTAATATTATTAATATGTATTAGTCGCATCACAAACATAATTGTTAAGTTTAACTTACCTATAATGGCATTTGAAAACATTAAGTAAGATTCTTTAGTTACTTTATCACGATTAATACATACGCATGCATTTATGCATTTATTGGCACCACGTAGAGCTGCACCTGAGACTGACACCAAATATCACTCAGTGGTAAAGTCTGAAATCAGTGGCAGGAGTTGAGCCACGTGTGTCCACTAGAATCTACTCAAGTAGATACAAAGTTGTTGTCTTTTATGCAACGTGAGTAAAACAGTCTGTCCGTGTGTTTTACTACTTTGCAGTGTACATCATCTGCTTTTTACTGGTAAACTGTTTTTGCATCTGGTACACAAGAGATGAATGAATCATTAATGTAATGTATGTGCTAATTTGCTGTTAAAGGAACTCAAACAAGACAAATAGTGACAAAAAATGCCTCTTTGTATTTAACAGGAAAACGTTTTCTCCGTGATTTAATGCTTTACTTTCCATTTTACAGTAGTCACACTCTCACTCTGAACACTGCGAAATGTGAGTAACTCATTTTTGTTGGCAATAGTTTCAGTCAAACATTAACACGCTCAGAGCTTCAGTAGATTCAGGTTCTGTGATGGCGAAGGCCTTTCTTCCACTGTTGCTGAAACAACCCTCGTGTTTGTTGCTGTTTGTTTGCAGTGGGCTGATTTACTGGACTGCTGCCTCATCACAACGACTCTACAAGAACGAGCCCCTTTGATACAGACTTTCGCAGTAACATAGCATCAGCTCTGTAAAAGGAGGCAATGGACAGTGCAGTATGTGTGTGTGTGTGTGTGTGTGTGTGTTTTGTGTATGTGTGTGTGGGAAGCCTGCCACATACAGTGAAACCCCAGGGCAGCACCAGACCGTATCTAATGGGAATTAAACAGCGTATTAAAACATCGGCCAGTCGTCTTTCTGCCCAGCCTCGTCACAACAGTTGGAAACTTCCTATACTTGGCTACTGGACGAGCTCGAGCAGTTCATCTATTCCTGTGATGGAGGCGTGTCAGCTCTGGGCAGCGTCTGCCATATAAATTAAATTATATAAACATGTTGAAATTCCAAGGAAAAAGATTATGAGGTTGGTCTGCATGAGACCATCTTTGAAGATGGTGTTCAGACTCACTGGGTGTAGACAGCTGTTATCAGCCTGCCATTTGCTTCTTCTCCCCTTCTGCTGTCTGTGTGTTACTGTTGTTAAAAGCCGCCTCCACAGGAAACAACAACCTGAGCGGTAGCAACCTACAGGATAAAACTGGCAGGTTACCTGAACAATAACCTGGTCACTAACCTACAAACCTGAACAAGCCAGCAGCCGTTACCTTGACTTTTGCTGGCAGTTAGCCATTTTAATGCCTTTGCACATGCAAATGTTCCACTAAGACAACATTTCCACTGACACTATTACGCAAAGGCAGCCCTGCTGCATCCTGGGCCACCACACCAAGAAGATGATTGTATAGAAATACAAAGAATCCGGCATTTTCTTTCAGCACCAGAATGATGACGGGTTGAGCCAGACTTTTCTCCAGTGCTAACACAGCTAGCTATGCAAAACTACTTGGATGGGGCCTGGTGGTGTTCGTCTGTGTGTGCCAACAGTAAACGGTCTAATATTTGTCTGTTTTCGTGTGTTTTCTGGACTTTTCAACGTCATTCACTGAAGATCAATGAAGTACTGTTGGAGCAAAAAATGACAACATGACACAGGATCAGCTGAATATATGCACTCCACACCTGCATCAACACTGCATTTGACTTTCAGCTACAGTTTAAATATGCAAAGGAATCCTGAATTGTTCTGAAATCATGTGTGACAATGTTTGAGTCCCTTCCCTCCATGATGCAGTCTGGTAACAATCAAACACGCCAAGCAGAGCAGAAGTGCGGTCGACCAGCCGGACTTCCTTTTCAGCCCATTTCTTTAATATATGCAATGAATACATTTACCTGTTAACTTTAAAACAAAGTGAATTATTCATTTAGTTAACATTTAACAGTACTGACTCCTGACTTTTATTACATCAGATGTATTTATTGAGCAGCTGTCAGAACTCTGCTGCAAAATGCTTTATGAGACAAACGGACAGAGCCAGACAGGAGCGTTGGAAGTGTGTGCTCCACCAGCACTCTTCATTAGCTGGATAATAGAAGCTGTCTGGATCAATATACTGGAGCGGCACGGCCATTAAAAGAACTTAGAGATAGATTTCCAGTCGCTGTTTTGAAATCATGATCTTTGCTACCAAGGAGCATTTTTACACTTAAAATCTCAGATGGCTTTCTTCCATTTGATGCAGTTTGAGTTTCTGCAGCCAGTATAAGTTTCTTCTGTCTTCTGTATTTTCTTTCTTTCTTGCAGCTCATTTTAACGACCCATCTCTCCTTATGTTCATTTTAAATAATTCACCATACATCTCTTCTTGAGTGCAATCCCATTTTTCTTCCTGGACAGACCTCCAGGACACACTATCATTCATGTGAAAGTTTCTCTGATTAATTATGCATTACAGTTGTTTTTTATTCATTTGTTTTGCTTCACAAAATGTGCTTATTTCGGATTTTATTCACAAGGAAAAGTGTTTGTATGTTTGTGGATCTGTGTGCGTATGTGTATATGGACGTTAATCTGCAGATGATCTGGCCCGGTGCCGCAGGACCAGCAGGCTTTTATTGTGCCTGGCAACAAACAGTGAGATACATCAAACACACACAAACCGGACAGTCAGCACCTCTGCTGGCACGGGCCCGTGTGATGTCATCAAAGAACAGAAATCCCAGGTGCTGATGGGATAGGAAATGGTCTCTTTGGCTCCCCCCGACTCCTGGCACCTGGCTGACAACTGATGACATCTCCTTTCTCATGTAATGATCCCCTTGACTTCAAAGTGAAAGTAGGGGAATCCCACGTCACACACACACACACACACACACATACGCGGCATACGAATAAACATTCATCTAATTTTTCTTCCCGGCGGTGAGGTGTGAGATGATTATAGCTGTGATTTGCTCTCAGTAGCTATTCTTTAGATGTCTAACTCTCAAATACAGGGTTTTAACAAATGCTTGTTGTATGTCATTATGGTCACATTATGTGAAAGCTGAGATATTTAACAACACAGTAGGTTGCAAATGGATGAATGAATGAGCTGATTTAAAATAATTCTGGTTAACTTACCAGATTTTAATTTGTTCATGATGGATCCATTCATGATATCGAGCTGATATGAGACCGAGGCCAAAGCTCCATGTCTCAAACATTTTTACCCGTTGATAATCTATAAATTTGAAATAAAAGCCACACTAGCATGTAACAATGTTGTAACAAGGCATTAACAACCATTTACTGCCCTGTTGTACCTGTTCGATCTTCTCTTATGCTCAGAGGTCGAGGATCTCTCGGCAGTCACAATTTGAAGGGATTTTTGTTTGCTGTTCCTCTTTGAATTAGTTGCGACTGCTGGGTCACATGTAGCTCTAACAAAATGTTCATTTAAATGGAACCAATGGAGCGTTGAACACTTTCTTGTCTTATTTTATTGTACTGCCTTTTCAGTACAACATTATTACAACAATTTTATCCGGGTTGAGACGGCGCTGTGGAGGCAGGTCTCGCTATGCCTCAAGGCCTGTGGCACACTGTTTCAAGGAAACAAGGAAACCAAAGCAAAATGGTGGACATAAGTATGATATTTTCCTCAACTTAACAAAGTTGTATTCATGCCTAACCCCATTCCATATTGTAAAAAACACTCCAAAAGTCGTGTAAAACATTTGTCCGCAGAGTTTTCTTTTGTTTTCTTCCTTCTAAGATTTGTCTTGAAAGACCCGAACTGTCTCTTTAAGTAAACATATGGAACTGTGATTGGTAAAATTTACCTTTCGACAGGCAGGATGTTTACTGCACTTACTGCAATGTATTATAATATACTATACTGTTTTTAAGATGGAAAGAGATAATTGTTAGAAATGTCCTCTTGATAAGAGATAAGACCAAGATCTGTTTCATCAGCCTGTAAGTTAAGGCCACATATTCACTGTAGAGCCACAAACCTAAGCTGTGCTCTTCTCTCCAACTCTGTCCATGACTGATAACACAGATGCTGCTGCAGAGTTCTAGATGGACCATCTGTGAGTTGGACGATAGTATTTCATGTCTTTCATGCAGGCGGGGGTACAGACAGACGCCAGAAGGCCTGACTGCTGAAGAGTTCCTCAGAAAAAGATGAGGCGATCAATGACACTGACTAATGCTGGAAACAGAGAGGACACTGCTCACATGCACACACATTCATCAGGAGCTCGCAATGACATTTTCACAATCTGAGCGGTTTGACATTTCTGATGGATCTTCAAATTGCAATGCCGGAGCTGTCACATTCTGACACATACACACACTGTGGTCAGCCTACACACAATCTATTTCTATTCACATGCAGGAGGAGATCACACAGGGCCGCAAAGGACAAGATGTGACTGACTGGCAAACAGATGCTTGCCGCTGTGGCAACCGCTGACACGGCCAAATATAATCCTGGAAGAACTGACAGAAATTCACCCCCGAAATGTCCCACAGATACAAGCAGCAGGGAAATTACAAGGCCTGAAATGAGGGGCAGATACAGGATGCCAGTGCAGGACAGGAGAGAAGAGGAGCTGGAGTTTGACATTGTGGAGACCACACTTGGAAAAAGCAGCGCAGCATGACGGGCGGAGTAAACAAACACAAGCAAAGTGAAAGACGGGGAAGGTAACCTCCTCATCAGGTTCATATGAAACGTCTGACTGTTTGGTACGCATGAATAGAAACAATGCATCCACTTTCTCTGTCAGCTACATCCGACCTGTAAAGAAACGGGCACGTTGCATTGAGAAATGAATAAGTGATGGTGAGTGATGCCAGTGTGTTGGAGCCAGTGCAGCCCGGCCTGCGGGTCGACCTGGAACACTTGCGACAGCTTCAAGGGGCCTCCAGCTAAATAGAAATATTAAAGGTGCAGCGTCGACTACTTTGCCTTGAGAAAATCAAATATTTATTTAGAAGTGAAAACTTAGAAACCGGGGAACATCTCTGATCCTTCACTTCGATGCCGTCACAGTTGTTTGCAGTGTCGAGCTGCTTTTAGGCACATGTATCATCGCGCTCCTGCAGCTGTTTGTCTTCCAATTCTTACAGGATGTATCGCCTCCCAGACAGTCCTGACATCAGCAATGCTTGTAGCAGCCCATAACTCTTTCAACATATCTAAGACATGTGAGTAGTGTCGGGAACACGGCTGTACCTGTCTCCAAATTTTGTCAGACTGGGTTAGTCACGACAGTACAAACTATTTGTCCTGTTTTCATTCATAATGACTGCGTGCCTATCACTGCCAGCCATTAGTCTCATATTCTACCTGTAACTCTACAGTTATAATGCCTTTGTCTGTGTGTCCTGTCGGTGCTTCAGTCATAAAATTCCAGGGCCCCATGGAGAGTCTCTCCTGCCGGGCTTGAAACAGGACTGAGGGCCCATCCAGACGAAATCAGGCATTGCAGTGATTAGCCTCAGGGTTGTGTGTCGGTGTGGGAGTGTCATTCCATGGCCTGTCTGAGTATTGTAGTGTTGTGAACACTCGCTGATCCAGAAGGTGTCGGTAATGACCTTCAAAGCAGTTGCCAAGCGCCTTCAAACAAAGCAGAAGCTGCTATGTTGCTATGCTACTAGCATGCTAGTGATTGTTCGTCTGCTTCGACAGAGTAAAAGACAGAAGTCAACAGACAGGATGCAAGGCATATCTCTGCAGTGGGGTTTAAGAAACAAACATTAACATAACATGCAGATGTACAAAGTCATGATAAAGAATCATCCTCATCAGAAAAGCTACCGTGTAGGTTGAAAATGACAGCAGCTTATTACGACCCATTCTGACCTTTGTTGTTAGGCAATCACCTTTACGGCTGAAGTAGTTTTTACAAGTTCAGAGTGGAAGGTGAGGAGAAGTAGTATAACAAGAGTGAAAAGTCTGTATAGGGAAGAGGTCGAGGACAGTCACAGGAATTTCACCCAGCAGCTTGCGTCCAGTGTGAATCCAGAGTGATACATTAATTTTGGGAGACACCGGCCACTGACTTATCTGTCTGTGTACTGTAGGAACACTGTATATTTCGCAGTCCACTGGTGTGATACCACGACTTTGTCAAGTGGTCTCTTTGCTCTCATTGCGTGTCCCCAGGACAGAAGGCTCGGGGGCTCGATCTCATCTCAGTGCGGTCTCTAAATCTTACAATCTATTTCCATCTCTGGCCAGAAAAACCCAACTGCGTATATTTCCAGCTGCAACCAGATATGTTGTATTGCTTTTGGGAGACAAACAACAGACCAGCCTGACCGGCCCTGGTAACTCAACAACCCAAGTGGGAGAGAGACATTATGAGGAAGGCGGAGAGAGAGGGAGCGACTGCTGAGGGCCTCAGACACTTCGGTTAGCGTGCCGTAAATAAGCACATCGTCTGTCAACACAGTGGCACGGTGCAACAGGCTGTGGCGAGCCGGGGTGTAGCACTGTTCAGATTTAACAACATCTGTACCCACCAACAACAATACAAGCATTTTAACAGCGAGGAAAAAGAAGCGTCCATGCTGAGAGAAACACACCGACAGAAGAGAAAACTGACCGAAAGAACAGCCACATAAGAAAATGCCTCCCAGCCCACAAGTCCTTCCACTGTCCAGTCCTGATGTTGCATGTCTCAGTGCGAGCAGAGCAATCAGGGTGTCAAACACGAGCCGCAGCGTCAAACACCAGCGGCTCATGCAACAACTCAGGGACCTTTCGCTAAGAACTTGCGGATGCATTGTGGTTGTTTCCTCGCTAACTCTACATCACACTGTGCAGATGACAGTGCAATTATCCTCCAAAGTACAGTGCGGGAAATTTCCCAGCAACCTCAAATCACAGACACTTAGTCCAAGAACAGGACCACCACAATTACATCTTACATCTTAATGACAAGCAGACACTGTAATGAGCCAATGAGGTATAATATCATCATAAAGGTGTCTATTCTCATGAAAAAGGTTTTTTCTACCATGTGACATCTTCTGCTGGAACAAGGGGGGGAAGCTGTTTCAAAGGTACTGAAAGCACGATTTAAAAAATTCATTATAGAAAGGAAATTAAGTTTAGTCTCGCACCGCCGTCATCCAATATTGCGCTCCAAAGAACTCACTTAGCCCTGCGATTTCCATCTTCCCAGCATGCTTTAGTACTTCTCTACATGCTTAACAATGGATTGAGGAGAGAGAGACATTTTTGCTGCCTCACTATATTCAGCTTTCTCTCATTTTTTTGTTCAGGATGGGAGAACGCCTTGATCTGGTGCAGGTTGCAGATGTAGCCCCTAAAAAACTAAACCAAAAAACAATTACAATGAGTGAAAAAACAATGACACAGTTTCTTGTAAATTAAATCAGTTGATGAGTTTGTTTCTTTGTTCTCTCTAATCTCTAATCTTATTGAATACAGAAGCTCAAACAGGCTTCTGTTAAACAAGGTGTGTGTTTATCCCAACACAGAACAGAAGGTTTTGTCCGTCTGCCCCCTGGTGTTTCTGAGAATACTGCAAAAGATAACGTATAAACGCCTCTGTGTGTGCTCCGGCTTGTTCTCAAACTGCAGAGGCCTCTCTTCGAAATTTGAAGTATTGCATAAAACAATCAAAACGAGCCGTTTCACAGAGCTTGTGAGGCTTTCATGACCGTTTTGAAAATGCGCCTTTAGCTTGTGGTAATCACAAGGCACGGCCTGGACAAAAAACTGGCTTCAAGGCCTGGCACTGTTTGTTGGGGTTTGATCTCAACAATGAGGCGACGACAGCCGGCTTCTTTGAAGAGGAAGTTCTGGTCAAGCCAACTGTGTTAAATAGTCCTTCACCAGATGACTAAAAACCAAACTGCCATCCACTGTATGGGAGTATATGACATCCTGCTAGTCACTGACGGGTGCGCCGTCATGAGTGAGTGATAACTGGACGCACAGCTACAAAAATAAATAATCAATATGTGGTGGCCAATGTTGATATTGTGGCAGACCGTCACAAATAAATGAATGTGTGGGAAACACTGGGTGTTTTTTTTGCCTTACTCAGCTCTTTCTGACCTGAGAAGAAAACAGAAGAAGGTGTTTCCACTCATGGCGTCTTCTTGTAATCCTCCATTTTTCTCTCACATGACTGGATTTTGTACATATTGACGGTGTCTCACACAGTAAAGAGGACCGTGTTGGTTGATTATCTCATCAAATACATTTTTTAAACCAAAATTAGCGTGTACGTGAAAGCTTTTGAAGACCATCTAAAGATCGACTCTTTTCCCATTAACAGGAGACACGTTTGCCTTTCTGCTTTTGATTCTGCTGTGATAGTTTGACAGAAGCTCCCTGGAATACATGGAACAGCAGAGAGCAACATGGAGGCCAATGACAACGATAAAATGGGTCATGGGTCTCTTTTACTTCAGCCTCTCATTCAAACTCAGTGCTTACTGAATGAAGTTAAAGCGTTGCTTGGATGGGGACGGACCGGAACTGACTTAAGATCCAATTTGTGTGTCCACAGGACGCAGATCATGTCATGAACCATTTGATCAGTAGCACAGAAGAAAGGTTATTAAGGCGATGTTTGACTTCTGCCAGGAACGCTGGCCTGAGCTGCTCGAGGCTCGGCAGAGTGTGAGGATGTGTGCAGTGAGCTGGCCGTGGTCTTCAGCTGTGTGTCTGTCACTGCATTCCAGCTACCTGTCCAGGTGTTTGTGAGGCAGAATGGAGACGGCTGCTGTCGGACCACCTGGTCACAACAATCAGGATGACACACGCTGCTTTAACAGCACGAGCCACTGAAGTGTGCGCGACCTGACGCTTCAACGGGACAGAATTAAACATTTGGACAATGTGCCTCCATTGTGGCTTGTTTCACTGACTGATGGGTCACTGCTGCAAGTAAAGCATAATGCTGCCTTCAAATCCTGTCAGAAATATTGGAATTTTAAGGTAGATGACCCAGGAAAGTCTATGCACACAGACAACACAATATAACAGACTTGATGTAAAGCAGCTCAGAACACGTTCTCATTAGCTCTCAACTCAAACACTGTTGAAAAACACATGCAGACCATATTTAGTCCAAGCCATACATAAACCATCCATTATTCTATTTTGCTCAGGTCTGTATTTGATTTGCATTCTGTACATTTCTCCTCACTTCTTCTTCTTCTGTTCTTTTTTTTATTTTCTTCACATGCGTTGTTCTTTTTTTGTGTTGTGCTATTATCTCTCGAATGTGATGAAAGCATGATGTTATTCGTAACCCAAAGACAACATTTCATTCAGTTCCATCTTTGCAGATGAAATGCTGCCTGATATAGTCTGACATATTTCACGAGAGCCTGCAAACGGTCATGTAATGTCAGACTGGGTTGATGCCAGCCGCGAGCCTTGAGCAGCAGCGAGGACATCGTGCATCCTTCTTGTTTGTGCATCTCGGTGTCCTGTTGTTTACGTGTGACCCGACCACAACATGTAGAACTTCTGTAATACAAGAAGACGTAGGAAATGAAATATCCTGTGAGTGAAATTCCGTGGAGACTGTGGCAGTTGCAGAACAATAAAAACAAAAGTTGTAATTGCATATACTGTGACCAAACGTGTGGGTGGTTTCAAGCCAAGATTGAATCGAGGCATTTGTTCTTATTTATGGCTCTGAAACGATTCAGATTCTTCAGTCTGTCGGTTCTGACCAGTGATTATCCTGAAGACCACCGGAACCCTGCAGTCTTTCTTTTCTTTTTTCTTTTTCCTTCACACTTCTAGACTTTTGCACCTCAGGGCTAATCCTCCACGTCTGCTGATTCAAATGCAAACGCACCTTTTCAATCTGTGAGAAGATGAAGTGTGATGGTGGGAGAAATTTCTGTTTTCTTGTTCTCGCCATAGTTTCAGCAATACATGCATGAATCTATAAAAAAAACTAAACACTCCAAAATAAATCCCTCGCTTCCTAACCGCGTGATTTGTTAGGTCACAAAAACAAGGTCTTTGTAAGTGGAGAGTGTTTGGCATTCTAGATCTGCTACAACTGTGATAAAAGCATTTCAGTATGATGTGTAGCAGTGACATCTATCAACCTGTCCATCCCTCTAACAGCAACACAAGTCCATAAACTGTCTATATTCTGTCCAGATCAACTTTGCAAGACGTCAGAATACAGTTGAAATCATTTGTGTTGAGCTAAAGCATGTAAGTTCTGATCCAAGAGCTCCTGCTTCAGTACATCTGGCCCAAATCATTTCCTTGTCACAGCACCACCATCTGGCCAATGTGTATACTTTTTGTTGCCAGTAATGTGGGGAGACTGGAAAGCCATGCAAACTGGACTAATATCAAACTTAATGTGACTGATCCTGAACTCCATCCTCTAAAAGTTATAATACCACGTAAACAACAACAACATAAAAATACTGTACAGTGACAACAGGCCGCAAGTGGCCAGAGCTGTTTTTAAGGGCTTACAAGGCAAAATTACCTGGAACCTCTTAATCATTGTAACCAGAAGGGAAATATATTCATCTTCATCTTCATCTTCATCGTCATTTTTATGCCTGAGCTGACAGGACAACACAGTTTCATCCTGTTTTACTTTGTTTATATGTGGCGGACCCTGCCACCTTTCTGGCTTCAAACAGTGTTATGGGGACCTGATTTTTCCTCCGAGAACAGCTTGTTGAGTCAGTTATGGAAAAAATAAATCTTTCTGAATCTGTATTATCACCTCATTCATTTTGTCAATATTAAAACTGTGCGTTTGAATTTCTTCTCCAATAAACAACAGCTGTCGGATAAATGTGCTGAAGTAAAAAGTATAATCATTCACTAGTAGTTGAGTTACTTTCCGGTACATTGTTCTCACCAACAAGAGCAGACAAAAAGTCTTTCTTTAAAAAAAAAACAAAAAAACAAAAACAAGCCACGTGCCTGTTGTGTTTTGTTTCCACTTCAT
>CAEMYA010000597.1:1754857-1815626 GCA_903131615.1 Diplodus sargus
ACTTGCTGCATCATTGATGAAGTGTGTCCCAGTATGGCTGCTTTAAATAACGCCGCGGGGTCACGACTCTGCAGTCTTCATTACTGAGTCAGTTGTGTGTTGGACACCCCGCCGTGCCAGGCTGTCTGTCAGGCTGTGGCCGAGCTGACCGTGACCTTTACTGCCACCTTTCCCAAGCCCCTGCAGGCCAGGTCAGAGACAGGTTAGGCTGTATGGAAACTGAGCTCTCAGGTTCATAGTGACCTGTAGGTGCCATTCTAGTGATCAGTTGTCCTCTTCCTCTTAGTCCTGAGGTTGATAAACCGAGCGCAGTGTCATTTATTTGCCTTTTCGGTGGATGGTATAAAGTTGTGAGTAAAAGCTGAAGAGATCAAAGTGAAGTGAGTGAAATGACAGTGATTAACAAAAGTTGTCTATTCTTGCTCGAAGTAGCTGGTCGACTTAAGCGTTTACCGCAGGCGCACTGATACAGCCTGATTTCACTCAGCAGGTGACTTTGTCTGAACTTTGCCACATATTTTAATAGCTACGGCAAACAAAAAGACTGACTGAGAGAAACAAAGTGCTTCTGCCGATTTCAGCGACTTCGTGGTCAATTTGTGAAATTAATTTCACACCAGTAATCAGTAAACTTCTCATATGCTATGAGTCAAAGTGTCTCAATTTCACTTGCTGCTCAGTTACCTGTGTTTAAGTCTCTATAGTAATGCATGTTATTGAGCATCCAATAATTCCAGCTCTTGGTAAACACCCACACTCTTGTATGTGGTGACGTTTTTCCTGCCGTAGTCTGGTTTTGGGATAAGCTCTGGAGACTTCTTGATGTGTTTTGGGAGTGGGCCTTATGACCCTGTAACCCCCAGGTGTCACCTCTTATAGCTTGGATGTGTGTTTGTGCACCCATGTGTGAGCGAAAAAACACAAGCGGACGTGTCAACACACACCCACGCTCTTTTCTCTCCTTACACTCCCTTCATCTCAGATCAAACCTGCCTGATGGCCGTCGTTGACACGGTGCCGCATGTTGTGGCAGCCATCAGTGACTGCTGTAAGAGGGGAGCTCCACCTACGACCTCTCTCTGTCTGCCTCCACCAGACACGGGGTTCCCTGTGGTGTGAAAAAAGCATTTGCTCTTTTCCCGAGCCCTGCTATTGATGCTGAATGTACTGCAGCCTCTGGAGGTCTTTGTGGTCGCAGAACACATCACAGTGTGAATACATGAGAGGTTAAACTCCATTACTTGTTGGGAAAATGTGACATCCTTACTTGCAAAACTGCTGCTGGCATTAAAGCCTTGTAAGTTCTTTGGTTGTTTTTGTAAAATTGAATATGTGTTTCAGAAATAATAGATGATTTTAAAGTAAATTCTACTCCAAAACTGCTGTATTATACTGGATTATGAAACGGCATTGGAAGATTCTGAAAAAGTGTCCATACACGACATCTGGAACATAAAAATATCTGGCCAAAAGACAAATACTTAAACACTCCGTTTGAATATTTAACACACGTAGCTGTTGTAATCCCATTCGACTTGTCATGGAGTTGAGACAATATATGATTCCTCATCTGTAGGGTGGGAACGGACACGACATATGATGTGTATGTGTTTGTCAGTGTGCTCCAGATCCCTCAGGCTTTAGCAGAGTTAAAATGACACTTGAATGACCGATTTCCAGCCAACACTTGGGCCATTTGTACCTGTCTGTTTTCTGTAAAGGCCAACAAATTGGAACGTCTCCCTGCTACAATATGCCTTTCTGGCTTGGCCATAATTCAGCGACTGGGCTGGGCCACAGAGGAGCTCAGAGCTTGGCGCTACAAGAGGAGAGTGGCCCGGAGCCGTTCCCTGGTGGTCTGGATGCTGACAGTGATGTAGTGCCCACTGTTAGATGCCAGCAGGAGAGGGGGGTCAGGCTCTCAGCATGGGTGTGGGATGTTGTGTGTGTGAAAGCCCGAGAAAAAACAGAAAGCCTGCGTGCATGTGTATGTGTGTCTATGTGTGTGTATGTGTGTGTGCTTGCACGTCCTTTCTCGTCTGCACAAGGTCTTTCTCACACAAGACTAATGGCTGGTGTTGAAGTCTTGAAGTGGATGCTGCAATTCCTACAAACAGAGCCCATTCATCAAATATGACATACTATTGTCACCGCTGAGCAGCATTTAATGGTGCCATAGTAAAACGGCTCAGGCTTACAGTAAAGCCGGTCGTGCCAGTTTTATTATATCAGTGTGTTTTCCTGTCTTTTTATATAGTCATGGACGGTTTGGATAAAAGTTAAGTCTCTCTTAAATAAAGCACAGTGCTGTTTAATGTTAGGGCCCAGACGCAACAAATGGATCGCACTAAGGACAAGAAGGCCGACTGCTCCATCACCTCATGTCACCTGTGTCTTGCCCAAAAAGTTGCAGTTGACCACAACGTAAGGACGAAGACCAACTAGCAAATGCATTCTTTACCTGCATGAGAGGAAATAACTTTCTGGTGGCAGTCTGTATTTGTCTTCAAAAAGCCGCCAACCAGAAGACTAAGGGACACTGAATACACAAACTGTTGTTACAATAGTTTTCACCTACCATTTTCACACCATTATTACCAATATAGCCACTTAAAATTGAGCAAATATTTTGTAAAATGTTTCAAATAGCACTGGTGTTGTAAGCCTCTGGTCTGTTTGTTGTGATAGAAGAAAGAAGAGGCAGAAACTGAAAAATGGCTGAAATCATTGTTACTACGGTGACAGGATCGAGGAGCGTTCCCTTTCATTTTCAGTTTCTGGTTTTGCGTACTGATTTGCGTAGCTGTTAATCAAAGTGAATCCTCTCACTGGCGGGGTCCGCCACTGATTCAACATATTCAGTCTGCAGAAAGGCCGCCAACGAGGGGCTGACTAGTGCCAACAGTTAGGACGCTCTGCCAAAGCTGGGGCCCCAGATGCTTAATGACATCCTGACCATTGGTCTGGTGTTTTCAGGCCCTTAAAGAACTGAACTTGACTGATTTTTAGCAGTCTTGCCTGTTAAAGTGTTTCAGACTGTTGGACGAGGAAAGGTTCACTGGTGAAGAAGAGTATGAGTTCCTGTTGTCGCTGGAGGTTTTGGTGCCTCATGTCGATAATGAGTTCTTAACTTGGATGTGTTGAGCAGGAGGTTGTTATAGCAACCAGTGGCCACATGAGCAACCTACTCTTCTGGACACTTGTTGGTTATGCCATCAATAATGTTTGTGTTGTGATGTCACTGGCCCCTTTTAGATAGAAAAGGCGGCGCATTTGCAGCAAGGTAAAGACTGCAATGTGCCACCTTGTATATCTAAAAGGGAGGTGTAATATTCCTTCTTTTCCAAAAAGCCGCCACTGGGGTAGACATAAACATGTGATGTGACGTGAAGCACGGCGTTGGGCGTGAACAGTGAAGCAGGTCGAATTTGTCTTCAAAATAAGAGCTTTACATTGCACCCCATTGGAGTTTAGAACTGGGTTCTTAGTGGGGGGCTTTTAATCTGAAAGTAGCGACCGTTAGTAGCTCGCTGCTACAACAACAAGCGGACAACAAAGACAGCTACAGAGACCGAGGAGACGCTGCATCTCCTGGATCTCAGCGGCTGTCCAGCTGCTCATCTTGACGTTCGCGGATGAAGTGATGGACTGACTGCTGTGATCAGCTGTTTCCTGGTTTTAAAACTCCCCGGCTGTGGGTCGCACAACAGTGCACGTCATGGACACCCCTGCCATCTCATGCAGTGGCTGGCAAATTGACATCTTGGATTTACATAGCAATAGAGGTGGAGACAAAAAAAACAGTGCCAAAACAGTCCCCCAATTTACCGCCATCTGTCTAAATCCACGCACCTCGCTGCAAAAAGGACGGCCAATTGGCAGCTTGCTGCCCAGTATAAAAAGGGCTCGTGTCATTAAAGACAGTGGTGGTTGCTTCTGGGGGCCGGAGGGCAAATGCCATGCTGGTCCCAGTAAAGGTGGATATATGGTCTTTCAGGACAAGGTTGGACAAAGTGTTGGATTACTTCGTCACATTGTCTTTTATTGTCCACCTCTGTAGGTGCGGTGGGATGTCAATCAGCATAAAGCATTGGTTGTCAATCATTGTACAAGAGAACAATAAACAGGCAGAACAGTAAACATTTCCTGGTGTGTGATGAGAACCAACAGTAAGAATTTTATTGGAAATCATAAATTCTATGCGAAAGAAAGAGATTATCGATGAAATCTACGATAATCTCTTGCATCTGCTCAAAATGTGCTCCAGATTTTCTTGTCTTTCTCGTCTTTTTATGAAATCACATTGCCTCCATCAGAGCGAAAGAGGAGTGGTGCAGTAAGCAGAAACAATGAAAAGCTGACAGAGCAGGAACACGAGGAATGTGGAGGAAACAGCTAACAGGCATTATTGTCTGATTTCAGATCATCCTGCAGAAGGATTAGCGAGCTAACTAGAAGAGTTAATTAGCAGAAGACCTCCTCTGTCTGACCTTCTGGAAAAGGGGTTTCAACTCTATCATTTTTTTTCGGCTGAAGAAAAATTCGGGCATTTTTTTACCTTACACTTTCTTGTATTTGCGGCCATTCTGAACAGGGGTCGGACTTACTTTGCACTCCCAACTTTAATTGTACAAATTTGAGAAAGACGAATGCTGGCAATTCATTCAAAACAAGATTGTTGGGGAAAGCAGTGTCCTAGATTTTCAAAGGAATTTACATTTTAAACAAAGCAACACATACTATTTGGTCTGATGGAGGTGTTAACATGTTTTTCTTCAAGGGAATGTTTAAATTCCTGAATTTTGGGGGAAAATAGGAAGTAAAGTGAAAGTATCAGTAACCAAATGACTCCATGCCTTTGGATATATCATTATACCATCAGTGGATATGATGACCTACTGTAGAAACACTGTTTTCCAACAAATTAGTCTTTTTCGCTTCCTTTGCAACTTTCAGTTCGTGCCCCTCCTCTGGGTGTTGGGGCGTGACGGGCAGGTACGGTAGACATCCATCTCTGTAAGCTCCACCTTTGCAGTCTCTGTTGCATTTGCTGGAAAATGGGAAAGTTGCTATCTAATCAGCGTTCTGTCTCATCAGCATTTCAGCCGAGTTGAAAGCCTTTGAATTGATGTAAATGTCCCTTTCACATCATTTGCTTCACAGCAGCACTGTGTTTCTAAGCCAGTGAAAGTGTAAGGGCGGCAATGTAACCAAGTTAGAGTGCAATTAACACACACTTAGAAGGAGGACATTTCCATTTGTATGGGCCGGTGTGGGAGTCGCCCTCCTGTTCCCCGCTGTGTGTCTACATGGGATAACGAGTGGGACCGTGCCCGATGCCTCCAGATGACAAAAGACTCATCCAACACCATCTCTCTTTCTGTGCGCCCACCTCTGCTGTGTTCCCCAGACGTGCTCAGAAGGTGTCAGAAGGTTGTTCAAAGACCATTAGTGAGCCCAAACAAGGACTGTAAGACCCCTGGCTATTGACACCTTGTGATCCTAATCAGTTGTGCATGAAGAGGGACATCTATCACTAATGGAGTGGCTGCAAATGACCTGGCCCCAGTCCACCGATGCAGTTGTATTTCTGTGGATTCTGCAGTGGGCTGTGGAACACAGTCATTCAAAGTTAAAAAGACGGAAAATTCAGCCAATGTTCTGCCCTTTCATTGGCTCTGCCGTGCCATCTTCTTCTGATCCAAAATCCCAAATTACCATCTCTTCTCTACCCGTTTCTTAACCCATTTTAAATACACATAATTCACTTGAGCAAACTGTAATTACTCAGATTGTGATTCCACTGAATATGTTTGGATGCCTGAGGGGCCTCTCTGCTCCTGTATGATTTTCCCCCTCACCACACACCGTGTTCACGTGACTCTCTGCTGAGCTGGAGTGCAGATGTGCTTTAGAGCTCGGTAATCACCAGCTTGGGGCTTCTCGCTGCTCGGCACTAGTCTTTAACAGCATGTAAGCACTTACTCATTTGCCTTATAATATCATGGTATGAAACCTTAAAAGGGGATTCAGTTTATACAGAGACGAGCTGAAGATGCCGCCTCTGCTGACACAAAACCTTACGCTGCCAAAGACACAGAGCTCTTTGTTTGTAGTGGCTCCTCTGAGAAAAGGAAAAGACCCGAGAGAGTTTTAACCCTCGTGTAGGAAATGATGGCATTGATTTGAGGTGATTTGGGTCAACCTGTAATCTGACGGTGTGAATCTGTGTGTGAGAGTCCAGGATGTGTGAGTCGGCGAGTTAACGTGGGAGCAAAGTAAAGCGGTGTTTAGCAGAGAGTGTTCATCCCTTTAATCTAGCCAAGTGTTAATGTACAGAGATAACTAGAGGTCTGCTGTATCAACGCTCCAGCTGCAGCCACAGCCTTTCTCTGGTGCCTGTGAACTCTGTGAAACTCTATACAGCTGATCCATCCTTTTCATCGTACATCTTTAAGTGCACAGGCCAGCACACGAGCATTGTGTTTTCAGGAAACAAGACTGGCAAAAACATGTTTATTCAGAGAGTTTGAAACCGGGAAATCTATAATCTGCAAGATGCTGTTTTTAAACATGAATGCAAACACAATTTTAATCACAGTTTCAGCTGTGAAACTGAGTTTACAACTATGGTTGTGGCGGTGGCTGTCCAGCTTGGGGCCATAGAGTACGCACACTCCAGCCTTGGCTAACTTCCGGTTTAGCGCTGTGCTAACTTGGATGGGGATAAAATGTAACTGGGCGGCTCTTATTGACTCTTCAAATGTTATTGGACCGGATTGCCCAAATTCTGACAGAGTCATTTCGTGTGAGGCTTTTGTTACCGTTTTACAGAAGCCTCTTTCAAAATGTTAGCTTTGGGAAAAAGTTCCCAGTGCATCACATGACGATGTAACTACACGGCTTGGCCACGACATAAAACGGCTTCAAGGCCTGGCGACGATGAGGACAGCCGTCTTCTTGCAGAGGAAGTTACAGTGAAGCCAACTGCGTTAAATAGTCCTTCTCTTCTTCTTCGCTGGTTTTAACCGGCGGACTGTAACAACACTGCCATCCGCTGTATTGGAGTATATTACATCCTGCTATTTACAGAAGGATGCGCTGTCTTGAGTGAGTGAGAACAGGATGTGCAGCTCCAACAAATAAAAATCAACATGTTGTGGCCAATGTTGATATTGTGACGGATCGCCACAAATGAGTTAATGTGTGGGAAACACTGTTCCTAAAGGGGCTCTGTGGAACTTCTGTGTTGTGCAGGAAGCTGGTCTATAGTCAATGTTAGCGGACTCTATTTCTTAACATCAGCTCCTGACACTCGAGATCCTGCATGAAGTCTCATCCTGCTGGACTGTTGAGTCCTTCACAAGACATCAACAGTCCAGCAGCATTAACACAACTCAAACAAATCCTCCACTGGCTTGTATAGGCGACCAAGAGGGATGGTGAGGGTCTCATTTTCAGCGTTACGTCACAATCTGCTCACGTACGGCCAATTAAAGAAGTGATTAATACATATATAAATGGCTACAAATTGTTACATAGAGCCTCTTTAACTAACAGACAGCAGTTGACGCATCCTTAACGAATGTACTGTATGTGACCTGGCTGTGTCCGGCTCCAGTCATATTCCCTACAGAAACACTTTTTACATTCTTTCACGCACTTTGTTGTCGGAGCGAGGGTCAACAGGGGCGCCTTGTGTTATTACTGAACAGGAAACTTTCATGTTTTTGTCTTCGATTTCTATGCAGTGGGTTTACCTTCTTTACCTCAGTGTGACAGAGCCTGAAGACTACAGCAAATGAAAGCTTTGCAGTGGAGATCACTTACCTCGATGTGACTTTCTAAAAAGCAGCAGGTTATATTGGCTGTCTTGGCTGTCTTGAACTTTCCTTTCTGCTAACAGCTGGAAAAGACAGAGGAGAGCTGGCAGATGTGTTGAGACAGCAAAAGAGTGTGTGTGTGTGTGTGTGTGTGTGAGAGAGAGAGAGAAATGTAATGGATGGGATTTGTAGTAGTTCTTGTAAGTAACTTTTACGCTGTTATTGTTGGAACACCGTGGTTGCCAGGCAGGTGGGGTGTTGGTCACTAATTACACTCCCTTTGTATGATGGTATTAGTTGATGTGTACAGTGAAAAGACAAGCGTAAAACAACATAATCTCATAATGAAGTACAAGCTTATTTTCATGTCATCTTAATGAGGTCAGTGTACTGTTCTAAAGGTGTTAGTCGGGCGGAGAGAGAAAATGATGAAATGATTACACTGATAACTTCTGACTGAAGGAGCTGTCAGCAAAATGAAAATAAAATTCTGAGTGCGTCGTCTTACAAAGAGGAATATTTAATGAATGTTTTTACGTGTCAGGTGAGTTGTGAAAGCCAGACAAAAAGACAGATAAAAAGATGGTCAAATGAGAGGCGACAGCCGTGTGTGCTGATGGGAGACGCCTCCTTTGACCTCCTCCAGCTCTGTTTTGAATTCCAATCTATTTTGGGGAGCTGCAGTCATTTTTGCCAAGAAATGCCGTTCTCTCTCTTTTAATTCGAGTCTATGATTCGACATATTTTATTCACGACCCAGAGGGGAATTTTTCTTCCCCCCTGCACTTGCAGGTTGAGCCTCTCAGTGCGATTGCCGCGGGGGCAGGTGGCTGTGAAGTATCTAGCTCAGGGTAGTTTTGGCAGGTACTGATGTGCTGAGGTTAAAACCATTGGCACTGCAGAACAAAACTCCTGACCACGGGACCGTGTGGACCCTTCCATGTAGTCAAAATAATGAAGTTTGACAGCTGACTTCCTGTAAGACTTCCCATCGCACCGCGGAAGATTGATGGAAGGAGAGGAAGATTTATCGATGGATGAAAGATGTGCTGGATGGTTCGAGAGACGGATGGATGGATGGATGGATGGATGGATGGATGGATGGATGGATGGATGGACGGATGGATGGATGGATGGATGGATGGATGGATGGATGGACGGATGGATGGATGGATGGATGGATGGAAGGATGGATGGATGGATAGATGGAAGATGGTTTGAGAGTTGGATGGGGCTGTTGATGGCAGCCTGCCATGTATCCAGGCACTGTTTTGACAACAAGAGCCCCGCCATGGCTTCCCTTTTGTCCTGCCTCTGTTTATTTTGCCACCTGCTAGTCTGGGGGAATGGGGTCAGTTCAACAGGAGCAGGGTCCTGTCACACACACACACACACACACACACACACACACACACACACACACACACACACACACACACACACACACACACACACACTGACACACACTTGTCAGTAGGTTGTTGAAGTAGATGGAACACACACTCACATATACGCAAAAATGTGAGAGGTCAGTGGGTCAATGGGTTTATGTGTGTGTGTGTGTGTGTGTATGTTTCTGATAAGTTCACTGAGTCCATGCCCTTATAGACGCACGGGTTTATGTGTGAGTGTGTGTGTTATTGATTGCACAGCTATTTTGTGTGCATTTGGTGGGTCGGGCAGTGAATTAGGTAGAACTCCGTGGTCAGACGGAATGTTTAGGGTTCAGCAGCTCGGCGTCTCAGTTCAGAGGGCAGCTGAGGCCACTCGACTCAAAACAGAGACCCAAAACACTGAGACAGTCTGCTGCTGTGACAGTGTGATAGTAAGCCGGGCTTGTTGTTTTTCTGTAGCAGTGAAGTCAAATTGTTGACGTGAGTATGATGATGTGAGATTAGTGAGTGCCAGGGAATATATGAAGTAGCCAATGAGCTAAAACATCTTAGATTTTGATTTTAGATTTGTGATTAACATTTCCAGGAGCCAAAGAATCCTCATAAAGAAATCGTCTTGAATTCCCATTCAATTTTATTAATCGATTCCAAAAAAACACCGAAAACGTTTCTGAACTGAATGACATGTTGGAAAAAAACAAAACAATCACACAATAAGCTTTATTTTGAGAAAGTGGACTAGAAGCAAAGCCAGGAACAAATGTTGAAACTGATATGAATATGTCAACACCACACAGCACTGTGGTCCGCGCTGAGTAAACCCTGCGATGAAGAAAAGCCCTAACCTGGAACAAACTCATTCTGGTTGGACACATGATTTAGATTTAGCTAAAATTAATTAAAAACAAATCCGGGCTCTCCGTAAAATCTGAATTTCACACTATTGCGTAATTCAACTAAATAAGACATCTCCTCCCTGAAACAGCTGTAAGGTGCTGAACTGCACACATCTGCCTAATGTTAGGACGGAGTTGGCTGGTAAGTGTGTGTGTGCGACTGATCAGGGTGAGTTTGGAGGTTAATGTCTGGTTAGAGTAGGAAGGATTGTTGGCTTCACTCGACAGCTGATCCAGCTACACTGCAGCTCTGTCACGGTCAGGTAGAGCAGACTGGGAGTGTTGGGAGGTTGTGAGGTGCTTGATATGTACAGTGGGATGTTATCTCATTATGTCTGTGTATGGACCAGACAGGTTGTCATTGAAAGCAGCAACTCAAGAACCATTTAATACAGTTCACATGTTTGCCACCGGTGCCTCTCTGCACACGCACACTTACTCTCCTATTCCTGTGTAACCTGTACAGTAACGTTACCTGAGCCTCCGACTGACATGCTGTTTCATCCTGAAGTTACTTCACCTGTCACAGTTAACTTGTATCACATTGTTAACAGCAGTTACTGTTTTTAGATTTGATTGTCTTTTACTGTTTTTGATAATTGTCTCACTGATGAGGTTAGCCAGTCAGCTAGCCTAGCTGGCCACTAAAATAAAGAAAAACATTTGAATAAACACCTGTTCATGAGCAATGATATTGGAGCTTTACTGCTGGCTTTCGCCGGACAGTGTACATCAGTCGCTTCAGTCACTTTTGATAATGCTTCTAAGCACCAAATGTAAATTAAACACAGCCAGCTACATCAGCTCAGCTAAGTGACTAGCTAAGCTCAATAATATTAACTATATGTACAAAGCTGTGAAAAAAGGTGTAACTAAGGATGAAAAAGCAATGTAAGGTGACAATAAGTTTTGGAGGTGAAGGTAAGGTTACTTTGGAATCAACTCTTTGTAGTTAAATTGGTAACTTCACTTTTAAAAGTACAAATACATTTATCTGGAAATATTTCTGTGGGCTTCTGTGAGCAATCTGTTTTTACTCATTGTCCATTCCTGTCATGTTTGTCTCTTCCAGTCAGGTTTGATCAGAGTGTCTCAGGAGGAGTTTCTGATCGCCCCGCTCCCCCAGCATCTGGCTGAACAACACAACTACAGCGCCCCCGACGGCCACCACCCACATGTCGTCTACAAACGCTCAGCCGAACACATCATCCACAGAAGATCTACCGGCACATCTAGCACCAGCTCTTCCAGACCTGACAACCCATACCTTCAACATGACCATCTGCAGCAGCATCATCAGCACCACGACTACCAGCATGGAAAGCTGCAGAGACAACACTTCTGCGGACGCCGCAAGCAATGTATGTAAGGGAACCTTATATTCTTACACTTCACAGTCTGATCATTGTGTTTATGTTGAGGAAGAGAAGTGACGGGCTGATGGGCCCTAACGCAGTAATGTGTAACATAAAACACTGTTGCAGTTTTATCACCACTTTATATCATAAAAGTATGAAATTCAATAGAAAGATTAATGTCTGTAGTAGATGTTTGTGAGCGCTGTGCGTCCATTGAAAAGGGGCCACAGCAGACTGAGGCTGTCCAGCCTACAGGCTAGTTTACAGTTTTATCTTTCCTTCTAGTGGTGAGAGGTAGGAAGCAGCGTGGGGAGTGAGTTTCCTGTCCTTTCAACACCAGAGCTTGTTCTCTTATCACCTGGCACGAGCCAGGAAAAAGAAAGTTCATTCATTTGACCCTCACTGCCAAGTCTCTCTCCCTCTTCTTTGTCTCTCGCCCTCATACTCTCTCCGCCTCCCCTCCCTTCCGTCCTTCCCTTTTTACCCTCCTAGACACTCCCAAGCCTCCCGCTGAGGACCGTTTCATCATGCCTGATGAGTTTGCGGTACCTGAGGCAGAAGGGCCAGGAAGGGCAAGGAGATCGCCCATTAACTCCAACAGGGTGGGGGGCCTGAACGTGGAGACCCTGGTGGTGGCAGACAGGAAGATGCTGGAGAAACACGGCAGGGACAACGTCACCACCTACGTCCTCACCGTCATGAATATGGTGAGGGTGGGACAGGGGAGTGGAAGGAAAGGAGGAGGTGGCGTGTAACATATGTGATTATGATGGCTTGATGAAACATGGAAAATATGTTGTATTAGTCTGTTTCTCCCAACTCTTGTTCATCTAACACGGAGTGTCTCAACAGACCCCGATCACCAGCAAGGCAAGAGTCATGTGACTAAGGGGGATAGCGGAGCTAGCTGTAATGCTAGTGAGCTTTTCTGCTAGCATGTTCTTGAGGATGAATTGAGGAGTCTGATTAAAGAAGACGCTCTGTAGTCTGTTGGTACAGCAGTGGATACCTCTGTATATGTTGGCAGATGATGGCAGGTCGATCAGACTGTGGATGTGAGTGCACAGTTTTAAGAGTTTAAAAGTAGCCCATGGATGCCTTCAGTAACCTCCATCAGACTCATGAGCTTCACCATGTAGGTTAACAAGATTGTTGTAGGCGTGTAAAGATCTGGACCGCCTGATGTTTTATTTTTGTGAATTAAAGACATGTGCACAATCAAGGAAGTGAAGCTTCTTCTGCTTCTCTACTTGTAAGCTAATCCAGACAAGGGTAGTTCTTGTAAATTACTTAAGGCTGAACTTTACTTTACATTTCTCTCAGTAAGCGGGGACATAAATGTTAGATTTGACATTTGCTGGATTTTAGTAGTAAAACTGTAATCTCCTATATTGCAGGTTTCCAGTCTTTTCAAAGATGGCACCATTGGGACAGACATCAACATTGTGGTGGTCAGCTTGTTACTGCTGGAACAGGACCCGGTGAGTGGATTCGGACAACAATTCAGCAAAAACACGTCATTTTGCATGGATTAAATAAAACACTCCTAACATATCTTTATTTCTCTCCTTTCCGTTTCCAGCTGGGCTTGACCATCAATCACCATGCCGACCAGTCCCTCAACAGTTTCTGTCAGTGGCAGTCGGGTCTGGTGGGGAAAGGTGGTAAACGGCATGACCATGCTATTCTCCTCACTGGACTGGACATCTGTTCCTGGAAGAACGAGCCCTGTGACACTCTGGGTAAGACAGTGCACAGATTACAAGCTCAAAAAGCCAAACCGCCTGCTTTTTAGCTAAATGGAAACAGCAGTTGACAGTGTGTTGTACAACAACGCCGTTCTGTGAGATATGGGAGCGGTCTCTAGTGATGACAACTCAGAGCTCTCTGCATGACATAAATGTTGTCATTTTGGGCTTGTGGTCACAGAGAGGTGATGCTGAGGGTGCAGCCATTACAACAGGAGTGAAGGAAGTTTGACAGGTGCAAACAGAAGAAATTTCAAGTGAAGAATGGCAATCATTTGTTGCTGTGACCAACAGCTACATGTAGTTGGAGGTCCTCTGCCTGAAGTGCAACAATCCCTTTGGTTAACTGTCACTATGAGGGAAAAGAGCTCATTATAAAGGAATCCTGCCACAGTTGTCTGTCAAATCCGTGTGAAAAATGTGTGAAGGGAGCAGTGTTGTAGAAATGGATGAGCTTAAGTTCAGTTTACGCATGAATCTAAAGGCTTCTAACAAGTAAAGGCTGCTGGAGCAACATCGATGTAGTGAGGTAATCCTGCTAATATCTTAATCATATTGCTTTCACACCACTAATTGCCTGCAATCTCAGCGTGGCACATCATGTCATTAACGGCTGGAGTGAAAGTAAAAGGATTCATCAGCTGTATGCAACTTCTGCATCCGTGACAGAAATAGGCGTTGTATAAGATGTCAGATGTGAAGAGCTATTGGATTTTAGAGCAGCAACACTAACACAGTTATATGTGAGCTAAATTTTTGCCAGTGTTGTTAAAGTTTAACATCTGGCTCTTAAAGTCAAAGGCTCATTCATCAACCGCATGTTGATGTTTCTACCGTACATGTTCTTATATTTTTGGGTCCACTGGGAGAACGTGCTGCCAGAAAATAAGAAAAAACATCGACCACTACTGAATATTTTCATCAGCTTGTCAGTTACTGTAAACCCCGACTCTGCAATCGCTTATCTTTTCCTAATGCTGGCAGGTCCGCCATCAGCAGTAGCCATCTAACGTGATTGACTATAAATGCCTGGGAGCAAACTTCAGTTAAGTTGGCCGGGATTATGAGGTTGCACTTCACATCCAGTGTGAAATCCCCCTCCATGCATGTACGTATGCAATATGCAAATGTGACAGATGTTCGTTGTTTGCCCAATCTGTCAGAGAGGAGAACAGAAGTAATGTGCGAGGATTTAATGTTACAGATTTGAGATTTGATTTTATTAACCTTAGTTAGTATGTTGTAATATAGGGTTTTTGCTCAAATAGTTAAATGCCAACTATTAAAGTGAAAAATGGTATTTTTATTTTGTTATTTTTTTATTAAGAGTGTTGGTTGGTCAAAAGAATCAATTTAAAGATAATATGATGGACATTTATGGTGGAAATAATCAGAAGATGTATCAATAATGAAAATGATCATTAGCTGCTGCTCTGCTGTAGATAATAACCAAACAGAATACACTTTCCCTCTCCCGTTCCTTTGTCTATGCAGGTTTTGCCCCCATCAGTGGAATGTGCAGCAAGTACAGGAGTTGTACCATCAACGAGGATACGGGGCTGGGCTTGGCTTTCACCATCGCTCACGAGTCGGGACACAAGTATGTTTAACAAAAGCTGTACTGTATTTTACAGCTATAAAACTGCTTTCACAATCAAAGCTGACACATAAATTGTATCTGTACATTTGAACAGATGAACGTGTGTCAGGCATTCGAGCGATCATAACTGCACCACTTGCTATATTTGTTCTCTGCTGCTGTGAGTGGCTGTGTTTAAGATGTATTAATGACATAAATGTGGTCTGATTTAAAGAAACAAATAAAGCCTGCAGTGAGAGCATTACGTTAGCGCACTCCTTCATCCCCTCTGCCCCACTCTATGAGAGAATAATGGAAAGTGCCTCAGGCCTCACGGCTCTGACTCTGTGTTTGTACGTTTCCACTGAGATGGGATGGCTTTTATTTTTGATTTTTAGATTTTATGTTGTGGTAAAACTCTTCTCACTGTTTGGCACACTCACAACATAAACTAGCGACAAAGCGTGTTTGTTAAGTCGCCCAGGTGATAATATGTCAGAATATGTATACGCTGCACACTCCGTATGAGTTTAGCCAGCTAAATCGAAGTCATGCCCAGAAACATGTTGACTCAGGGCTTAAAGCTGTCCACTGAAATTTTCAGAGGACTCTGTCCTCCATGCTATGTTTTCCTTTCATTATATAGTGTAAAATATAAAAAAGCTAGAGGGGAAATGACATCAGCTTGAGCATCACGACAAAAACTGTTCATTTTTCCCTCCAGTTTTGGGATGATCCACGATGGCGAGGGGAACCCTTGTCGCAAAACAGAAGGCAACATTATGTCTCCCACTCTGGCTGGAAACAACGGGGTCTTCTTCTGGTCCACCTGCAGTCGGCAGTACCTCAGCCGCTTCCTTGGGTAGGAAGTGCATGAACTCTTTTACATTTGCCAGTGAGTTGTTGTGGCTCTCTTTTTGACACACGGGTGGTTTGCTGTGTTCACCAGAACAGCCCAGGCATCCTGTCTGGTGGACGAGCCGAAGCAGATCGGTCAGTACAAGTACCCCGAGCAGCTTCCCGGGCAGCTGTATGACGCAGACACACAGTGCAAGTGGCAGTTTGGCTCCAAGGCCAAACTGTGCGGGCTTGATTTTGTCAAGGTGAGAGTTCCACTTTACGCACATTCACCACGTTTTTAGGCGGCTATCATCGAAAATTATATATTAACACTGACAACTTGTCTGTGAAAGTGTTCACTCACACTGATGAATCTTCAGAGAATTGTCGTCTGTATCATCTGCAGTTCCCTCTAACTCTGGAGCTTTATACCAGTTTCAAGCTCTTTGTTGTGCCTTTTGTGCCCACAGTTGTGCTGTTTTGGTTCACTATCACTGCTCCTCTGTTCAAAAAAATCTGAAAAAACATTTCCAACCAACCACCATCAGCCCAACAGCCAGAGACTGCCGATATATTCATATCTGTGTGCATGTGCAGCGGGCAGGATAGTCCACAGTCCCCATACTAGTGATGAGAATACAGGTTCTGGAAGGTAACGTGGCTTGCTTCATTCACCTGCCGACCACCTGTGGATGTGCTCACTCTTTCTTTAGCTGTATTCTGGGCTCCTGGGTTATGTTAGTTAGTGTTAGTGATGACAGTCTTCGGCTGAGCAGTGGCTCTCACTCAGTCTTTCACTGAACTATAAAACTGGCAAGCTAGAAGGACAACAATCACCCGCAAAAACAACCAGTGATGCACTCCAATTGGGCGCCAAATTCTGTTCGGCCTCCTCTATCAGCCAACTCTAACAAGCTGGTGGAGAGAAAGTGGAGCAATTAGCAGCTGAAGGGCTACACAGTTCCCTCAACAGTTAGTGGAGACCAACACAGAGCTGAAAGCAGAGTGTTTACTGGATATCATTACTCTAACTGCTCCAAACTCTTTGAAATCTGCTGGATTTGTCAAATATCAACTATATCGAAGGTGATAATACGCCTGTGTTGTGTTTACATACTCTTCCAACGCTGAGCATGCAGAGGCCAGAAAAGGTTATTGCTACAGTGCTCTGTGTCATTTTAGACATTAATGTTTATTGTCCTACCTCCATAACATATTGTTTTCACAGGTAGACAGAGGTACACGTTTTAGGGGTTACTGTCAAAAATGTGCGTATACTGTCCGCTGTATCCTATCGGCATCATGGTTTTGGTTCTGGTTAGTTATCCCTGTTTTATCTTGAAGTGTTCTGTTTCCCTCGTCTGTGTGTTTTTGCTTTCGGGTTCTCACCTTTTTTGCGAAACTCTCACAGTTGTAATTTCATCTGTCTTTCTTCTGACTTGGAATTTGAACTGGAAATCGCCACCAAACATCTAATGTTACTCTGGCTCTACTCTCTTGATAGTCAATATTAGAAGTCTCTTTCTTGGACAAAGTTCTGGCAAAAATGGCAGCAATCTGATCCTATACAAAGCAGCACTATAGGGAAAACAAGGGAAGGAGGGAAGGTCACTCCTGCAATAGTTCATTAGAATAACCCTGCAGCTATAAAGAACCAAATCTGTACAGCAGTTGTTAAGTCCTGGTTTTACAAAAAAATCCTACATCAGGTATTATTCATGAGTCCCTTTGCCTTCACCAAGGCTCACTAGATGATCCCCCGGTAATGAGATGGAGCACCCGGATCACATATGAGCTTCAATTGTCTGCATTACAGCGCTAATGATGGAGTGTTTAATTGGCACTTTATTAATTAGCATGATCTTTGCATAACAACCTCGAACCCCCCACGTTTGACCCTCCATCAAAATGCATTCCATCATTTCAATGGGGGTCCCCAGCCTCCCCCTGGGCTCCCCCTCCAAGCCTTGTGCTCTTGGTATAAGCCTTTACGTTCGTGCATTCAGAGATGTCGATTCACATGTAAATGCTGTTCAAAGTACTGCAGGGTTTCCTCTCCAGGGCTGTAATTGCTGGGAAATGGACTTTGCCAAATCGTGTATATGACGGATTAGCGCACATGACATTGCATTGGTGATTCTTTAAATCCCTGCTATGTTTCCCTAACAGAAGAGAAAATACTACATCTGCATTTCTTAAAGCCGTGTTAATGTGGGTGGGTGGTAAATTAACCTACACTCTAATTAACAGTGGATTTGGAGCTGCCTTTCACACTTTTCCTCCCTGCTTTTGTCCCTGATGGGCTCATATACAATGATTTTCAGCGTGCCCGTGTGGCTGCCAACCACCTGCTCGCTGTCGGAGACGATGATCAGCGTGAGGACAAAGTCTCAGACACACACATGCACCAGAGATGTCTCCCCTTCATTTTGCTCTCCTTCCTTTTTGCCTTCTCTCTTGTTGCCAGTTGCAGTTGGGCGGGTTGCCAGACTCTGCCGCCTATCTTTCGACCCCGGCTCTCCCTCTGTGCTCACTCACTCGCTCTGTCTCTGTATTGTTGGGTCAGATGACACATGCAATTATAGCTCGTTTCATTAAAGAAGTACAGTAATTAGATTTGACACCGAGGCTTTGTGGAGAAGCTTATCCCCGGTTATCAGGGCGGGAGAGGCTGATCGACCGGCGTGATGGTGGTCCTGGCAAGAAGCAGGTGCAGCTGGGTCAAGGAAGAGGGAGGAGGGGAGGGACGTGATGCCAAAAGCTTCTGGTCATAAGGAAACCTTTTCCAGATACAAAAAAGCACCATATCTGATAGGATGTGTGTGTGTGTGTGTGTGTGTGTTTGACAGGACATCTGCAAGTCGCTGTGGTGTCACCGCACAGGACACCGGTGTGAGACGAAGTTCATGCCTGCTGCAGAGGGCACCGGCTGCGGTCCTGATATGGTGAGAAGAAGTCACACAGCCGTCGACTCATTCTGCCACCTGACAGTTTCACCTGACCAGCGCTCTTAAAATTACATTTTTAACTGGCAATAAATGGACATAGTACAGATATGTTTTGAATATGAATGACCACAGGCAGAAAATACAAGAGGATAAACAAACAAAACTGTCATTGATGCTTTAAGTATTAAGATAATTATTATATATTACAACCTGGATTTTGGGTCACTGTAGATGATCAGACACATGTAAAACTAATAGACTAAGTGGGAAATACGATTTGTTGCGCTAAGCTATCTGGCTGCTGGTGGTCGCTTCGTATTTACTGCAGACATGACGGGGGTATTAATCTTCTCCTCTGACTCTTGGCAAGAAAGAGAGTAAACTTTAATCCCCAATTGTAAAATGATTCCTTTGAACAAACCCAGGTTAGTCAGATTTATTGAAGAGAAAACTAGCATGACACTCAGTAGAGCGTATACCTCGGCTGATATCAAACTCAGCAGCCCTGTATCACGCTACATTTTAAACCACAGACAACTGCTTCACCATTACTTCAACTCCCCAGAACTGTTACAGCCAAGCACTCTTAATCCTAATCTGCATTGTGTTTTGAAAGAATGATAAGACTTTAATTAAAATGTGCATCAGATTGTACTCACTCATAGATTTCAGCCACTTAAATGGTCAAGAATCAGTAACAAAAACTCCCTATTTCCGAGCGTCAGAAAAGCTTTCCTTTCTTTCTTTCCCGATGTCAGAAAGAAACTCCTGGATCAGTCGCTGTTATCCTTGTTCATGCCAAAAGTTCATGTGATCTATTCTGGACCGTGATTCTTCCTCCATCCAAGTTTTGTGGAAGCCGTTCAGCAGTTTTTGTGTGATCCTCCTGACAAACCAACAAAATAACCAACAAACTGACACCTTGGCAGTATTTAGTATGTATTTAGGGCAAAACATACATTTCCAAACTGTCAGTTTGAAATACACATCACAGTTTAAATACCGACGTCCTACTTCAGCTCTGATCTGATGTGTTGTGGCTGTGCTGTGCTGTCTAAGAGATCATGACTGACATTTTGGGCAGTTTGGATAAACTGTTGGGATGTTTACCACCCGTCAGACTTTGTTGTGGTGGTGGCATGATATTCCCACATGACAGTTATAAGTTCAGTCTGTAAAAATGTATAAAAACTCACAGAAGCAAAGGCTCTGAATTTATAAGAGCGACGTTATAATAAACCACAATCGTCCTTTAGGTTAGAGTATTCTCAGGAACCAAAGTAACTAAAAAATGAGAGGAGACAGCTGAAGCGAGATTCTCTTCAGTCTTCCAGCTGGACAGAGAACAGCCGAACACATATCGAAATATGATATCAGTCAGGGACGGAGGTGGTGATGTGTGTTTGTAGGTTTGGCTTGGACCGGTCCGGGTGTGGTGCCTTGGCTGCAGTTTTAGAGTCTGAGTGTCCAGGTGTGGTGCTGGGCATTTGTCCAAGCCAGGGAACTCAGACAAGAAGCTCGGGCCAATGCTCGAGTCCTGATAAGAAAGCTATTTCTGTGTGTCTTTCTCTCTTTCATTTCCCTCTTTTTCTCCAGTGGTGTCGCAGGGGTCAGTGCGTCAAACACGGGGAGCACGGCCCGAGGGCGGTCCACGGCCAGTGGTCGAGCTGGTCGCAGTGGTCCCACTGCTCCAGATCCTGTGGAGGAGGGGTCATGTACAGAGAGCGCTCCTGCAGCAGCCCCAGGTAAACACACGTGCACAAACTCACATAATCCTCTATTAATCTAATTCATCACCAACTTCTTAACTCGGCAAACAGATTCATGTTGTCACGCGCTTGTTTCTACAATGAGAATGTGACTTGCAGTTCGGGCCAGAAAGCAATTCTTGAAAGCCGCATGTCTCGAAATCTTTCCTTTCTGAACACCTGAACGCGCTCTCTGCCAGGTAGCTGTCAGCACACGCATGCACGCACACACTCGCACTCTGCACGCACACTCACACACATGCGCCTGATAACGGCTCTCATCAGTCAGGCTGACAGTCCAGACAGACAGACTATCTCTCCCCATGCTCCAGACGAGGAAAATCTCCTAATAGCATGCTCTTTTTCTCTCAACGCTGCCAAGACGGTCAGCGAACGTCCCCCCATTGCTGCTCACTCACACAAACGTAATTCTACATAATTCTGCAGACCCAGATCCCACAGTGCACATCTCTTTGTTAGCAGTGGGCTCTGTGCGTGTCATTACACCAAAATGAGGGATCCTGTTTTAATGTTGTGGTTCATAGCAGATGTACAGTCCCTTTTTGTTATCCCCAGAACACCTTATTTGATTTATTACATGTTTCAAGGCCTTTGCTTCACTTTCTTACCATTCAGCAGGCGCGTAGCCAGTAATGGGCCCGGGTGGCACCGGCCCGCCCACATTCCTCACTGACCCACGCAGCCAAATTTGATCAAAATATATTCTGCCACAGAAAATACATTACAAATACATAACATTCATGAAAGAAAATAGATAAATATAAACTTGATTTATCGTTAACTTGCTGTGTTTGTTTAATTTGATTAAAACGGATCTGTTGAAGGAACTCTGCAACCCGGAACGTGTTTGGCCCTAACGTCACAGCAACAATAATGGCTGAAGTTCTTCAAAGTTCTTTGAGTCAAGAAAGAAGACAAGCCACAGCGACAGCGGCCGAGTCTCACTGACTTCGATTCGAACCCATTTAAAAGTCGTTCTGGATATTGTACTGTTTTGTGCCAAGCAGGACTTCCGCCTACGTGTTCACAGGGAAAGTGCAGCCGCTCTCTATAAAGGAAATTTTCTAGTAATGTTCAAATATGATCCACAGATCCAACATTGTCCAGAGCAGCTGCCCAGAAACTGAACTTTAATGAGCCCAAATGTTCAAAATGAGCTGCAGGTTGAGGTGTTTGTTTTACTGATTTTTCGTTGCTTCATATTTGCTCATGATGGGATTTCACAGGACATAATGTGTATTAGCCACGCAGGCCTCCTGCTGAAAGGGTACATTGTTTATTTGAAATGAGTTGCTCATTTTTCTGCACAGAAGCTACATTTCAACCAGATTTCATTGTATGTGGTTGACTTGATAGAAATGAAGGAATGTGTCGTTTTTAAACATTGCTCAGCTGGGTGGTTTCATACTTTGATTTCCGTTTTCTGTTGATTCGTGAAAAGAACATTTGGTGTTTTCCGTGAGCTGACCAAGGCACTGAGGCAACGATGGCGGTACTGAATGCAAAGGGATGTGTTACATGTGCAGATTAAATGAGTAATTAACAGTGCTGTGAGCTGTGGAGATGCACTTCCCTCTCTGCTGGGGCAAACATATGTTTAGCCTGAATTAGGATATGATGAACAGGTTTGGTCTGTACTGTTGTGAACAGCCTTTATAGACTGAAATCTTTTGGTTTAGCATGTAGTAATACAGAATGAAAAAGAAAAATTGTCATAGTTATTTCAGTTTTCTCTCTGTTTGTCCGTTTTTCTAGTTTTTTTTAAGCCCTTATTTCCACCTAACTTGTCACTGGCCCCCCTGAGTACCATTTCTGCCTACGTTACTGCAGTACAGTGTCAGATAATCAGTCGTCCTGGCCTGCAGTTGTTTAGCCTTTTAAGTTCAATACAGGACAATGGAACGTCTACAATGGGATATTCAGAAAGAGGAGTTATTTCAGCCACTTTCTTGCCTGTACTGTACGACCAGTCCCACAGAGGTCTTGTTAAACACTGACATTACGTTGTAATTCTTTGCAACGCTTGAACAACTTTGGTTGTTGTTAAGGGTTTGAAGTCTTCTCCCTGAAGAGTGTGTGTTTATACTGGCAATGTCCTCCGTACTGTAACTGAGGCGCAGTCATGATCAGGAAGGTGGAACCAATTAACAGCGTTTGTTTTGTTTTTTTATTTCACTTGTGGCCAATCAAAAAGAAAGACGGTCAACACAAATTATTGGGAGGAATTGTGTTATTAGCCAGCTGTCAAGAGAATTTGAGGAACTCTTGATGTGTAGTTTTATGACGTATGTTTCATTCAGCCATATCCTTATAGATCAATCTGTGGCTCCACGACTATAAAAGGAAACAGTCTTGCCACACAGAACTCATATTCGGCCATGAGCACACACATCTACACACTCAATATAACCAGACACTCATACCACAATAAGTTTCCAGTAGAATCATGACTAATGGCCGACATCCCAGGCTATTGCACCACCTTGATTGGTGGACGGATCTCAAACTTCATCACAAAGGATCTTCTGTTTGGTCCGTTCAGTTATTGATTGCCATCATTTAAGAATTAGTCACAGCGGGTTAGATCATAGTGGCATGTCACATCCAATCCTACGTGTCTCCACACAGAGGTGCAGGTGAGATGTGTTTGTCATGACAACGATATTAGAGGCGCAGTTGCCTTCTTAATTACTGCTGCACTTGTAGACTGTGTTTTAGCCAAGCAGAGTCTGCATACGTGACTGGAATATCAAGATGATGTCATGCAATCATCTTTTCATCTCATACAGTCATTTACAAAATCTCCATGGTTGTCAGTCAAATACTGCACGCGAGAGCCGACACAGAGTCACCGCAAGACAAAATAACAGGCGCACCTGAGCAATATCATGCAACTTCTAGCATCAGTGTCAAGAAATTAGAGCAGGATCAGAACAGTCAGCGCTCATAATCCAGCTACGTTTCCATTACATGCACTCAGCTGTCCTCAGTGCTTCAGTTTAAACTGACATTTCAAGTTCTTTGACCATTTTTTCCACAAGCAGACGGATCATCTTCATCATCACGCATCAATCGCTGGTTTCACTGCTGACGTTACTTATTCTTCTCAGGAGTTCTTCTACGATTCAACGGACGTCTCAACTACTTTCAATTCTCAGCACTTCAAACCCTTTCAAGTCTAACATCATCACCTTTAAATCAATCAATCAGACAAACAAACAAACAGAAGTGTTCAGCTCTCTGATCTCCTAGTGTTAAAACATTTGAACTTACTGTAACTGCACCGTCCAGGTCAGCTGATCACCTGCTCTTTGATGATTCCTCCTTTCAATAACTTATCTTCAGCTGACTCTTCTTTGAGCCCTTTTATCTAACTGACACTTCGGCTTTGCTTAAGATTTACAGTTTGATTGACTCCTAAAAGTCGCTGAGCTTAAACGTTTAAACTGAAACTTCACATTCTTTCACGTTTCCATTTTAGAGATGTTATTGGTAACATTCAGACACTAAATGTGGCATCCATGATAATATTTTTAAGGGTAAGAGATACTTTTGTTCTGCACCTTTCTACAAGTTATGTAGATTTAGGCTACATTACAGTATTTCTGAGAACAGGTATGAGTAAGACTTTTGACTCAGTCCAGCTTCTTTCACTATTCAGAGAATGTACATATTCTTTCAGTACATTTTCTTGAGAAGTGTAGCCCTTTGTCTCAGCCATATCTCCTCCATTAAGGAGTCTGTTGAGACATTCAAACACGTCTCCTACTGTCTGTCGTCCTCTTTACCCCACTGGTTTCATCACTCCTCACTTAACAGCTGGGCAGAAACTGATTCGGCTGTCACATCTAACCCTTCTCTTAATCCCTGTGAGGGATCAAAGGCCGAAGAGTTTTCTGAGGCAGACCGGCTCTCATATGATACACATTATACACCATGACTGGCAGACCATAAAGAGCCACAGAGGGTAAAGCAGGTTAGCTGTCAAGTTCATTTATCATTCCTGTGGCACTAAAGAGCGCTTTGTAGGAGCAGCCGCTAAAATATGGCTTGATTGCTGCTAAAATGTGAGTTATGGGGTCAGTGGGACAGAGGGGGGATGCAGTCATGCTAAATCATGATAACGTTATCAAAGTGCACCCAAGTAGTTGTCAGATCACTCAACAACTCTCATGTGAAGACAGTAACATTAGGCTGGAGGATGTCGTAATAACGCAATATCTTTACCTCCCTGAACTCCACAACAACACCTCCGCTAAAGAATTCAGCCACCGGAACACACTCAGACTTTTCCTGACAGCAGCATGTTCCCCCGAGTCACGTTTCAGTCCCTGACTCATGACATTCAGACTGTGTTTGTCCCCAGTAATCTGCGATTATTTTGGCAGGGCCCCCTTTGCTCTTAATCTGAACAGAACAAGGAGGATTAGCCCGAATCTGACTGCTTGTGTCTAATGTCATCTTCACCACTGAGTTGGACTGTCTGGACTGTCTGAGCTGTCCTCCTCAATGATCACTGGCACGTGACGCTTTTTAAACAGAGCGATTCTTGCCAAACTTGCAGTATGAGCCTAAATGACATGTTTGGGAATCCATATCTCTCATAATGCAAATGCATTATTTAGAGGTTAGCAGTACAGATATGACGGCACATACATATTCACCTCTGCCCTACTACAAAATCTTCACCCAGCAGGAGAAGTCTTAAACTCCTTCACTTGACGCTGCACAAACCCATCCATTTTACGAGGCCAGCATGTATCTTTTGCTCCGTCTTGTAAAAGAGTTCTATGGGATCGGCCGATTAAAGCCTTCCCTTCCAGGAGTCGCTCCAAGACGGAAAATGAATCTTCTCCCCGTCTTTCCCTCCCTCCCCCATCCTCCCTCCGTTCCCTGTAGACCACCTGCCAGATCAAACACAGTCATCCTAATCCTCACCAACAAGCCGAGGAGATTAGGTTCACGATCTTGACCTGGTTTTGTGGGGAGCACATTTTGTCACACACTGGATTTAAAGGGAGTGGGGGGTTGTATGATGACGGGGGCGATGGTGCTCAGATGGGACCTTGTTTGGAGGAGGCTCTCAGCAGACTTGTAAAGGTGTTTTACAGGAGTTTGGACTGCAGAGGAGTGGATCTATGTGGGATGCCGCGAGAGGGGCAAGGCAGGGAACAGGTGATGGGACTACACACAGTGACCTCTGACCTACAGTAGTTCGGTCTCGGCTTCTGTCGCCGGGCAGATTTAACAGGGTCCTGGTACATTAAAGCGTCCTAAAGGGGCCTGGGGGCTGCGTTGGAGCTGGAGTGTTGAGACAGAAGAGGAATGAACCAAACACAAACTGAAAACTTGTCATATCTGGTTTCTGTCTGTTGTTGGAAGCAGATTTACAGTTGCAATGATGCAGGGTGATCTAGGGAGAGGAGCAGTGAAGACAAAGAAGAGGAATCAGGAGTTTTGTGAAACTCAGACCCGACTGTCTGTAATCCATGAATTGCATTATACTCCCTTCTGCAGTAAACTGTCCCTATTTAATGCTCGCCTCTGATCAAAAGGCCTTGGCTGACGGAGTACAAGGCGTAGTCCCCCACTGGCCTGCCGTAAGCACATTACCATATGTGCTGCATTTGTCTGCCGCTAAATCTTAATAGGATCAAGCCTACGCAAACCCGGGCCAATTCCCCCCCATAACCAAGGGGAGCAAGATCAGCGCCGAGCAGATTTACACACATACACACACACCTTGAACGGAGCTCTATCATTCTTGGCAGCTCGGTCGCTGTTTGATTGAGTCCAGGTCTGAATGGAGGGGATGAATGGTTGGAGTCAAAAGAAAAATGAAGTGAAGCAACATTTATTTTTTTGCTTCTGCCCCCCGCTGCTGACGTTCACGCAGGCATTTTCAATAATGCCTCATTGGCGAAATTCAAAAGAATGATCCCGGGTTGTGTGTTCGCCTCCTGGTGTTTATCGTTTCTATCAGGCACTTTTCAGTTCCTTCTCCAGAGCCCTTTATTACATTGTAACACTTAGTGAGTTTGTTTTATTGGACATGTTTGATCAGCATGGTTCCTCACGCTGTGTGTTTGCAGACCACTTTAGTAAATAGCTAAACTCAATTTTCTCTGCTGGTGGTTGGTTCGGAATGCCTGGCATGAGTTTAGAAAGCCTGGGAAGTCAGAAATGGCATCTTGATGTTTACTGAATGTCAAGACTCTGCTTGTCTTTGACGTGGTGATCGCTTTTATCATTTTAACGGCATTTAAAAGCTCCATTACCTGTTTACGTTGCCGTGTTATTCCCATGTGGTTAAAGAGGCGTGGAGACATCTGACAGAGTATGCAAACTTCTCTTTCACAGTCCTATTTTAACCACATTCTTGACTGAGCTTGACTAACCCTACACTGACAGATAGGAGGTGTGTTTGATAAACCGAGGCTGCCATTTGTTGTGGATCATGGAAAATCGAAGAGAGAAAGCCTAAAATGATGATCCTTCATTTTCTACCCTGTTTACTTTTCTTACAAGCAGACAGAGGCAACATTCAGTGTTTCTCACTGTGTATCCATGAGGTCTCACAGACATGTTCAAGGCATTTTATTCCACAGTCGAATATTAATTCAGCAAATCTATCCGGGCTCTCCGTTTTGCATTGAACCCCTTAAATCTGCAAACAGTGATACTAGTGGAGTCATGCATTAGGCCGGATGATGTTTCACTTGATTGTGAACTCATATGTGATTTACCAGCAATATGTATGTTTAATATTTCGACATAGGACGGGGTCTTTGTTTCAACACATGTTCAACAACTGTTTCACTTCTAACCTGGTGACAAACAGCAAACACTCCGGCTCGCTGAACTACATACAGTAGCACTGAATATATCACAACATGCCCTTGCATTCCTCGGACAGGGTTAGAGGTCATACAACCTCCTGGACTCAGACTAGCCTGATGATGTCACCTTGGACATTGTTCAAAGTCTCTGAGGGTTCAGTGTCATTCCCATCAGAACTGAGCCTCAGTTTATGTCCTTGGTTACTAGCTTGCAGTCTTCTTCTTAACGCCATGGCGTGTTGCTGCCACCAGTTGTTGATCAGTGCGATGAACTGGCAGCAGCGTATTGTGTTTAAAGTACAGACTGAGTTTCTGGGTCTGACATGTGAAGCCAGTGCAAGCACGTTAAATCTGCATTCTCATGTAATTGATATATCTTGACATTAGAAGCATGTGTTACTCTGCTCTGTCCGACACAGACTGTGCGTGTTGTTCCCTGATCAGCTCTCTGTGTTCTGTCTGTATCTAAGTTGTTACACCAGGTGACTTTTAAATAGGCTTGTTGACACCTAGTAAAGTTGTGGTAATAAAACAAGCGGGATATCTCTGAATCTTTTTCATGGTTTCATTGTTTCTGCTTCTCTTCTGTCTTTTCTTGTGTTCCACTCAGGCCACAGAACAATGGGAAGTTCTGCTCAGGGTCAAACCGTCTCAACCAGCTTTGCAACACTCGGCCGTGTCCTCTTAACGCTGTGGACTTCCGGGCTCAGCAGTGCGCTGAGTACAACAGCAAGCCGTTCAGGGGCTGGTACTACAAGTGGAAGCCATACACCAAAGTGGACGGTAAGGTCGGTCAGTTGATATCAGACTAAAGATGTTCACTCCTGTGGTTCATTCAAGTTAAATTTAGTATTTGCACTGATGATGTTGTGGGTGTTTTTTCTTGCAAATGCCTTTGAGAGTTGAAAAGTATTCTCAGATTCCTTAGTATCTTTTGTAGCTAAGAGATTCTTTAGAAAACACAGTGCTTTCCAAGGATTATGAAGACATCCCATGGTTTACTTTATTCCCTGCTCATAATACAGAAGTGAAGAAACCTCATTGTTCAAAGCACACAGCACTGGTAAATACACAGAGAGTGGCAGACAAGCTTTTTCTTGTCTAGATTCCGTCGATATTCTGCACCCGACTGTACTCTGCTAGTCTGAATCTCTTTTGTAAAGTGTTTCTGTAATGCCAACCTCTATTTACTGCTGCAGTGATTAGGGCCAAAAAGCTGGAGGAAACGATCGCTCTGTGTAATGTGCATGGGAGGCATGTAGCCACCTGCACCCTTTGACACAGTGGGGATAGATTTAAAAAGGAAGCCTACAGGCCAGCTTTGTTACACAGAGCGAGGGACAGAGAGGGTGCACTGAAGGAGAGCAGTGTGTTTGGCTGCCGTCCCAGGCCTGTTTAAGCTGTTGATGAATGGGAGGTGATGTAGAGAGGAACAGAGTCTGAACTGCCTTCTAGGACCTTGGGCCAAGTCACCTTCACCGTCATTTATTTTAATCAAAGATGGCTGTAGAGACTTGTCTGTGATAACTGATCTGAACTACAAAATAAACCTACAGCCCTGCAGGAATACCCTCAGGTGCATTCATAGTCAGTTCTTATCTTTTCTAATTCCGGCCCAGCAGGATCTGTACTGTATGTGTAACAGGTTGCAGTACTGTTTACTTTAAATTCACCAGTTCATTGAAGAACTTTGGTGAATCAGTAAATCAGTTTGAACGTTTTACTGATGGTACCGTCTTTATAGATGGCATTGTTTTTGCATATGTTTGTTGTTCTCTGTGCAGATGAGGACATCTGCAAGCTGTACTGCATCGCAGAAGACTACGACTTCTTCTTCGCCATGTCCAGCAAGGTCAAAGACGGCACCTCCTGCTCTGAGAGCAAAGGAGACGTCTGCATTGATGGAGTGTGTGAGGTACGTGGATTCACAGCACTCTGCAGTAAAAAGAAAGCTAACAAAACCATCTCAGACTTCATGCACGGTTAAGTTAATGTCAGAATCAAGTGGCACAATGAAGTTTTGGTTGGATTTGAAGTTGCACCACCTGCTTTAAAAGGAAGACAAATGTTAGAAAAGTTCAAATTAAGTTTGTCAAATGTTTATGAATTCTCACTTACTTATTTTACTGAAGCGAAAACCATGACTATAGTGGACATATCAGGTGTGATCACACAAGAGATTTGGATAATTTGGTTTAATTAGGGATTTGTCTGATACCCTGTCTTGTTGTCAAAGCAGTCATGTTGATGCCATACATACTCCTTATCATCCAGATGTCAGCTGTGGTTGCTATGTGGAACTCCCAATGTTGACAATAAAGAAAGTTCCCCACAGACATCCTCTTAATTCCAGCTCTGTCCACACTGATGGCACGTGTGTCTTTGTGTGTGTGCAGGCAGTAGGCTGTGACCAGATCCTGGGCTCCAAGGCCTCTCTGGATGCCTGCGGGGTCTGTAAGGGAGACAACTCCACCTGCAAGTTCTTCAAGGGTCAATACACCCTCCAACACAGGGCTAATGGTGAGCTTTGTCTTTGTCTTTTTTGTTTGATTTACTTCATCCATATTCAGTATCACACTTAGACCAGAGATCAGGAACCTTAGAGGTAAACCAGGGATAACAGATTATTACAGATGATTTAATATGGACTTTTCCTTCCTTCTCCTTTGTTTGCCCAGAGTATTACTCCATGGTGATAGTCCCAGCCAGGGCAAGAAGCATTCGTGTTCAGGAAATGGAAATCTCCACCAGCTACCTGGCTGTCCGCTCCCTCAAGAGGAAGTACTACCTGACCGGGGACTGGACTGTTGACTGGCCGGGGAAGTTCCACTTTAGTGGGACCGTGTTTGACTACCAGCGCTCTTTCAACAAGCCGGAGAGCCTGTATGCCGCTGGACCTACTAATGAGACGCTGGTGTTTGAAGTAAGCCGCCACTGCCGGATGATGTCCGTTTGTAACAATTGACAGTGACAGGGTCCCTGGCAGAGCTGCCGCGCCTCTTCTTCTTATGTCTGGATATGAATAGGCTGAGATGAAACAAGAGGTTTGGGTGGTAGCGAGAACAGGGGAGGTTGTAGCTGTCTGTAATGCTTCTGTAGGGGATTAATTGTGTTTGGTGATTGGTTATGTCAGGGATGACCTGGGGATGGGTTGGTTGTGTGGAAAGCATTAATCGGGAAAATCTTTGAGGGGTTCAAACAGGCTGTCGTGTTCAGAGCTGTCCTCTTTGTGAGCCACAGAGGGAACGAAGATACGGGTAAAAGAACAAGAGGAGGACAAAACGTTCATAACTCATATCTGCTTCATTAAAGTCAAAGCCAACCATTTAAATGATTATCCACATTTTATCAGTGATACAAGACAACAAAGGTCACGTAGCTATACTCACCATGACGAGGGTTACTCCCTGCATGACCAAATATACTGAGATAGGAAAAAAAGTGAGAGAGTGGAATCAATTCCAGTTGGACATGTTTTGGACTGTTGGGATATTAAAATAATGCGCCATCGAGACAATTGGAAGTGCCGCCATTTGTGTGTGTCTGTGTGTTTGTGCTTATGTGAGAACTTGAACTCTGACTTTTCTCTGATTCTGCTCCTTGTCATCATCGTTCACATGGATGTATGTCAGAAAGTTCAACCCGAACCAGAACCCAAGGCAAACTCACAGCCTGCGTTTAAAATGAACTTCACATTACAATTTAAGTGGCAGATATTTCAAATCAATGGCCAGGTACTAGTAAGGGTTAGTGAGGAAACACAGTTTGTTTTGAGGAAGTTTGTTGAGCCCTTCCTTTGAGCATCTGTTGAATGACGGGGACAAAGATGTGGGCATCATAAAGAGGGACATGCTGCACAATTAGTCTAAATCAGCCTTTGTGCCACTTTCACTATTCAGCTCAGTCTCACATGGCAGAAGCTTGCCGCTATTTCTGTGCGGCTCCCTTTCATGGCACTGCTGGCTCCGGGGGTAAGCACAGTCACGTGTTTGTCCATGTACACATACTCAAAGCCATGGATGTGGCCCCTATGGCCACTGAGCTCAGAAGTGCTTTGTTGCGGCCATGTGATTCGAGGCTAATAGAGTGAGTTAAATCCCTAAGTCAACTGCCCTATAGATGCAGGGATGAAAAGTATAAAATCAGTTGGCTGCTTGGAGTGAGATGTCCTGCATTGTTATAGCAGGTGATTTATGAGCTGATGGTACTTTCCTTTGTAATCAATGGTGTGTCAGAAATGGGAGCTTGGAGGGGAGAGCAAGTCTTTACCCATCTTGAAGCATCAGAATGTGTTGCTGGACAGCCGTATCCTCCCGAGAGCAAAACTAATATTGGACAAGTGGCCGAGTCATTATCCTTATAGCCCTGTAGGTTTAAGTGAATGGCGGTGGGAGGTGTGGGACGTTCTTCCCACATAACTTTGTCAGCGAAAGCATTTATTTTCTCTTGAACTCTGACCCCAAGCTGTGGAAACAGAAGTGGAAACCAGGTGAAGAGAAGACTTTTGTTTTTTTTTCCTCCCTTCATTATGGGTGAAGCGGTAGTCGTGTTAAAGCTAGTCTTGCCTCGGTCCCCTGGGCTACTGCAAGTCTGCGGTCGAAGCAGGAATGGTTGGCCTGTAAATCCAGCAGGAACACCAGTGTGATATTTCGAAAGCGCTTGGCTGGTCACTTGTTTGGCCATCAGGAAATGTCTGAGTGTTTTGGTAGCTATTTTAAAAAGAGCGGAGTAGCTGTTGTATTTGGCGCTACACAACCCATTGTTGTTCACTTCTGCCAGATGAATGCTTGCAGAGGTGCAGACAAGCAACAGTCATCTATCATTCCATCAATCTATCGATCATCCTCCCAAGAAGAAGTTGCACAATGAGTCATTTCTTTGCAACTTTGCAAACATTTCAACTTCAGCAATTTCTTCATTCTGTAATGCCACAGTCGTGCTTTCACTGTATGGTAATAACCAGGGGCAGTTTAGGTTTTTCTAAAATAAACGATGAATCTTTTATTTTTAGCCTCACAACTTTTGGAATGTCGGTCTGTCAGACGGTCAGTCCACCGCTCCAGACTGAAATATATCCACGTGGATTGCCATGAAATTTTCTACAGCTATCAAGTATCACATAAAACTAATTTATATCTTCTAGAGACAGAGCATTATTCAGATCAGCATCACATTGTTTTCACTCATAGATACCAGCAACCTTAGAATGCTGGATTTTTTCATTAAGATTCATGAATTATTCACTGAGAAATTAAGGACAGTGTCAAAAAACGCCATATTGAAGAAAGTGAGAAACAATTCCTGTCTCTTAATCAGGATCAAAAGCTTAATGGGGTCTCTTCTGACCCATCGTACATCTAAGTTTGGTGGAAATCCGTTGAGTAGTTTTTGTGTAATCCTGCTCACAATCCAAACACTGAACCAACACAAGCGGAAACCAACACCTCCTTGGTGGAGGTAGTTAGATTGTTCCCACCAAGTTAATTGCTGAGGTCTGGGAATGTGATGGCATCGCTCAAATGTCAAATAGTGCAACAAAAAAAAAACCCAAGAACAGTCAGATTAAGTTTTTAATGAAAACCAAGTTTACAGACTCGCTTCTTGGTTCAGGTTTGACTGCAGAGCTCAGCGCAGTTTTGACAGGTTTCCTGATAATCAGACTGAACTACAACCAACTGTTAGTTCATTGGTGTTTCCTACACTGTCATACTTCATGGTAGAGATGTCACTGCATTCCTACCATTTAGTTTGCAGGGATAACCCCAACCCATGTGGCAATAACCCTAAATATTCTTTTACGAAGGGACTTGGCCACTTTGAAAGTGCTCCTCCTGCTTGTCTGTGTGTCCCAGCCATACATCTGTCCAGCAGAGCACTCTGCGGTAGCATGCTGCTGATCTGCAGATGACACGAGCATAATCTCTATAAGTATGTCCTGTAATCACAAAAAGGAGAAAGAGGTTGATAGAGGGAGAAGGCTAGAGAGAGGGGGGAGAGCGAGATTAAAAGATTAAGAATTCTGCAATTGAACTCTTTGGATGTGAGAACTTAAGGTCAGGTCACAAGGACTTTAACTGCAAATGAAAAGAGCCAAATGAGTGGATTTTTTTTTCACTGCAGCATGATCTTCATCTGTTTCACACATTCTACTTAACTGGCGCTGTCACAGAAGAGCCAAGTGAGCACACGGGGGAGGTTATATGCACCGATCACTCCCAGAGCCTTACTCAGCTTGAAAGACTCAAAGAAAAACAAATGCTGAGGAGTGTGAGCGTAAGCTGTGACAAGGTGTTCACATCTGCACAGCTGCTCAGCTGGTGGGGGGGTAAAGGAAAGGGGGAAAGACATAGCTAACAAGAGAAGGAGGAGTGAACAGACATAACATATGGCTGAGGTCCCAGCGGATACCGAACAGGGTAATTCCCCCCGAATAGACATTCTTGTGGTATGGCAAGGCGAGGTCATGCCAGTCCAGTGCAACACGTTGTGAGTCCACCAGTGAGATTGATATCTGCGTTCACCACATGTGAATTCATCATCGTCTCGTATGACTTGATGAGTGGTGTGGCGGTCGGGTTGTGAAAACCAAGACACCCTGTGGTCTGATGGTGCACTGAGGAGGACAGACGCACATCAATCACACGACATAAACGTGACAGGTTGATGAAGGTTCTCAGTCACCCGGGTCATGGCAGCTCTAAGTCCTGTATCATTGGCTACTGGACGTGTTTCAGGTTCTTGGAGACGTTTCCCTTCTAATCTAACACGCTTCTTCAGCTCTAACTAACTTGAGGGGAGTCATTAAGGACTGTGTGAGCTCTGAGGTTCAGAGTCGTTCGGGCCACTTGTGCCAACAGACCTTTCCGTGGGTTGCCAGGACCAGGTGAGTCCAGGTGTGAATGGTTTTTCCCTCTCCAGACAGCTCAACAACCATTCACATCTGGATAAGAGGTGAAAGTCTTTAATAATCCGGAACACGTCCAGTTACCTACAATACAGCACTTTGAATAAACGTGACAGGCACCTCGTCCTGAAACGGTCTCATACAGTATATGTTTATTTCACTTCATATGTATGATTTTTCAATTGACCAAAATCACAATAGTTGATATTTGTAGCCATTTTGGAAAATAATAGCCATCCAGGGACTGCAAACATTTGCCAAGTGTTAAGATTTCTTAAACTTTGAGCCAAAGGAAAGATGAGAACTCTGATCAAGTGAGTAATGTGTAAATGGTAGAGCTGTTGTTCACTCTGCTCAGGTGCCTAAAAACAAAAGGAATCAAAAAGAAAGAAAGGAATCTCTGTCTGTCTGTATGTTATTCACATATGTCAAGAATCGATATACCAATTAGTGATTGATTAAAATATTGAAATATTAATGATAACCAATGAAATCTGGCTTCATCCTCATTCTCCTTTCTCTGCACTGTTACCAGCACTGCGACTGAACGAAGCTCTGTAAGGCTCTCCTGGCTCTGGGAGTCAAAGTCCCATTCATTTTTCCAACAGACAGTGTTATGTGAGTCACAGTTAAAGCACTTCTGCAGCTTGGATGGACATGAAGCGCTCTAAGTTGAATCGTCAATCAAAAGGACAGACGAATGCATCAGGAGATATCTGATCCTTTGACTAAAGTAGGAGGTACATTCAGTCATACATACACAACTTCTAAGGTGCATTTTAGCATGAAACATCCAATCACAATGCAGAACACGATACAGTGTGCAGGTTAATTTGCACCTCAGACTGACTTCTTCTTTACAGCATGGAACTCAAGACTCATTGGTAGTGTCCTGTTTCTGTACTGACATCTGTCCGCCATGCCAGTCAGATGGAATATTTCTCCGAAATGGAAAAAGAAGGTGATTTTTTAAATGATAAATGTGTTCCAGGACCATAATCTATGTGATTGTAACATTGCAACTTCTGTGTCAGGTAACAGTGATTACAAAACACAATTTGAAGTTGAAACAGAACAGGTTACAACCGGAATGAGGGTTACATCCAGTGATTAAACTGCGTGTGAACTCCCTGACCGGGTGTCAGAGGTGACTGTTGAATTCCTTCTGCTCGTGCTATTCCTACTGATAGTAGTTTCTGTTGTCACTCCAGATGAGGCTCATTCATCTGCTGGCAGTAAAGCTTTGTTAGATTCACGTGTTGTGACAGATATGAGACAGTATTTTTCTTTTGTTAGTTTGCTTTGACTTCCAAAGAATTCACAGGGGCATCCTGAGTGCTGACTGTGGGGCTTTTGTTTGTAGCATGGGTAAGAAGGATATTAGCCTTTGTACTTACTGGTTTGTGTGTTTGGTTGTCAGGCAGGAGATGAGCTTTGACTCTAGTTGTTCCAAACTGGAAACTGGAGAGGAGACAGTTTTGGATAAGTCTGAAATGATTTTTCCTAAGTTAGCGTCTCTCCAAGCAGACAACGTTAACGCCATGGATGGTTGGATGTATCGCATTGTGGATGGATTAGGAAAGAAAGATCAATCATGTAGAAAGTGTCAAGGTTTCAAGGTTATACATATATAAAACAATCCTGCTGAATGTTATTTCTGTAGCTGCTGCTTCACATCACTGTGTTTGGAGAAGGAGCAGGGATGTTGGTGAGAGTTGGTTTGCTTGGATAAGCAAAAAGTCCCAGCGTGGTTAGTGGTGGCCGTTGTTTCACAGCGCTGAGTTTGGCTTTGGTTTGGGTGGGAAGCATCAGAAAGGGATTAGTGTGGGTGTTAAAGTGTTGCCAGTTATTGTGCAGTTTAGCAGAGGTCAGGGCCACAATTTCACCACGTTAGGCTAGACCTCCTCTAGTTTAGACTCTGGAGGAGGCTCCGTCCCAGACAAAATGTTAAACGCCACATTACTAACATGTTCTTTGGCCGCAAATCTTGGTCTGATTTGCGGCCGAAGAATGTTGATAATGTGACTGAGGGGAAGAGAGGTGACTATGTAGCACTCTAATAAGGCTGTGTGGATTTTTCATTTGATCTCAGGTCCAGGATTGGAGAAAGTGTGATATTCATATCTGTTTTAATTGTAACACATTCCTCTGTGCTTTATAAATGCTGTGAGGGTATCAAACAACCCAGTTGACATAGAAAAGTACACAGCCTGTATTCAGAAACTCTGCTGGGCCATCAGCAGTGTTGTAGATGTAAAAACACTGACAGAGCTGAGGTGGAAACATGGTGGGCGGTGCATGTTCAGGCTTTGTAGAGCTGACCAATCAGTGCAGACTGGGCTTTTTTACAGACATAGGCACTAGAATAGAGCTTTGAGGAAGAAGGTGAATATGGGTGCTGCAGTAATGGGCAGCATGAAACAAATAATGTGTTTTTTGAATCATGAAACATTCATACATTTTCTAGTAGCTAAACTAATAGTACAAACCTGAAAAATATGCAGAAAATGGGATCTTTAAGGCATATTAAACAGAATCTTCAGCTTAAGTTTGTGTGGGTAAAAGCATTTGTTCTGAACAGATCTGCATATCGTAGTCTGACATGTGCCCCATCTTCAGACAAAAAGTATGTTAAGAAACTTAACTTAATTCAGCTGTTCACAATTTTTTCACACACTGCACCAACATTATGCAGATATGTTTGTCGGATGTAAGGCACCTCCTTGCCCTCTTCCACCCATATATCTCCCCTTCTGCTCACATGGAACAGTAACGGTGTAGCAGGAGGTGATTGGTCCAATCTGCGGAGGCGCCCCAGGACTGTTGAATGTGGATTGAGCCCAGGAGGTGCTTGGCTCACTGAGTTGGATGGTTAGGGGTAGATTCCTTGTACGTTGGACATAAGCCAAAGAAAATATACTTGTCAAAGCTCGTTATTGCAGATATTGATAGACTTGACATGTTTGTCAGGCACTGGAATGGCTGTTGACAGTTGGATTTAATACAATTTGCCGAATGGATTGAGGATTAATACCCATCCAACCTGAACTAAACCAAGGGACATAACTACACTGAACACAATCCAGGGCAGCGTTCTGAAATCGTTTAAAATGACACACCAGGAGCTGAACGTAAATTCAGCTCAAACAGAACTCTTCACCATGGCAGGGACTCGTCAGGGGCTGCTGTAATGACAGCCTGATGCTTCTCTCTGTAATGGGTATGTCTGCTTTTATTCATCCGTTAGTCTCTGCTTGACTTGAATATCCAAATAAATCTCCTGTGCAGGGAAAGGTAACAGAGAATCACCAGCCAGCATAAAGGATGTGGTAAAAAAAAAAAAAAAGGGAATCATCCCTCATGTGCGTACTGTTCTGTCCAAACAAATGACCTTATAATAGTGTGGTCATCCAGTTTGGACCAGAGAGGGAGTGTGCTCATGTGCTCAAAGTGCTTTACAACACGTTTTACATTTACCCGTTGATACACACGTACATGCACTGATGGCAGAAGCTATAAGATGCAGACCTGCTTATAATAAGTGATACAGCACTTACACACCTAAGCTTCCTATCCACTGATGGACACCCAACGACTGCAGTTTGGGGTTCACTATCTTGGCGAGGTTACTTTGACATGCAGTCAGGGGATCCGGGGGTGAATACCACTGAGCTTCTGATTAGTGGATGAACCGCATGTGGGGAGGGAAGTTGCTGGTTTGAACCCCTTTCAGTTTAATGCAAAGACTCGAAGGCCTAATGTTGCTGTCAAACAGCGTGATGTGTGCTCTCCCTGGGTGGATAAAGGTTAAAAGGCAAACTATCCTCACCCACGGGAAGCCTTTGTGACTAACTGTGTTCTTGCTGGACAGATCCTGCTGCAGGGAAAGAACCCGGGTGTGGTGTGGGAGTACACGCTGCCTCGCACTGAGAGGAAGCCCGACTACAGCTGGGGTGTGGTGCGCTCCGACTGCTCGGCTCCCTGTGCTGGAGGTGAGACTGTGGTTTCGTATGTAGGCCTGTACATGTTAGTTTTAATGGTGTAACTAGAAGAACTCTGTGTTGTGCATGCCACATGAATTGACCATTTACTAAACCCCTTCATTGAACAGTCATTTTCCAATCAAAGCTGAGCAACCATAAATAGGCATGTGCATGGAGCTGGGGACACACTGGTACGTGGTGTAGAGAGTTTGGAAGGTGGTTTCTTTATTTCTAGCCAAAAACACACGAGCAGAATCATGAGTAAGTAGATTAAACATCTGCTCAAAAACAAGATGCAATAATTAGCATATCTGGCTAACATATGTGGCCAACGAGTGCACCAACAGGAGTGAGGTAGTTCAGCTCTTTATTAGATTTTAAGTAATTATCTGTCCAAGCAGCCAAAGTCAGCGTTGCTATAGATAGAGTTTGATTTGCCAAACACTATTTCTTATCTCTGAAGCTTTTGTTAGATTAAAAGTGAACACATGTTAAAACAAATACAAGTGCAATAGAATGTAATAAGTGTGACGTTTCCTTGGTCCTTATTACATTTCCAGTACTTATCACACTGACTTTGTTTCCCCTTGGAATACAAGAACAATGCTGTTTCTTTAGCGTGTAAGAATGGTGACTTTTTGCCGGAGAGTTAAAGCTTTATCCTCAGTCTTTAGACATGACAGCATGTAGCCATCAAGTGCATAATTAAGAGCCTTTTTACAATATTTCTGTTTTAAAACAAGTCAGCTGGAAAGAAAAGTCAGGCAGAGATAGCATTTCCAAACAAGTCATGGAGCAGGATATTATCTTAATTAGCTATCGAGATCCAGCTGATGAAATCCTCCAGTGACAGCTGGAGTTGAATCCAGAAAAGTTGACTGTTATCAACTAAAAGTGAGGAACCTGGTTTTTGTCTTTCAGAAATTAAGTAACAGTTTTCTTCCACCATTACTAAACATGTTTTGGTCTCATAGCAAACAAGCACGCTTGCATTTTTATTTATGATGCAGATCTAAAAATGTAGAACAGGGATTTTTATTTATTATTCATTCTGAGTGGTAAGTAGGCCGCCATCGTCATTGTAAACTGCATATGTGCTGGTGATAAAGGAAAGCTTGACAAGTGTAACGACTGTAACTAAAGGGGGTGGGGCTTAGCGAATGGTCAGTTAGAACACAAAAGAGGCAGAAATATGTGCATTTTCACGTGTCAGTGTGATAGAACCCGTGTGTATGCTCTATGGCATGTGTGTCAGATGTTAATCTGTATATTTGTGTATGTTGTATCTGTCTCTTTGTGTGTGTGTGAATGTGTTTTTATATTCCTGTAGTCCACAGCGGTCCAGGAAGTGTGTTTAGGCTAATGAAAAGCACCTTTGTCAACTGAGAAGTTCAGACTGTTGGTCCCTAAAGACTCACAGTATCCCCCAGCTCCGCTGTCAGATAGCTGACAAGTGTGTGTGTGTGTGTGTGTGTGCGCGCACACATGTGTGTCCTGATTGTGGCCCTTGCAGCTCCACCGGTTGCCTCAACCTCTGTCTTTCTCTCTTGCTGATTTTCCATCAGGTCGTATCTCCACCAAGGCGATCTGTCTGCAGGACCAGAAGGTTCAGGTCAACTCCACCATGTGTAATCCACACACCAAGCCGACACTGGGCTCCCATCTCTGCAACACACAGCCCTGCCCTGCATAGTAAGTGCTGCGGAGTGCTGTTTGTGTGTGGGGTGGTTGGGGTGGTGGGGGGTCCGGGCATTTCTTCGTTTAAAGTTGGCTGTGGGATATGCGGCTTATGTCTCTGTGTTGCCAAATTTTCAGGAACCTGAGGTGCTGTTTTTATTACAGACGCACACACACACACACACACACACACACGCACACTCACTGCGGTCGAGCAGTCTAGAGGTTGCCTGTGGTCCATTTGCTGTGGCCAGCCACCACTCTGTTCAGCCCATGTTCCTCTCCTCTCTCCTCTGCCTGCTCTTATTTTTTACTTATTTTTTCCATTTTCCTTTTTGAGGAAACACGTGAACTCCCTCCCTATCTGCTGTCTTTTTGCATCTGTCTTTACTTATTCCGTCGCAGTGTTTTTTCTCATGCTGCAGGTCCGTCTGAATGTGAAGTGGATTTTAATCAGCCTGACATGTCAGAATCACATCATGTCAGCTTTCACATCTGTGATGTCAAGCTTTGTTCTTCCACTTGGTGAAAACAGGTTCCAGTTCGTCTAATCTGAGCTGCTTTAGCTCGGCAAGCCTCAGTCAGTAAAATGAACCCAAACCTAAATGGATATTTTAAACCAAATAAAACTTACGTGCAGTGTAGAAAAGACTTTTAGACAACAATGTAAGAAAATACACGTCTTTGGTGCTCATTAGAAAAAAAATGCTAAGACGAAAAGCTAAGATTCAAATCTGGTAAACATTTTCCATGCTAAACATCAGCTTGTTAGCATCAGCATTAAGAGCCCCCAGGAAGCTTTTTAAGCTTACATGGTGTAGGAAGTGGCTGTGAAATTGTTTCAACACATTTTTAGCATTACAACCACCTGAAATGACTAATTTTGCTATACTAATACTAATACTAATACTATACTAATTTGAGTCATTTGGACCAATAGCATTTGGAAAGTCTAGACGCCCGATCAAATCATTTAATCCCAGTTCAAGTTAGCCGGGTTCTAACCAGGACATTGGCGGCATGATCTGGATCATTCTGTACCCGGGAACTTTGTTGATGCACACTGAGCAGGCATGTCTGGGGACTGGACAGGTGTGGTTTTGCAGAATGCAGCAATGTACAAATATTTCTCCTTCTCAGTGGCAGTTTGGTAAGGTTTAGGCTTTAGAAACAGATAATGACCTGGATTAAAATAACAGGTCAATGTCCACCTGTGGTTGTATCAGGGACAGGAGCAGTGATGAGCACCAAAAATAAAAATCATCTCTGTTTGAAGTTACATATGACAGGACATCCAATGAGAGCCAAGAAGAACGTGCTGCAGGCACACAAAACTGCGTGTGACACAGGACAATACTGAGTGTTTAGGGAGTCCAGATGCCACAGTTAGTATGCTGACATTAGCATCATCATCATTTTAAGTACTTCTAAGTAGGCTACAGCTTACAGAGCTGCTAGCATATGCTAATCCTGTACTTAAACACATTGAATTGTTCTGTTTTTGTCAATGGAGTTTTGTTGGGTAGTTTTTTCGAGGTAGATGGGGTTCAGTTTTGGAATTTGGACTTGCAGCCCTGTGATTCCTAATGGAACACAAGGTTCAACCTATTATGAGTTAATTGTTTTTTGCCATGACCCTAATGCAAGAAGATGACGTCTGGATTGGTCCTTTAACTTAAATACACACTTGAGAATAAAGACATAAGAAAGGCTGAAGAGAGGGAGGGAGACATCAAAGCCGACCCGCAGTGCTTGTTGCTTTCAGTGCACCTCAAAAGCCCTCAGCCCAAAGCTGCTTGACTTCCTCAGTTGCAAAATCATGCCCATGTTTCATCTCAGTTGTCTAGACATTGTGCTTAATGGCATGCATTTTTAAAGGACAGTGTGCATTCAGGGACTAGTGCACCGAGCAAAGGAGGAAACCAGGCCAAAGTGCAGTGCAGTAACAAGTTGAAACAGCGCTGAATAAATGGCCCCCTCTCCTATGTAGGCCTTTAGCTGGGGGAACCGGAGCTAGCTTGATTTACAGCACTGCTCCAAAGAACAGGCAGGGAACCGTGTCTCGGGTTCAGAGAGAGTACACACACACACACACACGCACACAGGGCGCCACGCACACTTACACTTCATATGCACACACGCACATTTTCCGAGTGTGTGACGCTGACATAATGTATTTCAGATCCAAACTTTGCGGTAAAAAAATAGAAATACAGTTTGTGTCTGTCTGATGTTAATGATGTTGCCATTTCTTCCACCATTAGCCATGCCACAACAAGTCCAGACTGAACTTTCTCCTGTCTCAGGGGTTGAACAAGCCAGACAGCTATCGGTTACACATCCAACATACAGCCTCTGTTCCTCACTAAGTTTCCCACCACCCAAGAGGGCATTTCCTGCCCCTAATCTGAGGCATACCATTTCTCTTATCTTGGCGAAAGGTATTAAACAGCCTTGTTGCGTGTCACCGACCTCCCCACTTTGTTGGAGTGAAGAAAATGGTATAGCCCGGATAAATAACATCAGCGTGGTTCTCCGTTCAGGACACTAAAGCAGTGTTTGACAGCCGTGGGTCTTATTATACAGTAGCTGACACCATTCCTCAGCTGGCTGTGTGTACGGGCCAATTTATGGGCGCTGCACAGGAAGAGAGTTGAGTTGAGTGAGCAGCATGAAAGCTTTAATGACTGCATTAAGACCTCCAGGATGTATGGGCACGCATTCAAGAGCCCAGCAGAGAAAAGAAAAAAATCGACAATGAGGTGGGATGCATTTGCGCTGTGTGTGTGTGTGTGTGTGTGTGTGTGTGTGTGTGTGTGTGCATACTGACAGGAGGGGAATGTAAAAATGCCTGCTTATCTCTGCAGCGTGTATCTCGGGTGCTGACAGGCCTATCCATGTTTTATTGTGCAGAGACGGAGGGATTCCCACGGGGCCCGGCCAGTCTAGCCATGCAGAGCCAGTCAAACTCAGCCCACAGCCTCACCCCTTCGCTCCCATCTACCCTTATTTCGCTTTAGACCTGCTTTAAACCCACTCCTGCACGTCTGTTGGCCTGTCTTGGAACACATGGATGCGATGTAGCAGCGGTTTCTAAAACACAAAGGAAGGATGCAAGGAGAAAAATACAGTCATATCTTAAAACTGTAAACTTAAAAAAAAATGTTGTGCATTTTAGGGCATTATGTTTTCACGTATGTATTTTTGTAAGTCTCATTCTGGCAAACGTGAAATCTGAGAAAGGCATTGAATAAATTAGTCAAATTTTGGCACAAACCACTTGGACGTCGGGCTAAACTGATAAAAATCTGTTGGTGAAAGGTCAGATGAAAATGTTGTGGCCATTCTTCCACACATTATTCCGAGCTCAGCAACCTCAATGTCAGAGGCATATAATGCAGGGCAGCCCCATCCCACCTCCCTCTGCCTCTCCATCTTCTCTTCCTCTGGAGTTCCATCTCTGCTGTTTGAAGTTATTTTGCTCTTTCTCTTGGCAGAGGCCATCTGTCGAGCCACTTACCGCAGGATTCCTCTGTGCATCGCACAGCAGGACATGTAGACCCATCAAAGTGAGGCATGTTGTACCTGAGCCAGGAAAAGAGACAAAAGATGTGCGCACGAGATACTGACCAGGCCCTGTTTTTATCACACGTTTAGGAATTACACTGAATAATGTTCTTTAAAGCCAACCCACAAGTGAAGGTGAGAATTGCATTTTTCAAATACACAGTATGTGATATCTTCTCTCAGTCAAAACAATGAAACACAGGAAGAAATGTGCTGATGTTGTGAAGCAGTGTGGGATCATTACAGTTCATTGTCGAACAGTTTGTCAGTGAAAATCTAAGTGTTCACATACAAGCGCATCTCATTGCCCGTCTGTGTGCGCACGTACAAAGCCTTCAGGCAGGAAGAGCAGCGACAGGCTTCAGAACAGAGCATGAGCAAGGAGGAGCTGGAGCTGGAGGCATGTTACAAATAATCTTAAAGACATATGATTTAAAAACATTTTTAAAGTTGATTTTATTTCATTAACAATTTACATGTGAAATTAACAACCATGGAGTGTATTTTTACAGTATAAAGACACATAAATAATAGGAACAAGGTCGTCAACCAAAATTTCTCCATTGACATCAAATTCAATTTTCATTTTCTGTAAAATCTAAAAATACATGCATAAAAACTGGCATAATGATTAATCTAATATATAGGGCCAGGACTTTAACGCGTTAAGTACGATTAATTTATTACAGAAAAATTAACGCGTTAAAGAAATTAACGCATTTTAATCGCACTAATTTTTGCACCGCGGAACGTTTTTCACTGGATGAGTTTCAGGGGTACCGATTATACTGGAGCACCAACTAACGTTCATGCATAGCATTCATGACTTCAGACAACAACAATAAACAAAGAAGCAGATGAGACCGCTTTGGTCGCCCCGTGGATGGGAAACTTTGTTTTAAAAAGCGGACGGATGGCAGCGTAGACAAGAGGTTGTGTGGAAATTATGCAAGAAGGAGTTCATGTGTCACCGCAGCATATCAAGCCTCAGATATCACCTAAATGCTAAACATATAACAGCTAGCGTTAGCGTGGGTTATAGTTTACAGAAGGTCTACCTACCTATAGGCTACCTGAATCTCTGAAATGTATTCCTAAATATGCTATTGCTACACTGTATGGCAAAAATTGCACTGGTCTGTTGGTCTTGGAAAAAAAAAACAATATTTTGTTGCTTAAGCTTATGTATTCAGTCATTGTTCAATGGTATACTAAAATCCATGTGAAAAAAATTGCTTCTCACTGTTGTCAGGTCAAATATTTATATGCGATTAAAATGCGATTAATTTCGATTAATTGATTACAAAGCCTCTGATTAATTCGATTAATTTTTTTAATCGAGTCCCGGCCCTACTAATATATCTTATGAAAGTGAATGATGCTTATATCAAGAGAAAACTCTCAACGAGTCCATCTGCAACTCTACCACATACATCACTGTAAAGAACTTCTAGAAGGACATGCAGATAACAAGGCAGAGGCGTGAAATGCTGAGAAAAAAGGAGAAAAGAGACAGTACACCAAACCAAACAAATGTAAAAATGTATGAAAATGGGTTTAAAAATACTTTGTTAAGAGTTCTTATGCATATAATTGAAAAAAATAACGTCATAGTAATAGATATACATGACCCTTCAAAACACATGTATGGCAGCCTGTTTGACAGAGGGGGTCATTTTGGTTTATAACTCAGCAGAAAACCGCTGGCCTCCAATCAGACTCAGCCTTAGGTGAGGGATGAGTGTGTGTTCGTTGGTGGTTACTGGTGTGCAGACATACAAGTACTTAAAAATGCACGAACGAGCCTCTCAGAACCTCCCTGGTAATGTAATGCTCTCCTTTACCTCAAGATATTCCAGTTATTGAAACATTTCAAAGATACTAATTACAGCTAGGTCAGTGGTGGTTTGCAGCGGAGCGAAGTGGCACTTCAGCCACTTTTCCCCAATGATATATTGTTATTTATAAGCCCGGCAAAACAGAGGGAAGAAAAAGCAAACAGTCCCTAAAATCCGAAACCGGTGCTTTCAGGTCCCAATGGCTCACATCGCTCTCGTCTCCAAATTGCAGTTTAGTCCTTCTGCTTCATTTGTCTGTGGCGTTTGAGACAGAATGAAAGCATTTTTCTTTCCCTGGAGCAGGTCGGCGGCGTGGAGGATCGGTCTTTGCGGTAGCATGTCGTCTCAGAACTGGACCGAGCCATCTGCCCATCTCTCCATCTCCCTCTTCTAAGCCTGTGGTTGTCAGACCACTCATTTGCTGTAATCTCCCCCTTCAGTCCCCGTGCCAAGACAGAAGCTATTTTAGAAGCAGCAGTAGGCTTTCATCAGTGGCGAAGCAGGATTTCAAAGACACTGAAGGAGAGGCGAGGACAGGAGAGGCAGAAAACACCAGACAAGAGAGGAGATTGGATGTGAAACGGCGGGAGGGGAGCGGACAGGTGGCACGAGAAGTGAAAAAGACAAAAAAAGGAATGTGAAAAAAAACAGGAGATGACAAAATAGAGGAGAGAGGGAACGTAGTCCCGTCTGTCTGCGGCCTTATTGTGTGTTGAATATTGCGGTTGGCCTCAGAGAGCGGGGAAAGCTGTGATGGAGAGTTGTATATATAATATGGGCTTCATGTTTAGTTTCACATACGAATGGTACGGAGCAAGACGGATGGATATGGATATATATTTCAGCATGTGTATTTTCTTTGTCTGTCTTTAACTACCAATTTGTACAATGAAAAAGATGAATGTGTTACATTTTATGAGTGTATTTTAAAAGCAGCACGTCGAGGTTTCCTCGAAACATAACACTTAAGCAATGCAAGACGAATGTCCCGATAGTAAGCCTGAGTGAAAGTGTGCTTTTCTGTGTGTGTTTGGGCCCAAAATAGCTGCAGCACATTAGAGTCTGAACCTGTGGTCGACTGCTCTGATGAGGAGCTCGGTCATGTGGTTGGTGTCCTGATGGCAGAGGCTGAGTTTACCCTAAGGTTCCTATACTGTGTGTGTGTGTGTGTGTGTGTGTGTGTGTGTGTGTTAGCCCAATCAGCGCTTGCTGTTTACATACAGGATCTTCATCAGTTTGACAGTGTTCTTGGTGTCCCCTCACAGCTGGGCAGCAGGAGACTGGGGTGCCTGCAGTCGCCTGTGTGGAGGAGGTCAGCAGACCCGGACACTGCGCTGCCTGAGGAAGGTGACCTATCAGAGGGAAGAGGTGGTTGCGCACTCCCTCTGCCCTGTCATCTCTCCGGCCCAGGTCCAGCCCTGCCACACCCAGGTCTGCCCGCCCGAGTGGAGCACCGGGTCCTGGTCACAGGTGGGTTTGCGGCAGCACATGAAAACACATTTATTGCAGAGCTTCATGGTCCCTGGATGATGAATGCTATTGACTTTAGCTACCCTCTGTAGTTTGAAATATTGACAGCAGCAACAAGATAGTGCTGACTGCCCCAGCATCAAAGACACAAACACATAGTCCGCCTGTCCTCATCCTGCTGCAGTCCCGGCTCTGTCAGTGGAGACAGGTCTCTGTGACGACGTGGGCACAGCGGTCTCTGATGTCCCGTCACGTGGACTGCCTCAGTCTGGTTTTTTCACTGTGACTGGACATTAGCCCCGAGCAGCCTTAAATCCAAGATGGATTAGCATGGCGGCTCTTGTGCCATCTCACCTCCTCTCCTCCCTGGGGCGGTTCTGCAGGTTCTACAGGTCCTACAGGTCCGACAGGTGTTGGTCAAAAGATGCCGTGGGCGAAGTCTGCTGCTCTCAATCCAAACACCTGCATTTCCTTCTCCAATGCTGATGTATCTTAGTGATACATTTGAAAACAATAACCTTGAAAAACAAAAACATGGCAAAGTTTGAAGGATCTACAGCCGTTGCGCCTGCATGATTCCTGCTGTCCAGCCTTTGTGGTTTTCAGTGAGATGTCCTGCTGGTGTTGGTACAGCCAGCCTTGTTACGCTTAAATTGCAAAAACCGTTGGTGAAGTGCTCACTTGCTATTTAGAATTCCACGTCGATATACATTTTTTTTAAATCGCGATGATGACACTCTGATGGTGCCTCAGGTGTGCAGGTTGTTTGTGCCCACTGTCATATTTCAGAAACACACCTGCCAGAGATGAGTTGCACACACAGTCACACGCTCTCATTGAGTCTCTGGTGAAAGCTGTCAGGTGTTTCACTCAAGCTAAAACCAGCACTCTGCTGCCCTCTGTTGGACACGCTGAGAACACTGAAAAATCCCAGAATTCAAGTGAGCCTCTTGTCTGGACACAAAGAGCCACATTCAACCTGCGTGACCTCTGCAGGTTTTCAAACGCCTCTTGTCATTCTTGTCTTAAATTTGGGAAACATTTATTTGAACAATTGCATCAGAGGGAGCTCTACCTGCACAGAGTAACCACACACACACATTCATCACACAATCGCTGTAATAATTAATTGGCTGGTTTACAACAATCCCCTCCTGGGTGATTAGCGCTTGTAAAATGTTGATTTGCAGGAGCTTATTAATTTGCAGATCAGAAAAACGCTCTCTGTAAATCCATAATTTGATCGGACCATTTATTTCTATGGCTATAAACCAGGTCTGACTTGAAGGTTTTGGCTGTTTCCTGTGTAACCACAGTGCATTGAACACTACACGGGGCTTTTTTTTGCTCATTTTCTGGAATGCAATATTAATAGCCTGGCTGCGCATCTGACAGACTGTCAAACTTTCTGGAATGATTAGTTGGTGTGACCGGCGTGGTCTGGACATTCAGCTGTCATTCAGCCATCACTCTTTGGGACACTCGTGTTGTCTGCTTCGACTGTTTTGCAACCCCAGTCGAGTTCAGTTGCTGGTCATGCGGAGAGGAGGCCGGTCTCCCTGAAAAGATCAATTGGACCTTTCAGTGACAAAAGGACGAAGGGGATTTGTGCATGTGCACGACTGTGTGTGTAGATGGCTCTACACAGATGCGCACGTGTTACATTGAATAAATTAACGTGATGTTGTGGCGTAAACTGCCCGACTGCTGTGGTCGTCAGAGCCCCGGGGAGCAGTTTGACTCTGTTGTCCGTCTCTGTATTTCAGCCGGAGTTTACAGCAGCACTGTCTGCTGCCGGGTCACATTCATCTCTGAGCTATTGCTTTAGTGTATTTAATGTTAGGCCGTAATGGGCTGTCATCAAAGCTGTGACCTTCTGTTTGCTTGTACACCATGTGGTGAAATACAAATGCCTTTACAGTGTCTGTGCCAAGGATTTAACCTCTGTTAGTATGGGCTGGTAGGTTAAAATAAACATAAGCAAGTATGAGGCTGAGTTACAGAGCATGATTTAATGTGTCATTAAACCTTCGTTTATTGAATATTGATGATGCATCATCTTCTTTTGTCTTTATTTTTGCTCCACACCGACTTCTTTGACCTCCTTCCTTGTCCACTTGCAGTGCTCCAAGTCCTGTGGTCGTGGACTGAGGAAGCGCAGCGTGTTTTGCCGCAGCACTGATCCCGGGGCCAAAGCGGTGGTGGTGCCCGACAGCATGTGCAGACAGCACCACAAACCCAAAGCCCAGGAGACCTGCGTCCTGCGGCGCTGCCCCAAGAACGAAAGGCTGCAGTGGAACCCCACGCAGTGGGGAGAGGTAAGGACAAAGAGACGTGGAGCTCCGGGAGCTGTAGTGATAGAAGTGACACCAGTTGTTTTCGGCTTCCGAAATTTGAGGAAAAATCCGCCCTGAAGCACTTGAATTCTGTCACAAGAACCAGCTTTTGTTGATGCACTCACATTGTCAGCCAAGTGTTACAGCGTGTTGGTGCGTATGTCACCAAATGTAGAAGACATGACCTCACACGGACACGTTCCCAACACAGCGCCATGAAACATCAGGAGTAAACATCCAGCTTTCATGTCAGTCCTCACATTTAAGAAAACAAAAGCTTCTTTCTAGTGCTCCCATTTTTCAAGACATTTAACAGTCATACAGGGAGAAATCCATCACAGGACAGAGACAGCAGTTTCACAGCCAGAAGCCTCAGTAGACCAGAATGCAATGCAACATCAAGACTGTTGCTTCATCTGGACTGGAAAAACTATCAGCGCCGGCCAACTTCACATCCCTTCACTGAGCTCGTTGAAATGTTTGAAATGGACTCATTCTCTTCTCATCTGTATCCAACTCTGTGAAAGTAATAATTGGGCTGGATTTGCTCTTTTTATTTATCTTTTATTTCTTTAAGTAAGAATATTTCCATTGAGATTCAGCGTCGTGCACTGAACTTCAACCCTCAGAGAGAGGACACAGGTCAGTCTGCTGAGGTGTCACGTCACAGCTCTCAGCAGTCCTGCCTGTTACTCCTGGGATGATGAAGGGTTCCGTGCCAACAAACACAGATAATATACTCCATCAAAGTTTCCGCTAGAATATCCAAGATACGCCGTCTCACTTTTCAGATAACCAACCTCGTCTGAAGACTGAGGTGTTTCCTTCATATATGTCTGTACCTAATGCAACACACTTGTTACAGAAATAATTCCACCCCAGCCTCCACAGAATATTCATGATGATAATTAAAACAAACATTTAAATTAAATTTAAAAAAAAAAGCAGTCTTTCACTTCCATACAGCATCCAGCTTTAAATCAAATCATTCTACACTGAGTTTCCCAAAAACCCATATTAGTCTCTCCGAAGACAGTTCTTTAATCCACAGTTCAATCGAAGGCATGTTCACTTCCACAGTAGTGGTATTGTTTTCCTGGCTTGTAAAAGTCCAAAATCAGTTGCTGGAGAGCTACTGTAAAGTGATCAGGTTGAACTCCCAGTACACAGAGTTTGGATCATAAAGGAGTTTCCTTCCCAATAATAGAAATCATGATGTCATGATGGCACGGGGCTCCGTGGTCTGTGGCTGACGGCCACTGCTGACAGACGATGACGTCGCTCATCGACCCGCCCCGCTGTTTACATCACAACACTAGCAAGGTCAAACACACTGAAGAGTCTTAGTTCCCAGAACACACTGTGGTTTGGATTTTGAGAAAGAGCAACACACACACACACACACACACACACACACACACACACACACACACACACACACACACACACACACACACACACACACATCAAATTTGATGACTGGATAACACTCAGCAGGGCACGAGGGTTTTTTGGTTCTGTAACTACAATGATAAGTGACCTTGTGGTGTCTGCTGCTATGGGAACCCACCGCATTACACACGTACACACACACACACACACACACACACACACACACACACCCACAGACTTCATTTTCTAAAATTGTCCGTCCCGCCTCCACTCTGTTTCAGTGCTCCCGGTCCTGTGGCTCAGGCATCCAGAAAAGAGAGCTTCGCTGCGGGGAGAGGGACTCAAAGGGAGGGTATGTGCCTTCAACTGCACTACCAAGACATCCTTCACACTCACACTTAGATCTGCACAGACCCCACTGTGCCATCTGAGTACTATGCTCTAAGTCAGAATTCACAACCTGAAACTCTGTAGGAACAGTCGTTTTGTCCTCTGCTGTACAGGTATGTGGAGTTCCCCATCCGGAGGTGCAGGCATATGGCCAAACCTTTGGTGGATCTCCAGCAGGGCTGCAACCGAGGTCCGTGCCCGGAGCTCCCACGCGTGGTCGCTGGCAGAACCACCTCGGCTGCCGTGGTCTTAGGCTGGTACTCCTCTCCCTGGCAACAGGTACATTTGCTCATGCTTTGATCCAAAACTGCCTACATGAGAGACTTTTCATGCTCCATGTGTTCCAGCTGACAGTCTCAGTCTGCTCCCAGGTTTCTGACGGTTACTATCGTCAAGTGATTGCTCATGGTGGAAATGTTGGGTCTCTGTAAATAATGAATCACAAAGTACGGTCTGATTGATTGATAACTGTAGAGCACACTCATGGCTAATTGGTATAAAAATGACTGGGTGCTTAAACTAGAACTTTTTCATTATCAGAAAGTGGAAGAACTGATTTTATCTAGGTGGCTGTTAGTAGATGTATTTGTTTTATTGTTTATATAACATGCCTAATCAACTAGTTAACTAATAGTCTGATACTTAGTAACCCATACTGGTTTAAAGTGAATTAGTTCTGAGCAAGATCTCCCACCACCTCAGAACTGGAAACATCTTCTCAGTTAAAAGACTTTATTACCAGTCATTCAGACTCTATTAACACCTGTAGTTTTGTGTGTGTGTTTTGTTTCATAAGAATATATTTATTTCAGGAAGTAATTAATAAAAAGCCTTAATTATAGTCCCTAAATCATAAAAGGTCAGTCATTAAGAAGCCAACATGTGTCAGCCACTAGATCTTCACCAGGGCTCCAAACAACGAACAACACGACGTGGCTTCACCTGTTTAGTAGAAATCCCATTTCTGGACAATTAAGCTAAAAAAGAAGGAAAAGGGTCATTACGTCACAGAATCTTGCTTTGGGCCAGACTGCGGTACCGGTTGTATTGAAGTCAATGCGAGATGAATGGAGAAACACACTAAAACCCAACAGATCTACGTGGTGTGACTCCTGATGAATAAATGCCTTCAGAGATTGAAACAGACTTCAGAGAGCAGGTTAAAGACTGACTTCTGTCTCCAAGTGATTTAAAGCGTCGTTAATATTTGATGGCATGGGGCATGTCTGACTGATTGCCACTGATAAGGCAGAAATTACACCGTGAACAGGAGCCTTTCCTACACACATTGATAACTAATAAATCATTGGTTAGCCGAGTGTCCTGTTCATTGGAATCAGGTGTGTTGGAGCAGGAAACATCTTAAACATGCAGAACAGCGAGGTCTCAGAAACAGGATCGAATGAAACTATGAAATAACAAGAGATGAGCTGCGATGACACAAAAGTTTACATGCACACAAAAAACATATTCAGTACGTGGTGTTGAGGGAAAATGACTATTCTCGTGGTGCAACCACTTTACACGGCCTATACTGAGCAAATCATACCAAGATCATATTTCAACTTACCACCAATAAACAGTAATTAAAATGTAGTTGAAGTTGTAGATTATGGTTATACAGAACAAGGCATTAATACGTGCATTACAGTGACTAATAGAGATTCCAATATACATGCTGATAAGCATCTAATTGATAGTTAAAATATGTACCTTTCTATAAAGTGTTAACACAAAACTGAAAACACGTGAAAAGCAGTTTATGAAGTTGATTAAAACACTGTTAATAGATTCCAACATTAGCTTGCGATCGTTAGCCTGTCCCGCTAACCAGCTAATTACCTCCAGTAGCAGCTATGAGTTTCATCCACGGACAAAAGGCATGTTATCGTCTAACTGGATGAGTGTGTGAGGTGGAAGGTTTTTGGGCCTGGATGCTATCGGCGTGAACAGAGATGCTGTAGCAGCCCTATAGTGTAGCCTAGCTTAGCCTTTTAGCAATACATCCTAAAACTGTCAGTCAGCCAGGCAGTTTGAAGGCTCCTTTTGGCTTTTGACACGTTTCAAGAAAGCCAAATGGTAAATCTATGTTAGGTAGAAGCACGGAGCGGTTCAGCGACTCAGGGGATCGAGGCATGAAGAACAGCCAACTGAAAACCTAGTCAGAAAGAGTGTGGCTGTGGAATTAAACTGTTCAAAATGAGAAGAAGAAGTGTGTGTGTGTGTGTGTGTGTGTGTGTGTGTGTGTGTGTTTGTGTGTGTGGGGAGTGTCAATTGGATCAGCGTTCTTCCAAGAGTAGCTGCTAGCGATATCATCCCATTGTGTGATCAGTCGCTTCGAACTTACTTAATCGACAGGAAAGTTTTACTCTGACACAACACTTACTTTCTACCCCACCAACTCTCACTGCATTGATTTTTGTTTACCAGGCTCCTTTCTCTGGGTGGCCCTGGCATGATGTGGAGAGCAACACAATGTCTCGGCCAACACTGATCAATACAAGATATATGACCGCGAGTTTCTCCCGTGTTCCAATATCTGTATTTCCCCAGAAAGCTCAGAGGCAGACTGTACAGTGTAGGTGGTAGTGGTTCACAGACATAGCAGAGTTCTTGACGGTGGTTGGCTGTGTGGAATGAGCCTCAGATGCAATCCAAAAGCTCCACTGTGTTACAAGAGCCTATCGGGGCAGGTTGTGTAGGCTATGTGTTATATCATCTATTATGCAAAAAGTCTTAAGGGCAGCCTCTTATAGCACAGTGTCTTATTCTGCTTGATCTGAAGCCTGTGATCCCTGTATGTTTCCACCAGAGAAGATTTCTCCTGACAGCTAGCTGGAGGGCGAGTACATGCTGGATGGGATGTTTGTTTTCTTCATCTGTTCTGTGTCTCTGCATAGCCTTTTCCTCCATCCTTTCCCCTCCCTCCTCACCGCCTTTTATGATGATTCCTTGTTCTCCTTGCGCTTCAACGTTTGATCTCCTTCCCCTATTTATATCTGGTACTTTTTTTCAGCTTCCTCAGCTTCTCATTGTGCTCTTCTTTTGTGTTTCTGTCTGTCTGTCACCGTGTCAGTGCTCTGTGTCCTGTGGCGGAGGAGTCCAGGCTCGGTCCATCCAGTGTCTGCGGCAGGGTCGCCCTGCAGCTGGCTGCCTGCCCCACCAGAGGCCTGTCACTTCCCGGGCGTGCAACACACACTTCTGCCCTGCTGCTCCCCTGGCTCCGGTGCAACGGCCCAGCCGGGTCACGCCTGTAGGCACGACACCGAAAGGTAAATTCCTGTGAGGGAAGAAGACAAGTTCATCCAGTTCCGCTAGCGTATACATTTGCATTTTCAGTACTGTGTGGAGCTGGCTGGTTTTGGATTGGCTCTCTGCTCTTCCTAATGGTTCCTGTCCATATTCCAGTGACTTTAAACTCTAGTGAATTGTCCGAGTATGTGTTTGCATATATTTTAGCCAATTTGTTGACTGCAAACAACAGCCACCTTATTTTTAGCCCAGATAGAGGCATGGCTCCTGGGGTGGTGGTGTCAGTCAGCCCTGAAATACTGAGTGGATTGTCATGAAGTTTTGTAAAGTCATGGCTCCCAGAGAATTAATCCTGCTAACTTTTCTACTGGCATCACATTGAGGATTTGTTGTGAATTAGAAGCACAGGATCGATTCTCAGATTTGTCAGTGAAATTCATGTTCCCTTCAGGATGAATTGAAGTAAATTTGGTACTCCAAATGTAGCGTCATAATGAAGTTACATTCTGGTATGGTAAAACTGTTTCATGACCAAATACCATAAAACACCTTTGACATTGCCATCATCCTCAGACGAACGCTCAGGCTAGACTAAGAAGGTGAAGGTAATAAACATTATACCTGCGTAAAATCAGTGAGAATCTGATATCGCCATGTTGATGTTGTTCATAGAACATGATTAATGTTGTTCCAGGAACACCATTTTGACTTGAGGGACAAAACCCTGGTTGGGTTCAGAGTAATGAAATATTCACTGGTTTAGGTTTAGGGAGCTGGAATACTTGGTTAGTTTTACAGAACTAAACTACTTGAAGCAACATAGACATGATGTTCCAGGAACAGCACCAACACAGCAAAGTCAGGTTGAACTGAAATGCTCATCATTATTTTGAATATCTCAGCTGGATGCGGTTCATCTACAGTACAGATCCCGAGACCTTTAAACATGGCAGCTGACTCCTCTTGTTTTATAACCAGCTAACGTAGTTTAAATCATTCATTGGTGTTTGATCAACAGATAAATGAGAAATCAATCATTCGTGTAGAAAAAGACAATATTTGTTACTGGTTTCACTTCTTGAATTTGTTACTTTTTTCTATGTCTTTGTGCTCTAGTTGGACGAAGCAAAACATTACAGATGTCGCTTTTGTTTCTGTTAAATTCTGCAACTATTTTTAATGATTTGGATTTGGCAGAATGATTCATCAGTGAATTTGAAATGATCCACAGATGAAACAGTTGAATACAATGATCATCTGCAGCCTTAGTTTGATCTGCTGCTATAATTGTTCCCTGTTCTTTGTGGTCTCTGCAGAGGAACACTGCGTGGACCACTTCAGCTGGTGCCACTTGGTTCCCCAGCACGGCGTCTGCAACCACAAGTTCTATGGACAGCAGTGCTGCAAGTCCTGCTCCAGCAAGAGGTCGTAGAGCTCGGACACCTCCGGGTCTGTGGCTTTGGGCCACCTGGGAGCGATTACTCACAACACACAGAACTGTCCTCGACAGCTGGTGTGTTTTTCTTCCTGGAGTACTTGACTAACGGATTTTTGTAAAGAAGTGAAAGAGGGAAGACTCTGTTTGTCAAAGACGGCATTGTGGCTGCTGATGCTCACCTGCCAAAGCAGTCAAGTCGCCGTGTGAACTGATCACATTGGAACTGGAATGACAATGACAGATATCTGAAGACGTATCGATGTAACATATGTTGTCATTTTGTTGTTGTTTTTTTTTTCCTTTTGAAACCTCTAAAGCTACAAGCCATCAAGAGAACAGGAAAAGACAATAGCGTTTCTAGCTTGCTTGTTTGTTGTATTTGTAGGCGTCTGGTTTCATACTCCTTTATTTAAGTTATTATGGTTCGTAATATATGATTTGTCAGATGTACAGTGGATCTGTTGTGACATGTTTATCTATGTTTGGATATACCATAGGATTGTGCCAGTCACCCTTGGATCCACATTATGAGATTGTTTATGAGTAATCAATGGTCAGATGTCCGCTGCACTTCCTCTTCACACTCTCTCCGCTTGTTATGTTCGCTGCTGCTCATTTTTCGTGTCTGCATTCCATTCATGTTAACGCTTTGAAAACGTGCCTATCCGTATACGTCAAACATTTTACCCAGTCACGCTGTAAGTGGTCGTTTTTATCTCTCCTGTATGGTTATGACAATACAACTTGATCATCTGTCTGTCTTCCTTTTCTTTCCATCATTCTCTGTCGATTACAGCCACAGTGAGGGGAATTATGTGCTGTCTGCAGGCCCGGGGGAGAGGAGAGCAGCGTGGAGAGGGAGCGAAGAGGGTGACTGTAGGGCGAGCGTGGGTGCAGACTAGATAGCGGGGGGCTCTGCTTGTTAAGAGAGAACAGTGTAGGTGTGTTCTCCACTGAAGTTCGGTCAAAAGGCAGCTGTGATGTAGCAGAGACTTGGCTGGCGATGAAACAGGCACATCCGTTAATCAGCCACCACCTCAACTCAACTCAACGTTATTTATAAATCACTTTAAACAGCCACAGCCGGGACAAAGTGCCGCACATAAATAAGAAATACAACGTGAAACATAAAAGACAATATGAAAACAATAAAACAATAACAAAGTTAAATCAATTAAAACAATAGAATACTAAAACAAGAGCAGAGTCTCATGCTGGGTTGAATGCCAAAGAATAAAAATGGGTTTTAAGATGAGTTTTAAAAATGGACAGTGAGGTTTGTCTGATGTGCAGCGGGAGGACGTTCCATAGTTTGGGACCAGCGGTAGAAAAAGCTTTTTCCCCGCTGAGCTTCTGCTTAGACCTCCGTACCTCCAGGAGCAGCTGGTCAGCTGACCGGAGGCACCGGGCAGGAGTGCAGGGATGGAGCAGCTCAGAGAGGTAAGGCGGGGCGAGATCATTTAAAGATTTAAAAACAAAAAAAAGAATCTTGAACTCTAAAGTGCACAGGCAGCCAGTGGAGGGAGGCCAGAATGGGAGTAATGTGCTCCCTCTTATGAGCTCCAGTTCTCTAGTTAAGAGGTGAGCAGCAGCGTTCTGGAATATCTGGAGACATGTGGGAAAGGACTGGCTGACTCCAAAGTAAAGTGCATTGCAGTAATCCAGCCGAGATGTAATGAAGGCGTGGACTACTGTTTCAAAGTGCTTTTGTGCAAGAAAGGGCTTCACTTTTGCCAGCTGCCTCAGGTGAAAGAAGCTGGACTTCACTGTTGCACCAATCTGCCGATCCAATTTAAAATCACTGTCGATCTTAAAACCCAAGTTCCTGACTGTTGGCTTCATACAGTGTGCCAAAGGGCCCAAGTCAACGGGGGGAGGGGGGTTCACAAGAGCCGCTCGGACCAAAAACCATCACTTCTGTTTTCTTTTCATTAAATTCTAAAAAGTTCAGTGACATCCAGGCTTAAATGTCTTCAAGACATAACAGAAGTGGTTTCAGACAGGCGTCTTTCTTCTTCAGCGGCACATAAATCTGACTGTCTTCAGCGTAACAATGAAAAGAGATGCCATGTTTTCTCAGGATGGAACCCAGGGGAAGCAGATATAGTGAGAAAAGCAGGGGCCCTAAAATTGGACTCTGTGGAACCCCTTATGACGGAGCGGGCCACCAAGGCGTACACACATCGTTCTTCCTGCAAGATAGGATCTAAACCAATCCAGGGTGCTACCACTAATGCCCACTAGGTGCTGCAACCAATACAATAAGATATTGTGGTCCACAGTATCAAACGCTGCAGTGAGGTCCAGCAGGACAAGGATCACGTAGTCTCCAGAGTCGACCGCCAGGAGGACGTCACTGAACACTCTTAATAAAGCTGATTCTGTACTACGCCGTGTTTTAAAACCAGGCTGGAAAACCTCCAGGACATCATGCTCATCCAGGAGCGACTTCAACTGAGCATGGACAACTTTTTCCAGGATTTTTGAAAATAAAAGGCAGCTTGGAGATTGGTCTATAATTGGCTAGCACACCACAATCAAGGCCATGTTTCTGAAGCAGCGGTTGCACCACAGCATGTTTAAAGCTTTGTTGGACAACACCAGAAATCAAACTGCTGTTAATAAGTGTCACAGTGAGAGCCTGATGGCTTAATCTGGCCAACCACATCTTCTAAACGTTGAGGGGGGTCAAGAACAGATTCAATGGTTTTAAATAACCAGTGACAATTTGACTCAATAAGGTTTGACAAGTGCTCTCTTCTGGCCTCTAAGACAGTGATCTGGTAGCAGCGTCAGTAGTCCTTTAGGATTTGGTGAGAAATCTGCAGCTTGTCCTTCTTCCACCTGCGTTCAGATTTGCGAGTTGTCACATTGAACCAGGGCTCAGGTTTAGCTTTGGGCTGCACAGTTTTTAATGGAGCCACAGAGTCCAGTGTGGTTCGGCAGGAGGATGAAAGTGACAAATGAAATCAAATGTCCGATCAGAATAAAACGGTTATATTTGCTTCAGAGAACTCAAAAATAAGTAACACAAAGCTTCCACAAATAGAAAATCATCTTTTTAAAATCATACTTCATCCACAGATGTTTTTCTATTCACAAACAAATGTCTGCTGGGCTCAGGTCAGATCTTTTCATACACAAACTCATTATTTTACATCGTGTGGCATCAGCACCTTAGTCGCTTATTAAGCACGGCACAGATGCACTTATTCAGTTCAACCAGCCGGCTTGTGAAAGAACCTCGACTCTTTCTGCTCAATTAGTTCAGAGGCTTCTTTAAAAAATGGAGCTAATTATGTTCAAAACTAATATGAATCTGTTACTATCTGACTGAAAACAATTTAGTGTGCCACGTAAATTTAATTTATTTTGTATGTAGTGCACACACACATACACACACACACACACACACACACACACACACACACACACACACACACAAATGAATTCTCAAATCTGCTCTCCAAATAGATTCGGTCCCCTGATTCAAAATATAAACGCAAATACAAACAAAATGCATCTGTATATGTGTATTGTTGATATACTATTATTTTCTGAAACCAAATCTCATTATCAGGAACTCGGCGTGTCTGTGTTTTTCATGATGGTGGAGAACAGGTTGCTTGTTAACGCCCAGGGAATTATCACGAGACTCTTTTCCTTTCAGCTCTTAAGAGGATCCAAATATCTTTCAACTGTTTCGTTTCCTTTTGTTTTGCCTCAACTTTACAATTTTGATTAATCTTTACTGCCCTGCATCTTTACACTGCAGAGCCACAGACACAGAGACAGAGCTTGTGGACGTCACATCATTTCTCTCCTGCGTTGGACTATTCTTTAAACCAGGCTAATTGCCTTTATTACCTTATGATGCAGAAATGGCAAAAACATGCTAGCATGCGCAGCAGCAGACACTGTTAGCAAACATTCCTAGTTGGTTTGTGTCCACCTGATGAATGTTTGAGTCCACTGTCTCTCTTTTAGCTCCGCTTTGCCCTCCACCACCTGGTATCTACATCTGGCTCCTCAGCTGCTAGCTTTAAGACGCTAAAATGTGCCAATTACACATGCTCCTTTTAACCACTGTTAAGAAATACTGATAGAGCATCTTTGAAGTCACAATGGCGTACGGGTTTTCCTGAACTGTTTTGCTCTGCTGCACGAACACTTGGTTGTTTTTCTCTTTCATACTCAGTGAGTTGCTGTTCTGGTCACTCAGTAGGAATCTGCCTGCACTACCGTGGGCCTTTTTTGCAACTTTAGACATTTGGTAACTTTTTGCCCCCTTAAAAACTTTCATAACTTGAAAGCATGCTGAGATTTATGCTACCAAACAGCGCTTTTCTTACGGTGATTATGCCACCCTTTCTCGCACTGCGGGGGCTGCGATTGCTCTTTAATCAACCCGTCTGCTTGAATCATGGAGCCCGGAGTCCCCACATCGTCTCGGATGCATGTTGTTTACCGCCGTGCTGTGAGCCAGACACCACAAGCTGGGGCCCACGCACATACACATGAATATCATGGCTCGGCTAACGTACGCGCGCTCGCTGAGCACCAGCCTGGCTGTGAAGGTGTGTGTTTACTGTGCTTGAGTGTGTGTGGGTGAGAGTAGAGCATGCTTGTGCAATTTGCTTGTGCATGCACATTGGACATGCTTTTCCCAGACGCAGGCCGTGTTTGCTGGTTGAATTCATGCATTTAGTGTGTGTTTGTCTGTGTCTGTGTTTGTCTGCACGTCTGAAAGGGAGAGAGAGTGTTTGTCCCTGCGACCTAGCTTACGATATCTACCTCACAGTGGGGCTGCAATTTTTGTGCCGAGCTGATGTAAGAATTTCTATTTCTCCATCCCACTTTCATTTCCAGATGGAGCTCAATTTTCAGTGTTCATATTGGTTCATAATGACATATTTGGATTATCTTAGCAATGGGAGCCACAACAAACCTGAGCAGCACTGCAGCAGAGGGACACAAAGACACCAGGACGAGAGTTAAGAGGCTGAAACTGAGGAATAGTTTTGTTTGGGATCCTCACTTGAATTTGGATCTGCACCCACAGGTTGGACTGGGTTATAACCCTCAATACTCACAGAAATGTGTCCGAATCATTCAGAAAACAAAACTGCTATTGTTATTCCTCATTTAAAACATGATATTAGTCATTAACTTTGCCAAGAAGGCTACGTTTTCCCCGGTGCTTGGATAGAGGATGTGTCTCAGCCCAGAACAGACCCAATCAACTGTTGGTGCAGATGAAGATAAAGGGACAGGTCCAGGAATTTGTTCTCACCTTCATTAATTGTGACATACTGTAAGGCCTTTTTT
>CAEMYA010000597.1:1815641-1827937 GCA_903131615.1 Diplodus sargus
TTTTTTTTACATTTTTGTTAATTTCTCCAGAGTTAAGACATTGATCTGGTGTATTTAGGTGGCTGGTATCTACGATTTCTAAATATGATTCCTTAGACTTCCATAACGCGGTGATATCGGATCCACATTTTTTGACCCAAATTTCTCATCAAATCATCACCCAAATCTTAACAGCGACACGTTGGGTCGAGTGCTACTAAAATGTTAGCATGCTACACACTGAACTGCTTGGGTTGACTGAGTGCTCGGCTGAAAAAAGTACGAATTTAGAGTCATCTGAGTAGATCTGTCGACGTGTCGTACTCGTGATGAAGGAAGAACCTAATTGGGTAGCTGACTGCAGTTAATTAAAGACTTGTTCTGTGAATATTTCTTTTACTTCTGGATCTCATTTCTGAGGTTGCTCTGTAAATAGTTTTCGAATAAGTAATATTTGTAACAACTTCTCATAAACCCGCAGGTTATCAATTCCAGGCCTTTAAGCCACACCCCTCGTTAGTCCGACCCACTTCCTGTCAGCCATCATTCGGTAGCTTTAACAGATACTTGCTCATCTCTGTAAACTACAACAGTGAACATGAATCACACCTGCTAAACATCCGCATGTTGACGTTGCCATTGACAACACACTGACACTGTGCCTGAGTGCGCCCCTGGCTGAGCTACCACCGCGGCTATAGATGCTCAGTCTTGCTTAAAATTCCTATTTCATCCCCTCTGTTTTCATGAACCATGTAACAACCTCCCTCTATAAGAAAAGCTTGTCTAAAGCAAAATAAGTGCACCAATTCACCCCTTTTGGAAAGAGGGTACACAATGTGCACGCTGAGCACAGAGTAGATGCCCTGGTCTGTCAACTCCAAAATAGGCTTGTCTCTCTTAATACCTTCTCCACCCAGGCTGATCGATGCAGGTATTTCTTTCCTGTTTCCAACATGCTCTCCAGGTCCATCTTTTTTTCTTCCTCTCCAGCTGGCAAAGCACCAGTCGTTGTCGGTCCAGCTGTAAGTCAGGGCCGGTTGTTATTTCCAGCCGAGACATTTCTCTACTAGCCGACTGTCAGCCAGCCCCGGCTAAGACGGTCGTTTGTGCGTTCTTGGCGCTCAGTGAACCTTGATAGGACCCCTCACAACTGACAGTCGGCCTAATCACATCTTAACAGAGTTCCATCTTAGTGTGTGTGTGTGTGTGGACCGAAAGTGAGAGTGATCTCTCTATTTCTTGCGGGCCTTACTCTGAGGGCAGGCTTCAGAACAAGTGAGAGCCGTCGTATTTCACCGCCATCCCTCCCATCAGTACCCCGTATCAAGCCGAGTTCACTGAGCACGGGCATAGAAAAAGATAACAGACACACACTCTCTTACCCTTTGCTTCATTTTTTCCCCCTGCCCTCCTCTCATCCCTCTCTCTTTCTCTCTCTCACACACAGACGGCGTGGCTGGCTGCACAGGGGAGCGTCTGGTATTTGCTGCAGGGTGATTGCAGGTGGATCACGACATTGGCAGGGCTTTAGAGGTGTACGGTTGCGTGGGAGTCGCAGTGTGGGGCTCATTTGTTGCTGCCAGGCGTCTCCTCCGACGTTAAGAGATCTGCCCCTCGCAGATCTCCGTGATTAACAGCTCAAAAGACAACTGACAGCTCTGCGTCGGGCCAAGCCTTTGTGTCTGTGTCACGCTGGATGATTTAAGAGTCAGGTAAAGACCCGTGGATATCTCACTCGCGCCTAACTAAACCTCCTCAGCTCTGCTGAACCCTCGGCCTGATCCTTGTCCATCACACACTCCCACCCTGCCTCTCATTAGCCTCCTCCTCCATCCATCTCCATCGTTTGTTTTCCATCTTCTTCCTCTGCAGCGCGGCGCACATCCCGCTGCACCTTGATTTACCGAACCCCTCTCTCTTCTGTCATCTCATTACCTTTGCTTATTCTTTTGTAAACTCTGAGAAGTTTGTAGTGTTTGGCTCTTTTGCAGCACCCAAATCACTTTATAACTCCACCTGCTGCGCGCTGTTCGTCTGCTGCGGGAGTCATCTGGGAATCCGCTGCAGCTGCTGTCTGTGAGTCTTCAAATTCACTTTTGAAAGCACAGCTTCACCCTTTTGGGAATCATCTGGAGCGTTTCTATTCTTAAAACAAAATGACCTTTCAACCCTGCTTCCTTTTAACCCTTCAGTCTGTTTTTTTGTAATTTTTGCGCTGAGAATGTTGCAGCATCCCTGTTTGTCATATTGCAGCAGCAGGAGCAGCAGTCTCGCCTGCAGTTGCTCGGGCACCACTCTCACAAGAATATTCCTCCTATTCATTTATTTCGCCTTCATGGACGACACAAATGCACAGATATCCTGAAGAGCATTATGGAGCACTTTGTCTCATCCTCACTCAGCACTTACTCAGTTACGTGTCAGAGCCTTGACTTTCCTTCTGCTCATATAAGCTCATTCTCCCTCCGTCTGTCTGCCTCTCTCTCCGTCTCTCTCTCTGCCTCTCTCCCACTCTCTGTCTCTCTCTCTGTCTGTCTCTTTCTTTGTCTCTCTCTGTGTCTGTCTGTTTCTCTCTCTCTCTGTCTGTCTCTCTCTCTGTCTGTCTCTCTCTCTCTCTGTCTGTCTCTTTCTTTGTCTCTCTCTCTCACTCTCTCTCTGTCTGTCTCTCTCTCTGTCTCTGGAGCATAAAGGTGGACACACCAGCTGGTATCTGAGCATCTCTCAGATCCATTGAGTAAAAAGCTTTTACTTAACGTATTTTCTCCTCAAGGCTATGAATATTATTGATCTGTGTGTTTGCTGCAACTCTCTCTCATCTATCTTCCTTTGAGCGTCCAGTTTCTCAATTCTTACATTTTCTCTGAAATGTAAGAATTGATTAGGCTCCTCGGGGCTCTGTAGGCACCAGCTGTATGAGTGCCCACCTGCCTGTTTGTCTCCACTTTCTCAGATTTTATTCTCACTGCGTTTGTTCGGTATTTGTTTGCATTTGCATTAATCAATGTTAAGCAGAAAGCTCATCCATTTCATTCTCAGAGGAGGTGTTGTTTGTCCCACCACCACCTCCTTCTCTCCTCCACCTCCACCTCCTCCTCCTTCACCTCCTCCTCCTCCTCCTCCTCCTCGCTGGAGACGCATCGCTTTGCTTGACATCAATTTATTCATATGGAGCTGCATACAGTCCATGCACACACATGTATGGATCTTTGAAATGACATCCTGCTGTGTTTGACAATGGCTCACACTGAAAGAGCTGCTGGAGATAAACGATCAGTTCCACGTCTGACCACCAGAGGACAATGCTCACTCAGTAATTCCACAGTCGTGTGCTTTTTCTCCTCCTTTCCCTCCACATTTCAAACCACATTTTAATTGCAAATTACAAACAACATAAACAAAGAACAACAAGATCAAAATACAACATACTCTCCAACACGTGAGATGAGACGTATGCTAATAGATTTCCCCTGATTTTCTCGCCCCCCAAAAGTAAAACACTGACTCGTCTGACCTCTGTCTCGCAGTGAGACACAGATCCAGCACCGCTCTGTGCACATTCCCAAACTTCATTTTTGACAGGCGTCATTTCAATATTTGTTGCTCAGTCATATTTTATTGATGAACTGCGTGCACACGCCGGCCACGGGGAATACACTTGCACAACAGATATGTAAATTCCAAACCTATCAATTTTTCAGAGTTTTTGGTCTGGAATGCCAGCTGAATCTCAGAGGCGATCCTTCATTTTTGCCCCTTGCGGATAAAAAGATGAATAGGCGAAAACAAGCCAGGCTTGACTTTCAGACCACCAGTGATTTCCTAAGTAAATGAAGTGCTCGCCGGCACATTGAGGGCGAAGCTGAATTACAAATAATCAGGGGGAAACATCATCAGACGGAGAGAAACAAGGTCAGAACTATTACCAATTAAATATTACTTTTTTTGTGCAAGGCAAGCAACAAAAGTGTAGCGGGGGGAGCGGGTGTTCTCCTTCATTGTGGAAAAACAGCGAGGGAGTGTGTTTGCAGGTAATTGGCCAAGGTTACAAACCTCAATAAATCAAAGGCATGCTCGTGCTCCAAACAAGGACACAGCAGTGGTCACATTACAGCAGATATATTATTTTCAGTTGCCTACATCCTCGTACATAATGACGGCACTTCCCTCCGCTGGCGAGCAGCGCTCCCCATTACTTGACCTCCCACTGTATGTTCGGTGGCACTGAGTGGCACACGGTAGCGGATGAAAAGCCTCCACATCAGGCCCGCCCTCTACAACACTTTCATCTAATTGAGGCCTTTATGAGACTGAACAGATTGCATTTTGAAAGTGAAAGGCCCTATGCTTGAACAAAATGCCTCTGAAGTCATTTCAGAGGGAGATTCGCTTCAGTCACTGCGTTTTCAACCCAGCGCGGAATATTTCTGATTGTTCAAATTGTTCTGAAAGGACAAATTCTCAGCCGTCGATGTGTAAAGTCGATCTCTTCACGGATCAGTTTTATGGATCAGAGTGATCTGATAAAATCTTAAAGGGACAGTTCAACCCAGACAACAAAAATCCATATTTTTCCTGTTAGCCGCTGTGTGATTCATCCATCTATTGTACAGGTGTGTGTCGCTGAGCTTTGGAGAGATCCGCCCGAGTGATTTCTGCCTCTCAAATGTAGATGGCACTCAGCTTGTGGTGCTCAAAGAGCCAAAAGCTACATTTGAAAAACTTTACAGCAGATTCTCTTTCCAGAAATCATGACCTATTTTTTTTTTCCAACAATAAATCCACAGAAATTGTTGAGAGCAGTTTAATGTGGGAACTATTGTTTGTAACCAGCTGTCACTGCAGAGGGAAGCTAACCCTAAACATTATGTATCCTGTTTGGACTCAGCTTTAGTATTAGCTTGCTAGAGCACCATAAGCCACAAGAGTTCTTTTATATTTGAGAAAAGGCAGACACCTCCATGGCTACAGCTACAAAACTAAGCCACTCACACCAAATAGGTGAGGTTAAGTGTCAACATGCGGTGCTGTCTCATCTTACCCTAACCTCAGATTGTCTAAGTACCTCAGCTCTGTGTGTAAAGCCTACAATATTTAGAGAAAGCTTCAGTAAAATTGGTGTAAAAAGGCGCCACAGCAGTCCATCTGTATCCTTACTGCTTTAAAGCTTGCATCTCTAAATCACTAATAAAAGCACTGATGTTCCGCCATGTCCAAAGACAGCATAAGCACAAAGCTATTAACCGCAGTTGACACTGTATGCGCATTTTACTCATGTGCAAGCACGTATGGGTTCATGTGGGCACGCGCTGTGAAGTTGCGTCGGAGCACATCACAGCTATTCCTGAGACAATAGCGACAACTGCACGTAGATCGCAGCCCGCTGGAGTGTCGGCGGCTGTCAGAAGCTGCTCTGAAATGGAAAGGTTTTATATACAGTATGTACAGACAGAGAGCAGGCGGGAGAGACAGACGGAGACGGAGTGAGGGAGAGGAGTCTGACAGATTTCAGTGACAATGTGCCTCACAGCCACTTCCTCACTGCTTTTTTACCCAGCGCCTCTGGTGGAGTGCTCACATGAAAGTGAAGGAGGCATCGCATGCAGCCAGAACGGCGAATGGCACCATTACAGATACAAAACAACTGTCACCTGAAACCAGAGTCAGCGGGTCTGACAGTCTACCTTCACCTCACCTACGGTAGTCTGTGTGTACAGTGAACTTAAACAGCTAAAAGATGACAAGCATTGAACCAAAGCGTCTGGCTGATACACGTCCATGCAACTCTGATATCAGCACCATAATGCTTACTGCAGGTTCAGCTCTAACCAGGGGCCGTCTGCTGCGTATCATCCCCCCCTCGTCTCTTTGCCTGTGTTAATACAATAAATAAATAATAAGGCCAAAAGAGAATGTGGAAGAAAATAAAACTTTTTGTAGATGATGGTCTTTATTAGACGTAGCACTTGAAGCAGCCTGGAGTATTCTCTAAATATATCCCCACCTCTCTTTTGTTCTCTCTGGAGTCGCATGAACCTCAGCCGACAGCAATCACAACCGCAATAGATACGAATCCAAATGAAGCAAATCAATCAAACCGCCCTGCTCCTCTTCCTCTTCCCTCCTCCACCATCCGACACCCACCAGCAGAGGAAACAGCTGCTGTTAAAAGTGGAGTTAAAAAATGGGAAAATTTGCTTCCACCCGGGTCGGGTTTCCTTCCGGGAGCAGCGGGGTGTGAGCAGGGAGGCAGGGAGAGGTGGGCAGGTGTGTCTGGCTGTGCTGGCGAGGGTTCGGTTTCCACGCTACCTTTGCTACACCTCAGCTAATCATCTAACTCAGTGGTCGGTCCAACCGGCAGGGGCCTCAAATACCTCACCCCTCCCTCCGCCCTCCTCATGTTGGCCTCAATTAGTGGGGAATTAAAGTCCTGCTTCACGAATGGGATTCATGGGGGACGCTGCTCCTTAATTACAGCAGCTCTCCATGTGCTGCTCGGGACTGATTGCAAGGAAAGGCGTCCCCCAGCACAGCAGCACCCGTCCCTATCGGGGTGTCTGGAATACAGCGTTGTTAAAATCAGCAGGCAGATGCAGATTAGTCATTCAGCTGATACAATGGCGCAGAGCTACAAGTGTCACTGTAATTTTTTTTTCTCCATTTTCTTATCCTGCTGCCTACAAGAAGTGGAAGGAGACAAGAGTCTTTTCTTATTCCTAATGCAGAAACAGTCGACAGCACAGCTGTGGGGGAAGTTTTGTGCTCAGGCCTTGTTTTTGTTTCCAGTTTTACAAGGCTTGCAAAAAAAAAAAAAAAGTGTACAGACTTTTGAACAGTAGAATGTTTTTCCACCTACAGTTGGGCTAATTGTCTCTGGTCTGTGTATTGTTAGTGGTAGAAATGCATTCCATATTTCATACCATATGTTACATAACTGTCCGTGCTTTAAATTGAAGCTCGAGCCTCGTCCCGACTTTCTTTCACCATATTGTCTCTTATGGCAAACATCTGTATATTCAATCCACCCCCAGGCCAATGCAATTTAGGACGGACTTCTCCTCATTATGTCCCAATTTAAAATGGAAACTGGTCGCTTTACTCGCTGTTTTTGGCCCTGCTACAAAATTAATAAATCTAGTATGAAGCCTAACAAGAAGTTGGATATTTAATGCTGGTACTGGTTTGTACCCCCGGTGCAAGGTTGGCCTGTCGAATGCAGAAGTCTGGCAGAGGCTCCCAACATGTTTTGGTCCAGGACCCCCAGCTACTTAAAATACCTTTTTGCTCTTGGATATGTTTTTTTTAAAAAGACCACAATCTAATGGAGAATTATCAAAGAACAGTTTTGAAAACAACAAACATGTTTTTGCTTAAAATAGAGTTTGGTCACTACAAACAGGTTTGGAAACTGTCCTTAAAAAATATCATTTGATGTCTCCCTGTAACTCCACCACCACCTCCTCCACCTCCTCCATCTCCTCCATCTCCTCCACCTCCTGAGGTGATAACTGTGTAATGTGAACCTGATGTGACATATTTTGTAGAATTATTATGGTACATACAGTATGACAGGTACACATGTGGACGTATCAGTGGTTTTCAGAAAACACTAACTGCAGCATTTTATCCTGGAGACTGACGAGGCTGAAAGAACGTCATGTTGACACTGATGTTCATCTGAACTCGCCACGTCTAATGACATGTTGTGCCTGTATGTCATGCAGCAGCCTGAAGAATCAAACCAGCGTGTGTGGGCGAGAGTGCACATCTTAATTTCATCTGTGACATATGGCCTGGGAAGGTTTTTGATTTTGTGCAAGTGAGAACACTAAACCTGCCTTTGCACGAGCACAGTAACGGCTTTCAGCCGGTCAACTTTAAAATGCACCCCGACGCCTGTGCATTTTAAAATTTAATTTCAGCCTGTTAATTTTTTTCTTTTATTCTCACTTCCAGAGAAACTAAATCCAACATCATCAAATCATCCCACCAAAAACAACTACTGCTAGAGCCCGGCAGGTCAGTCAGGTTATTCAAGTTCATGGAAATATCTCCATGTCTTAATTTGAAAGGTTTTAAAAAAGAGAGAATTATGGAGAATCTTGATTTCACCTGTTTACTGCACTGTGGAAAGTCTTTAATCCATCTGCCAGGAGTGAGGCGGGAAACATTGTTCCACTTTAAACGGAAGAGATGTTGGGTCAAAAAAACAAATCTATCTCGATCTTTAATAACTTCCTTGTGGCCTAAATTTCATGTCCAAACACAGCCCATGTTGAGTGACCTTGTCTTAAGAACAAATGCAATATACAATTCTGCAACTGAATAAATAATAAATACATTTCAAAAAGCCTTGTCAACCATTCTGTCACAGGGAAATGTTAAAGCAAGTATATCTGGACTACCAGACAGATCTTTGTCTGCCCCAGTAGCTCAGCTGGTACAGTGTTCCTGTGCAGAGGCTGCGTCCTCGCTGCAGCAGCCCAGGGTTTGAGTCCAGCTCGGGGCTCTTTGCTGCAGGTTACCCTCCTCTCTCATCTTGTTTATACTATCAAACTGAAGCCATGACAAAGGCCAACATAAAACATAAATTAAATGTATTTTTTAAATCAAGGATATTGGTCAAGACATTTCCTCCTCATTGATCTCGGACGTTGATTAACTTTTTGCTGTGGGTTTAATTGTGTACATGTGCAATATATGCTGTATTTTAGAAAACAGGCTGAAATTTCAGCAAAATCCTGTTTATCATTTTATGAGAGTATGTTAGAGGACTATAACATATGCATAAATGCCAGTAGCTGAAGCTGAGATGTTTTATATTTCTTTTTTTGTCAACTTGATGTCTTAACGCTAAAAAAAAAGATTCCAGAGAAAAACTACTTACAAAGGTGTGATCCAGTTTGACCGTGAGAAGTGCTTTTTTCAACTCATATCTGCAGAGTTAAATAAATGTGTCGATCCTGACTTCCATTTATTCCAGCAATAGCTTTACACTTTACACTATGCATTTCATTGACTGTGCTGCCAAACACGGACCCTCGAAAGCACTGTATTCTGAAATAAGGCGTCACCTTGTGTGTCTTCACAGGCCTTGAGCGCCTGATGGTTTGATATGCGTTCTTTATCGGTGAGGGCAGAATATTACACAGCCTGTTTCCACAACCCACATCTCAATGTGGCTTTTTGTGAAAAGGTTGGAATAATTGCCCTTTGTCTCTGCACCTGTGTGATACCAGAAAGCCAGAAAACCCTCCTTGAAATTCTATGAAAAGCCCGTAAGAGTCTCTTGTGCCATGGGAGCAGCAGCGGGCTGAAGTGGCTGCAATATTCTGGAATTAGCAATGATAGCTGAATACTCAGGGAGGCAAGTGGGTACACATCTCCTCATGTTATTTTTACTTTTGTTTCCAAAAGTCAGAGGGGGAAAAGCGAGAGGGAGGCATCTGTAAAATGTGTTCTTTGAATTTAGCTGGTGCTATTAGCATCCACCTAACATCATGCCGCAATGAGCGAGATATGAAGTTAATATCTAACTAACCTCATTAGTGTTGTCTGTATGGAAGAAACGTCAGCCTCCAGCGTCCACATTCGTATTCTGAGGTTGTATTTTGCTGTCACAGTGTATATCCCCTTTGCATGGGACAGCCTATGGTGAATCAACAAACTGTTTCAAAGGAGAAGTTCACAAACAGCAAAGATAGCCTTTTTCTCCCTCACTGTGAAACCACATGCAGGCTGTATCCACGGCACGGCTCTGACAAATGTCACCAGGCTACCTTTCACATTGGATTTTGCACTTGTATCAATACTTGGGGAGGTTTCATAAATCAGCTGAGACAAGCTTTTCCCAATCTTTCCCAGAGCTGAGATTTACAGTGGTGTCAATGATGGCATGACAAATGAGGACCATTGTGACTTTTGAAGAAAAAAGGAAAGGGAAATCAAAAGATGGATCCAGGCTGAAGCAAGACGAGGTGGGGAGAGGAGAAGAGTGGAGGAGTGTCAAACGATGCCGGGTCAGATGGAGCATGTGTTCAATCCTTCACTTATCCTGCTGACCCCTGCTTAAACGCATGTTGGCATGTTTTTATTCGTGTCAGAGGAAATAACACAGGGCAGAGATGTGTCTCCATGTAGAGGGCGTTACTGTGTGTTAACATGTATGTATCGTCACCGCCATCGCAGATGAATGATGGACAGGAGAAAAAGCAAGAAAAACAACAGCTGGTGCGCGACTGTAACGAGGTGTATTAAATTAAATGTGCTGACTAATTGTGGGTATGTGTGTAGCATTTTGTTGCACATACTTCCTCTGCTTTATGGCATTCACATCAGGAAATAATTCAAGACAAATAGGAATGGAAGACTTGAGAATATTCACTGAAACTGTAAGAACACGAAAGGAATCATTTTCACTCAGATCTGGTAATGACGCCACGCTGGCACCGTCTCAAGCCTAAACCTGCATTAGCATTTATTTGGAGATGTGTTTCTGGCCACCTGACAAATCTAAGTCCAATGTTTACTCTCTGAGCTCTGTTTTTTGTTTTTCCACCAACATTTGAGAAAAATCTCTCTAGACCCTTTAGCTGGTAAATGCTCCACTATGTTCACCTGCTAATCGATAACTTTGTCTCTGTGTTATTTGATGCTGTGCAGGTAGAGTACAGTCAGTGTTTAGGGCTTTGAGTTTAAAAACAAAACAGCTGCCCGACACGTCTGGAAGCACGTTTGATGAGAGCTGTGTGAGTGAATCAAAACAGTGAAGGTCAGAGAACCAAAACAATGAGCCGAAGGACCATAAAAAGGCTCTTAGAGCTGAGAGGAACTGCAGACGTGGTGATTCTCCAGGATTGTTGGTTTATTACTATGAGTGACTCACAGACTTTCATACTGCACATATTCATTTGATGCTAGGCTTAACATTATTATAGCATTCTACCGGTCCAAAATAACGTAAGTGAATAGCATATGGGGAAATATTACAGTACTCCAGAACTGCTATAGCGACACATTTAACACAGCTGACAATACTGATGTCTCCTTGTCTTTGGATTGGAAAGACGACAACATACTGCTGCTCTCAGCTGCTTTCATATTAGTGCTCATTTTGACAGTTATTTATATTCTTAATATAGAACAATACTGTGCTGATATTTCATCAGTATCTTCAGCTCAGTTAGTTCCTTTGACGTAATGCAAGTTGTATTTTCTGACTCCTTTTTACGACAGAACACCATTTTTGTTTTTACAGAGAATAAAATACCCGCCCTAAAGGTACAGCTGGCAGAATTCCAGATACCTGTGTTATCAGCATTGTTACCCAACCATAATTAGTGCACCTGTATAGAACATTTAATTAATGTGGTTCTGATTTAACTGATGTGCTTTTTCACATCAATTACAAAAGGTGATGATTACGACAATGTTAATGTCAAACTGCAGTTACAAATTATTAATTTGGCCTAGGTCAATGTTAAATATCCTATTTATATACAGCTGGTGATAACCTTTAATGGTTTAATGGATGCAGAAAGACAGAACCCACCCAGCCACAGTCTGTTCTCCCTGCTGCCATCTGACAACAGGTACAGAAGTGTCCACTGGACCAGAACACGGAGCAGCTTCATTCCCCAGGCCAATTTATCTTGTACCTTTTTTCTACAGGTCACACAGTTAAGTGTACATTTTATGTCATTTCTGAGGTGTTAGTTGACAGCCACCTTCTGGCGAACTGTACTGGTCATATATGGAATCATTAGGAGACCCGCGGTGTTAACAGCAGCCTGAAGGTCTCAGGGTCTTGATGGATCTTACAGGGCAGGGCAAACACATCGACAGGTAAATTACAGCTCACGTAGCTTTGAGACAAATAAATGTTTGTATTTAAGGTTGTTTTTTTGTTTTTTTTTATTCACATCCAATAGTCGTATTATAACATCTAAGTAAGCCGGTAATAGAAACCGATTGAATATTCAACAACCAGAAGCTTTTATTAAACAATTAAAAAGAAAATATTTTATGTGAGAACTCTTACAGCACAAAGGAAGTGCTCCCCTTTCTCACACCCATAACTGAATAGGGCACCATTTAACAGAAACCCATACCTCAGATATAGACATTCCAAGGACATTCTGGAGAGGTCACGGCCCTGTCCACTGTTTGATTGACAAGTGATGTCTGAATAGACCGCAGCAGTAACACCACAGCCAGTGGGCGCTGCAGATAAGGATACAATAAAAAACATGGACACACGTGGACAGTGCAGGCTCTGCTCAGTGAGTGACTGTGTGAATAATTATGTGAGAGAATTA
>CAEMYA010000597.1:1827974-1860803 GCA_903131615.1 Diplodus sargus
AGAGAATTACTTTTTTTTTTTTTTTTACTGCAGTTACCAGCAGTTGGCAGTTACTGTAGCAACTAATAAAGCTATCTGTCCATCAGGAAACTCGAGCCAGAGCAGCCGGAGAACATCAGATGGAAAACAAGGAAAAATGTTCTCCATAAATTTCACATACTTATATCATATCAGCACAATCTAATCTGGTTTCACCGACTGTTTGGGGGATAGAGTTGGAATGACAGAGACATTATAACACACAGAGGTAACGGAAGGTGACGGAAAACAAATACGTTGTTCATTAATAGATTTCTCAGGTACCTGTACTTTACTTAGTCTTTGTTTTTCTCACAACTTTTTACTGTTACTACAGTACTAATCCTGACATTTTCGAAATAGGCTCATGACTTTAGTTTAAATGCCTTTAACGGGAATTATCAATTAATTAAAATTTGCCTTAATACACGCCACCTTTCAAACGTCACAACACTGATTTCAACCTATCAGCGTATATCATGCACAGCAGACACGACAGAATGATGGAAAAAAACACAGAAGAGAAGCAGGAACAGACAGAGAGGGAGACTCAGCTGAGGAGAAAAGGTGTGTAGTGACACTTCTCAGAGGCAAGATGTTCCACACTCACGGCCTTCTTACGTGAACTGATTTAAGTTCTTGGCTCCAAACAAAACAACACTTTTAGTGCATTTCAGAGCCTGTACTTTCTTACTTCTGCTCGGGTAAAGAATGTGTGTACGTTTGCCACCTCTGATGACGCATATGTTAAAACATTCTTTCCAACCGTGTATCGGTGGGTGGATAGTTGAGTTGCCAAGCTATTCCAGTGAGTTACGGTTAAGTGCCGCCTCAGACTGCTTTAGTGCGCAATCAGACAAAGCACAGTTTTTTCCCTCAGAGGTTTCTTATTCCAGTTGTCTCTAAATGCAACTGAACACAGACTATGATAGAAAATATGCTAAACAGTGCATTTTGAAAGATGGTGAACAGGTTTAAAGTCAGAAAAGAGCAGGTTAAGCATAATGTAATTAGTAAAACATGAATCTACACAGTCAGTAACACTGTAGTTACTTATTCATTTCACATGATAGTAACTACATAATATATGTCGCCTGACATTGTCCCACAGCTTCGGTCCTCTTGACATGAAAGTCAGCTCGTACACATGTGAAGCCTGCTCTGACTCCCAGCGAGTCAAATACAGCAGCCTGGTGGTATAAGGGAGTGAAAAAATATATTTGGGCGGCTCATTCAGCCCTGTGAATCCTGCTCCGCCCAAGATTTGTATGTAGTTTGTGACGATGAGTCAAGAGTGATTTCTTTTTCCTGATGTTTCAACACTAAATGCAGTTATTTTAAAGTAAAGTATGATCTTTTCCTCACTCCTAACAACTCCTTTTTTTGCCTAAACCTAACCAAACTGTGACCGTTTGACAAATTGAATAAAAATCATAATACGTGAACTGTGTTTCATTATTGTTTACTTCCAGAGTGTAACCAGACTTTTAATATGATGTATTGTTGCTAACTTGACCACCCAGCCTTCATTTTGAAAGCCTTCCCAGATCACGCACAGTGTATTAGTGTCAACTTGACGACAGAGCTCTTTGCAATAAAACTGAGGCTAATGCGGTCGGTAGAGTGTCATAAACCGCTTTCCAAAATTCAAACAAATGACTTGTTTCACTAACATAATTTGAGCCACACGGCCCAAAAACATTTGCAAAATCTATAAAAACCACAGAGATTACATTTTATCCCCCTTCATTAACTGGGCGCTAAACCGAAAGTAAGCCAGCTCGGTCGGCGATTCAGATATTTTTATAAACAGGAAGTCGAGCTTCTTGGCTTCAAAACATCGCTGAGCACAGTTAGAACACGGCTCCACCTTCAACACTGCGTCCAGTTATACAACGTCCTTCAGCAGACCACATCCCAAATTCCTTTCTTATTTACGCGCAACGTTGATAACGCTTCATTACTTCAATTGGCGGAAATAAGTTGTGAGTGTGTAAATGCTTCGTTAACACATTCCCATTGCACACAAAATCCTGAACTTAGTGGGTTTAAGTGGGATTTTCCACCGGTGGAAGTCAGGGGCAGTAATTTAAGCTTAAGGAGACTCACCAAACTGCTGTATTTGACGAGATAGGAGCGAGAATGACCAGACATGTAATAATAAATGTGAGGACGGAATGTTGTAGAAATGTTAATAACATACAAATTGAAACTTACTTAACTTACCTTTAAGATAAAAACAGTTAACACATAATGTTGCTTGAAGCTTGTGCGACCCAGCCAGTCACTTTGGGTTCCAAAGATCCAATACTGAAACCTCTGCTGCTGCCCTGATTGAGGTGAATGGAATTTTGTTTGTTGCTGCTCAAAGCTTTGAAAAAATCCATTTGATTCAATTTCACCCCACTGTATTGGGGTGGCGGCAGAAAACTCAGAGACTGATATCTCAAAACCTCAGCGCACAAAACTGAAAAACTATCTGCATGGCTGTAGGGGTTTGGGGTTAAAGTGACCCTCTTAAGAATCCTGGTGATTAGTTGAAAATGTCAGCGAGTGTCTGCCTGCCTTGTTCACAGAAGGATACAGCAAGAAACAGGCAAATGAAGTGCTACCACTCCACCATAATTAAATGCTGACACGAGCATCAGCCCCAAGAACAAGCCGACAGTGGCTCTTGTCACCGTGGTGCCAGAGAGTAATGCCACTCTCACTTTTGCCTGTTTGACACCCTCTGTTTAATTCTGAAAGCAGTGGTGTTGAGGCTTTGGCACAAAAATAAGAAGAAGGGAAGCAGCGGGTTTGTTAGCAGCACTAAATTAAAATGTCATTATGTATCTCTATTCTTAGCCGAGGCTGCTGCAGGGATCTCCCTCATCTCCGGCTTTGTTCAGAGAAGTGTTGTGTGGTTTCACAAAAGTTCACAATTTCATTGTGACTGATTTCAAATCCCAAAAGGGACTAATGTGCCATTGTCACATGGCATCAGCTCCAAAAGGATTTAAATAATCGGTTCACAGAGTATAACTTACATGAGTGCACAGGCAACTCCTAATAATAGTTAGAGCTGTGGAAAGGATTATCTACACAAGATAAGAGCGAGGTATGGAGGTGTCACAGTGAGGCTTAATAACATTAAAGGGACGTTTTTGTTGAACTCTTGTAATGTTCTGGTGTCTGCAGATGCAAAGACTTCCTAAATACCATGAACTGGCTCGGGCAATTCTTATGATTTCCTTGTTTTACAGAGCATAGATGCATTAATCAGTCACTGAACAAACCTTGAAAGAAAAAAAATCATCCCAACTGCATGGGCCGAACAGTTGGAGTGAGCTGCGTATTCACTCTCTTTAGTTATAATTTAGATTCAGTGTGAATCCATTCAAATCACACACGTCACGTCTGTTCAGAAAGATGCAGGGTCAGGAAGTGAACACACTGATTCTCTTGAATTTAAAGCCTCTATGGTCTGTATTTTTCTCAAAATTGGTGCCTGGAATAATTAGTAATGCTTTTCCAGGTCAAACAGTAATGAAAGCATTTTTAAAAAATGTCATGCTATTACAGTTTCTTTGGAAGGTTTTGTCAGGGTCAAACAGAACAGGTCTCAGCCATTGTGCTACCAGGGATTTCTTTAGTTCAGGGATGGAAACACTGAGGAACTTTGAATTGGTGTTTGCAAAAATGCACTAGTTGGATGACATAAGATAGAATAGTGTCAAGTTAAAATGAGTTTCTTTCCTCTTTATAGGATGAATGTAATGTTTGACATTAGAACAGGGTTACAGGTTTTTGTCCGCCTTCTGCAAAACATCTGTGTTGGACTCGGGTTGAATTAGAGCAAAAGCCTGGCAGCATCAAACTACTTTGCAGATGGTGTTACGAGGGAGCCTCCCTGTTCATTTTGGTTTTCAAGTCGTGTTATCATTGGGCGCAAACAGAAATGCAACTGGATAGACCTATAACAAATCAGAGTGATGAAACAACGCTGAGAGACACGTTGGAATTGGGGTGGTGCCTGTTGTTGTCTGGTTCCAGACTGTTAAAACGATATTCATGGCGAGGAATAAGAGCTTCCACCTGGGATCGTTGTTACCATTAGCCAAGGCGAGCCATTATCATGTCAGTATCTGCTCATATTGCAGAGATCTCACCAAACTGGCAATATTTTTGTGCTGCTTCCTTTCTATTACAGCAGAATCAGGCTGTCAGTTAGGCCTTGTACTTTCAGCTCGGGTTGAATTCTCCTCCTCCTCCTCCTCCCTTCCTCCCTCTGTCCCCTAGGCAGTGTCGCGGGCGTAAAAAAGCAGCCTGTTGAGCAGCCATCAGTCTGCTGGCATTTGATCAATGCCCAGGTCCCTTTGTGCTGCTAAGCGGCAGATAAAAGAGACTGTTATCAGCTCCACAGCATCAGCTGCAGATAGCTACGCTGCAGTGGCAGCGCGGGCCAGTGGAGCTGCTGAGGGGGGGTTACACTTCAGCAAAGTGTCGAAGGGTAGAATCAGGGAGGGAGGCTGAGGGGGAGGAGAAGGGGCAGCACACTGTAGGTCAATGCCTTGATACAAGGTTTTACAGCTGTCACAAGCCCTCTGGAGAGAAACACGGGGGGGTGGAGATGAGGAGATGAGAGGAGAGACAGACAATAAAAGGGAGGCAAAGATTACGGTATAACAGGCACCCTGAACCTGCAGGAATCGCACACCGTTGTTTGGCTGAACTACGCTGTTGACTGTGATTGCTGAGTGCACACGGTCAAAACACGAGGCAATCAGCGCGCACGGTCCAAATCAATCGAAACACACACACACACACACACAAAATGTATAAATATATGCACACACACGGCAACCACAAAACATTTATCCATCCAAGTTACGTGCCGGCCTTGTTATCAATATGCGAATAAGAACCGAGTCACAGTCATCCCATCAAACGCTGCCCCTCCTCTTTGAAGAGTCAATAAAGAGCATTGATTGGTGCGTTTATAAGATCTCTTTCCACAATGATTTTGTTGACGATTTTGTCAACACCCTTTCTTGTTTGAAGGAGACAAATATATTCAATTTATGCCACCACTTTGACTAAAGCAAACACAAAAACTTTATACTTGTAAGCAGCCTAATGGATTGAAGTGTCCAATTCTGTAAAGCGATGGATAGTACAAATGAGCGACACTGAAGAATAAAACCAATTTTGAAGCAGTGTGTGACAGGCAGAGTAATGACACGATGCTTGTAGGGCTTTCTTTTTTGATGTGGATTACTGGGAGCGACAAAGAAAACAATAGTATGACAAAAGGATGACAAGACGGCAGATATCAGCTGCTATTAAAGACCCTGAGGCGCAGACAGAAATAGTTTCTCACTCCCCATAATTTACTGAGGATGGGAGGTGAGGAGAAAGTTTTGAAGATCGTTTCACAAGATGTTTATTTAAACATTTAAACAAACACGTCTCAGCAGCCAAAAATCGCTAAGAAAGTACAACACTGCTCAAATCGTAGCAGAGGCTGACTTTACAAGGACCAAAACACATTTCTGATGAACAATCACATTTGGCACCAACCTCAAGTTTTTCATGAAAAAACCCTTTTAATACCAATCATGGTTGATTTTTTTCATGCAGCGATAACCTCTCTGTGAGTTATGTTAGTGACAGCGTCTGCTTACCAACGTACGATGATTGATTCACAGGAAGTGTTAAATCCAGTGTAGTGTGTAGTTTTATCAGCCTCGCTGGTTATTGTTCGGTGCTCCTTGGCCACGTCAGTGCTTAGTTACCACTACAATGTGCTATTCTCCCAGCAGCACTGCTACATATTGAGCTGTCGGACCGGGTGCTTTTTAAACCAGCAGCCACAGGGAATGTGTTTGTCACAGCTCTGATTGCGATTGTTAATCGAAATGTGTCTACAAATTGAAAATACCTTCACAGGTCCGATCGATGAAATGTGTTTAGATTTCAGTAAAAGTATCCATTAAAGGGGTGTAGCATTGGAGAACAATTCCAACTCATTTAATATATTAATGAGGTAGTAATACAAGCTCAGAAATACAAAAAAGTACATTACTCTACGCATACAGTAATATTTTAAAGTAATATATTACTTTAGCATTAAGGTAACTAGTAATATGTGATATATTGCATTTTGAAGGTTACTTCCACAACACTGGTAATTATCAGCATTGATATTAGCAGCGCGAATATCAGCAAGGATAGCGCTAGCTGTCACTCAAACAGAAGTTCCTCTTGTGTGTTGAAGAGCTGCAGAGTTTATTCATGGTCACCCTGAACAATCGCTAACACCAGTCTGCTCTGAACACTCACCAAAGCTATTTCTCCTTCTCTGGCTCGACCACTCACACACTATTGAAGGAGAGGACATATGACACATTCCATATTAGCAACAGTTTAAATGTTGTGACCTGGAGCACAGACTTGGATTATCTGTCTTTGCTCTTCTTCAAAAGGACGCAGCCCTCTATTGGGGTATATCTGTTGTGCAGTTTTGATAACTTATAATTAGCACACCTGTGTAATTTATGTTGTGATTTTGCCAGAATACAGACTGAAGAAAGGCGTCTCGCCCGATACGTCCGTGTGGCAAGGATGAACAGTTTGATGGGAGCGCTGTCCTTCATTATACATTTGTTTGTTCGCTGAAAGAGGGACAGGATGGGGTAGGAGGTGGAGGTAGGAGGTAAGGATGTGTTCTGATTGTGAGACAGGAGGATCTGTTATTGGTGAAGGTCTTTCTGCTGTAGGAGAGAGGCCATGGAGGAAAAAGACTCTCATATATGTGCCTGCCTGCACAGCGCTTTTGTTTCTGTTGTTTGCCTCCCTCTTGTCTTTGTCTCCCACTCTCCTTCCGTCTCTCTCTAGAGCCTCTTATTGTCTCGAGCTGCTGTCCTTGTTGTCTATTTTCTTGTGTGATTATTAAACGGCCTTGAGTGTCTGTCAGCAGGGAGCCCACACTGTGTCCATAAGTGTGTGGTTCATGTTCCGAGATTGCTTTATTTGTCCCAATTACATAGACAGTTATAGTGCAGTGACCGACATTCACAGTGCATTCACGGACTTAATGAATTAAGACTAAGTGGAGACATAAAATGTGTTCACTTGCCACCCTCCTTATTTCCTCAGTTGAGAAGATTCACTGAATGGAAGCAGTTTGTGCCTGATGGACGCTGTTTGAAAGCAGGACGGGGAGGGTTCAGAGATAATTTTACAAGTCTGTTTAATAAGACTCTTGTCAAAACTGTGTGTTTTGTGTGTGTCTGTGTGCGTGTTACCATCCTGCTGTCTATTGTGCTGCAGATCAGTCGCAAGATGACACACCCATGAAACAAGCTGAGGATTAAACTTACAGCATGACGGCGTCATTAACTGCGTATAGTTAAATGTTAATGGGCGCACTGTTGCCTTTGAGCACAGGAGGAGGAAGGTATAAAAGTGCAAGAGCAGAGAAAGGGCAAAGAGAGGGAAAGAGAAAAGAAAAGACTCACAGTTCTTCACTTTATTTATGCAGCGGGGCTGACTGAGGGAGCTTTTTTTCAGCAGCCTTCGACTTCACACTCATGCACATATTTAGACCTGGGAGCTGCCCCAAGTCTGCGTCTGCCAGCAGCCCCACTGCCTTAAGGCATTTCACTGGTAGTTACAGAGGCAAGGGAGTGCATTAATTTGCTCAATTTCCCCCAAATTCAAAGTTTCCCACCTTGACAGGAAAGTCAAAATAACTCTCCCTCAGTTCACAGGACACCTCTAAAATGTAAGCTACGGAGCCGGCTGATCGTGCAGGTATCCGCCTCAGCTTTCATCGCCACCGTCAACATTGAATAACATTAAAAACGGCCTATGTAATTTCTGCTGAACCCACAGTGACCATTACAGTATAATGTCAATTCTAAATGCAAAAACGTCAAGCAACAGTGGCATATGTGGAGGGAAGCTGTGAAGTCAGCACACGAGTCAGAAATGTGAGCACTGCAGAGTATGATAGTGTGCCAACATTACCCACCATAACCAGGTCTCGGTTCACAAACTAATCAAACCACTGACTCTAACCATCTGTCCTTCCACTGTAAGCTGAAGAATTATTTCTTCCTTTAAATGTTCACCTTTGAAGGCACTTGTGAAGGATTGTAAGTGTTAACTGCTTTGAAGTAAGAGTCTCACCTGAGGTTGCTACAATAGCTGAAGACGTTCATTCAGGAAAAGTACTGTGACTTCTCAAAAACAACTTGAGTAGAAATAATAGAAGGTCTTAAAAATAATGACGTTGTTGCAACTACTTGCTGGTACTTGATAAGATAACATGAGATAAAACTTTATTGATCCCACACTGGGGGAATTCATCTATTGCAGCAGCTTACAGCGGTGGCTGAGTTATCTGTAACAGCTGAAACAAGACAAAGGGAAGGAAAAAACAAATACAAAATGGAGGAATGGAAAAACACAGTAAACTATCACTCATATTAATGAACACTTTATACACGTTCTTCACCTGCCACAGAATATGACCAAGAAGGACAACTGCATTGATAACTGTGATATACATACAGGTGTGTAGAAATACACTAAAATAGCACATAGAATTAAATATAATTGCACAGACACAACATGAACCAAACAGTAATTACACAGAGGTGAACATGCGCCTGCACTTATTCATGATGAAATGACATCTCCTGATTGAACAGTCTGCCGACATAGCAGGACGTTATTCCCCGGCAGTATATCTCAAGTGTGTGTACCAAATATTGCAATAATATTCTATAACAAGTAAAGATTTTTTAAATGACATCATTTCCTTGCTGTCTACTGTATTATATTATGATTTGGACAAATAAATGGACAAATCCTGTGTACGTGCACAATTGACTGAGTCCGCTGTTTGAAAGGTAAATACAAACTTCTGAACTTTGACCTGAAGAAGACAATCTGTGGCTGAAACATCACAGCAGTCAGAACAAGTAGTTTCTTGTCTGTGTTGTGTGTGTGCTTAATTTGGCCTCTACTTACTTTCCATCACGCTAAACTAATGAGCATGACCAGTTACACGCACACCACTTACTCCTAGCACTCCTAGCTTGAATATGTACATTAAGGCAGGATGCAGGAGCAGTAGCAGGTTTGAGACATGACATACTCTGTCTGTATATTATTAAACGTATTGGCACACTTACCGCTCTCTGTCAGCTCAGTGTATTAGCGGTAAGTGCTATCTGAAAGCCATTCCTGCTTCAACCGTTACCATCGTCAGAGGCATCGTCCGGGGTAACAGAGCTCCAGCCAGCCTTGGACCACCTGTAACAATGTTAGAGTATGCAACATTAATATATACAATATATACATATATACATATACAACACTACTGTGAAAAGTACAATTTACTCAAAACTTACTCTACATGTAAGGGAGTAAATGCCACTTGCTTCTCCCGACCTCTGACTGTAGCTTCAGCCATGCCAGCAGTACTTTGAGGCTGTGATTTGGTACAGTGATGCTTTGAGCAAAATGCTAATGTCAGTTTGCCAACATGCTAACGGTGAAAACTTTAATACGCCAGTACATTTGCTAATTAGGACCAAGCACAAAATACAGCTGAATCTGAAAGTAATGGAAAAATAGATAATGGTTTTAGATGAAAGAGTAAAGAGATCATCAAAGTTACTCTAATTCATCCTCCAGCAGAATATGAATTACTGTCTCAAATGTTTCATTTTCTCCAACATTGCCTTGCCCAATTTCTGAATTTCACACCAGACTGTACACTCCATTTTCCACACGGCCCTTTTTTTAACTTGTTGCCTGGTAAGAACGATCATGTAAGTGGAGGAAAAAAGGCTGAAGACGGACGTGTTGCAGGGGAAGTGTCGGCTGTGCGTGTTTGGGAGACAATTTTCTCGATCCACAAGTCCTGCATGAGGAGGCCTGCAGGCAAAGAAAAACAAGCCAGGGTGATGTGGAGTTAAGGCAGGTTTGTGTGTGTGTGTGTGTGTGTGTGTGTGTGTGTGAGAGAGTTTCTGCCTGTTGCCTTATTTGTGCGTGTGTTAAGAGGCCAAACATCAGGCAGCAGATGGCTGGTAACGTTGCCTAGGAGATTGACAGGTTTTATCGTGTGTTGGCGAGCTCCCATCCACCACTTGTCCAGCATGTGACACAGCCTGTCACACCACTTTGTCACAGTGGGAGAGAGGTTGTAACACACACGCATGCACAAAACACACACACACACACACACACACACACAGACACTCCAATTCAACTTTTAGATCAGGGTGTGAGAGAGGGGGATGAAGACGTAGATAGGCAGATAAGAGAGAGGCGGAGAGAAATAGATTTTTCATTCTGCGGGGAGAAAAGTGAAGTGTTGTTCATGGATTCGAGGGCCATTTAGAAGATAGAGCCACATTAAAAATGAGCTGTTTTCTATTCATGAACTGAACTTGAATATCCCAGTGTGAAGGGCAGAAAAGTGCAAAGTTACTTAACGAGGGACTCTTAATTTAGAGTTCTGATATTGTAATCTCCCTCACGAACGCGGCCGCATCAAAATACCTCACAAAGTCCTGCCTACGTGTTTTCTTATCTGTATTCTTGCCAGAAGTCATGGTTGCCGCTTCAGAATCTTGCTTCATGTGTACATTTAAATGTTTTCAACAGCACTGCATTTTTATTTAAAAAGCACAACCCACCAAAAGTCAAGTGTTAACAGCTCTGTTTCAATGCCAGATAAGCGTGGCGCCGCTCAAAAGACGGCTCATTTCAAAAGACTCGGCTCGTAAAACGCGCTATATACGTAAAAAAAGGGCAGCGAAGTTTAAGTCCTTTAGCTTAGAGTGAAAGCTTCTGTGGATATATGTAAACAAATGTCAAGGGTAATGATTTTCGATGGAGAAAAATAGTTTTCTAGGACAACAAACTGCCTGCTTCAGGTCGAGGGCTTGCGTTAATATAGAAAATAAAGCTCAGCTGAAGTTGAAGGGTTGGTGTTCGCAGGAGGCGAATTACTGCAACAAACTAGGTCAAAGATAAAGGTGCTTTCTCCTTTGATGTAGGAGGTGGTAAAAAAACACCACTTTCTTCACAAAATGGGATTTAATGGGTCTGATATTATGGAAAACTGGACGCACGGAGATGAAACAGAACCTTTATCGTCTCAGGTGAGGCGAACGTCACCATGCGTATGGGATGATGTCTGAGTACTGAATATGTCCTGGCCGATGGTTCTGCCAGCAGCCAGCAAAATACAGTCCATTAACAAACAACCTGCTAGTAGTGCAACCTCTGCTGACCTGCAATGTTACATGTATTTATTTTTTACATTCACTGTATCAGACGGGCGTTAGATGGTATTATGTTATATTATATGGTGCTTCATAACCTCTTTGTTATGGGATTCACTTAAAGACCACAGGATGTTTCTTCAGTCAAACACTTTATGTTGAGTTTAGCGACTCACCAGTTCGAATCAATACGGTGAGCTTAACGTTTACACAATTCAAACAATTGGCCACAACAGGGAGAGAATCGCTTCTGAAATGATGCAGGCATACAAAAGAAAATGACAGATGGGTGATTTGTACCTGTGTTGTCAGCCCAGTGATCATAGTCATACAGCTGCTTTGTCCTCCGTATCTGGTATGTCATTTAGACCTGTTAGGAGTTGTGGACATGTTGCTAGATGTGTGAAATAAAAAAAGCGTTTTGTACTTTTTTGGATTGTATATATGGGGTCAATGTGTGTGAGTGATATATATGAAATGGCAGCACATTCTCACTCCCAGACTTGGTGAGTGACTAAGAGGCGTCTGCACGTTAAAAGCTCTGTAGTCGTAGTTTGGTTAGGTTTAGGAAAATAGACTTCCTCTTTAGGCTAACGTAGCCTAAATGACATCAGCCACAAATGAGATGTAAACTCTGGTCTGTGAAAAGTCTTGTGAATGCTCAACACAACCACCCCCAGCCACATCCTGACTTCGCGTTATTTATACTACTGCACTGTAGATGCACTTCAAGAAGTAACGCCAAAGGATTTACTACAACGTCAAACTTGTGTTCCCTTTGTTGCACACAGGGGTCCCTATAAAACCTGTTGCATACCAACATAGCATCACACCATCGTATTCCTGTGCTTCTGCTGAAGCAAAGACAACCTGACCACTTTCCATTCTCCTCAAACTAGTAGCTGCCAAAAACACAGGACGAAACACAAGTTAATGCCATCATTTAGTCAATACTGAATATAGGAAAACAGACAAATCGTGCCAGGATGACAGCCTGACTGGATCACAAGTAAACCTTTTTTATCCTGGCAGATTTTGAGCCTGGTGGCGGACAAACTTGCATAGTAATAGCGAGATATATACTATAAACAACACTATATATTTACTTCATAACTAAGGCAAAAAAAAGGTGTCTATTGCCAGTTTACGGTGAGGCAAAGATCAAATTGGTTCTATGTTAATAAAATCAGTCAAATGAATAATATATCATTATTATTATATATAATATATAAACAAATAATGACAAGATGTAATCTGCAGGATTTGTTAACATACACAGATTTGAGTTGACAGACAACTTTTTGAATGAATGCTATCACGGGAGGACAGACGTGATGGAGGCCTGTTTTCTCAGAGTCTTTTAAAGAGCCAGCTTCAGTGTAGATACAAAATCTTCAGTGCGCACGAAGAATAAGACAAATTCATCCAGCAACTTTCACAGGAATAAAATAATAGTAAATGGGTGAAATGGAAACAAGAATCAAACGTGAGTTTCTAATGTTCACTCTGAAGCACTTATCAGGAAGTACAGGTTTCTGTACCGCAGACATTTAGGATCGACTGTTAACTAACTTAAAACAGAGTTTGACAGCATTTCTAAGTAGCAAGCAATTGTGTTTTCCTTCTTATCAGCCATCTGAGTCCAAAACTTCACCTTCGGCAGCTTGCTAGGTATAAGCCTGGAGGCTATGTTGAGGTTCATCTTTCATTCCCTCTTGACTTCTTGTCCAGATGTCATAGTCACAAAGACAAATACATACCCCAGTTACATAAATGCTTTTAGACTGCATTCCTTTCTAACTGAACTATGCAAATAATCACCAATGATCATAAACTGTATGTCAACGGAGGAGTGAGGGTAAAACATAGTTGTCAGGAAGTATGAAGCCTTCATTCGTTTGATAACATTACATCCAGTTTTTGTTGAACTGCCTTTTTGATGTCAAGAAAATATGCAAAACTGCTGTGGTTATCACACATTTAGACATGCAATTATATTTCACCATCCGACAAAAAGAAAAAGCCCATTACAGCCACATCATGTCCGCATTTCTCAAGTGCAACTCTGTACTGAAGAATAGGTTGATTATGGGAAACCAATCACATTTAGCTTTTAAAGGAACAGCCAAGATCATGTCGCAGCATTTAATATAAGAGTTCAGAGTGATCACCATTCATCATTGCTGGTTGTTCATTTCTGACAAGCCATGACAGCCTAAGTGTCTCCTTCCCTGGCCAACATCTGATGCTGTAACTCCAAAAGTCCCAGAGCAGTGTTGAGCTCTCATAAAGGCTGCAGTCATAGACTTTCCATCTCCAGAACGAAAACAAAAAAACTTCCCGACTGGATTTTAGAACAGAAAGAAGTATAAGGACCACCATTACACAAGTTTTAACAGTTTAGAAAATACTTACTAATTACAACCCCACCAACGAACAAGTCTGTCACTACAGAAAGACAAGAAACAAGTCAGACTGATCTCCAAAATGGAGGCCAACTACCTTCATGATTATTGTAGTAGCTACCACCTCCTAAATTTCATGCTCTTTATACAAAGAACACGAGTTGTAGTTATTAAACATTGACAGATAGCAAACAAGCTAGCTGAGATATTGAATATTGAAATGAAAGTCTAAAGCATGCTCGTGGTTCAGTGAGGTTATTTAGGCACAATAGTGCTTTGAGCTAAATGCTAACATTGGTATGCTAACATGTTACTACTACTATATGGGCCTAATGTAAAACTGTGTTTACCCTCATAGGTAATCGCTACATTTACCAACATTTAGCACAAAAAACAAAGTGATGAGGCCCGTGGGAACGTAATTTATTAGTTAAATTCAAATTGATACCAAATTGCCCAATCCTCCTCCACTCAATCATAAAAAAGGCAGACTGGCAGCTCTATATTAGTCACTCTGTATGTACTATATACCATATAAGTCGGTAAGTCAATCAGTTAGTCAGCTGATTGGGCCACAACAATGTCTTCTTTCTTTGGTGGCTACAGGCTTCGACCTCAGAGTTACAGGTGCTTTGTATCGCCATTTCTGTCTTCTGTAGACTCACAGGGTATTCTTTAATGTCTAAACGCAAGTACAGCATTGTAAAATGGTTGCAGTCTAGCTAGACGACCCAATTTCCACATAATATTTAGCTGAGTCACTTTCTGCAAAACCACACATCAGTTAAAACCGGAAATATCTTTATGTTGGAACCTGATGTCGGTTTGGGTTACCACAGTCCAGGATGAGACGGTCACACTCCCCATGAAAAATAGCCTGACATGTCTCCAGGTCTCCCTGTTCACCCATTTTTAACTAAACATAAATTGATAGAAATGCCCCCAGGTGTCCTTAAAAATATCCACTGGTGTGACTTGAACGGTGGTCAGCCGTTTGGAAGCCTTGCAGAAACGTTAACAGCTAACATTGCATCCTGGCGACTGGGCTGAGTTAGGTTTAGGCAACAAAAATACTAGAAGATTGTTGACTTTTGGTTTCACACAGGACAACAATGTGGTAGAAAGTCCTGTGTTTGACTTATCCACCCCAACCTCCTCTACAAGCAGACCTTTTCACATTTATACTACGCAGGGTGAATATTGGAGTTTAGGGATGGCCAGAGCACTTACTATAAGCATTTAAATTTGCATTAGATGGGTTTATATTTGAGCAAGCCCTGCATGTCAAATTTGCACCAAAGGCATTTATGAGCTACTGAGGCTAATATTCAAAACCATACAGTCTCTCTTAAAAAGGATGGTTTGTGTTTTTATATAAGCTGCACTAACATTAAACAATATATTTACAGTGGAACCTCCACTACCAATATCTCTGCTCCTTGAGTTTTTGGATCCTTGTGCACATGTGTAATGCTTCTTTTACTGAGGGATTAATTTTTATATTAATAAAACAAAAACTTTCACATGATGTTTGCAGGAATAAACCCTCGATCTCCAAGACCCTGAATTAAAAATAAAAATCTCTTTTTGCTACTTTTCTTTTCAGTTTCCCAAGGCTGGGCGAGGTAAAATCAAATCTTCTCTGTGATGTATCAAAGACTAATACCATGAGCACTGAAGACTACGCTAATCCACAAAGCAAAGTCAATCTTCAGAAACAGGCAATTCCTATGGTTTAGATTTTTTGATATCAGGAGACAATTTTCTCTTGCATGCAGGTCCAACATCGCACACACACGCACGCACGCACGCACGCACACACAACACACACACACACGCACGCACGCACGCACGCACGCACGCACGCACGCACGCACGCACACACACACACACACACACACACACACACACACATACACACACACACACAGCTGCACCACCATCACACTTGTTTTTCTCACTTTGGAATGAACTTTCACCTGCCCATCACAAAGACACAACTGTCACACCTGAGACCATGTTCACTTCTTCACTTCGGCTGATAGCACATAGAAACACTCCAGCACTACCAGACGGCCTGTGTTGTATGAAGACGTGTACTGGGTGAACCTTGAGTTGATCACTCTGCAGGTGTGCCTGGTCACCACATGAGTGAGTCATTGTGTGAGTGAAATTCTTCTCACAAATCTTATAGACCATTCTGGAGGCAATGGACTCATGCAGAATCAAACTAAGACAAATCTTATATTCATGGTTATGAGACCATTTTTAAAGAATGTCTTTAAAGGAGTCATCACCCAGAAATGGTAATTTCTCTTGTTAAAATGTGCGTATTGGTGTTGGACCTCAGCTGAAACTTGCCTGAAAAGCTGGAGTTTGAAAGTGGCTCAGTTTTTTTCGCTTTGGCTCTTTTTTCCGAACAGGAATAGCGCACAAGTGTGCGCATTCCTAAAGGACGAGACTTTGACTCTGCTCCTGTGGTGACGTTACCACAGGAGGCTAGAAGCATAAGCTGCATAAGCATCAGCTCACAGCTGTCCTCAGCCAGACTTTGAGTGAGCATGCCGAGTCATTTTCACACCATACATCGTGACCACCAGCATTCAAACTCAGGTCTTACATGTAAAACACAAGTCTGTAAACGTGTCTCTTCCACCGTCTCTACCTCTTCACTCTCCCATTCGGGTTCTGACTCCGGCTCGTACATAAATGCCTGAATTCCGTAAGGTTCGTCAGTTAGTGTGTGCGCCATGACAGGGGGCTGTTTATGTTTTGGAGTCTGTGTGCATGCAGGCCTGCCCCCCATTCCAGTTCTGTCCTTCCTGCGGCCAATGAACGCGCCTCACTACATATTAATACAATGCACATCCGGACCAGTCAAAACTTTGCGCATAATCTAATTTTTTTTTTTTTCTAATAAGTTTTAAGAATTGATCCAAAGCGACAAACATTGGTTTGCAGAAAACTATATAATCCTGTCATGCTAGGAGCATGGCTCTAGGGATGGCAATGCCAGCTGGTTGGACCATCAACTTGGTCCTGACTGGAATAACTCAATCACTATATGGATTGCCATGAAATGTTCAACTACTGACATGCATTGCCCCCAGAGGATGGACCCTAACAACTGTGTGATCCCCTGACCTTTCCTCTAGTGCCACCATGAGATTGACATTTGCAGTTTTGAGTAAAATGTTAACAACTATTGGTCATGAAACTGACCAGACCTGACGCACCAGATGGTTTGTACCACAGAACAATCTGGGAAGTAGTCCCTGGTAACTGGTTGGAAAAGGGCTAAACCATTAAGATAATACTTGGCAATACCCAATTGGATGAACCAGCTATCTATCACTATCATTGGTTAACTTCTACCAATCAGATCAGGCCAACAGCAAGAGAGCACCACCAGCAGAGGCAGTAACGACACCAGCTGGGGTAGAATTGTTAGGATATAACATACAACATGAAAATCATTTGAACTGGAATCATTTCAACTATTGGAATAATCTATTAACAATTTGTCTCCTTTAATTGTGGGTGCATTACTCTGAAGTAATAAAATGTGGAAAACACAACACATTAGAGGTTTGATATTTGATTTGTACTCAGCTAAAAGTTTAGCAGAGCTGCACTTCATCACAACTGAATAACCTGAACTGATGATTCAGTGGTGAAGATGATGATGATGATGATGATGATGATGCTCCCCTGAAGGTGCAACAAAAGTTCTTTCTTGTGTTTTTCGCGGCCTTGAAAGATAACACAAGGAAAGAGTGGGAAGATTTTAATAATAAAAAAAAAACAACAGCGGAGGGTCCCTCACTTTTTAAAGAAGTATCTACAAATTAGTGTTGAATGTGTTCCTTGTCACCTTTTGGAAAAGAGACGTTTACAGGAGGACCAGGCAGTTGCATGAGAGAATAAACTGAATCACAGTCTGCCAGAAAAGACTATCTGTGATATTCCTCACTTGTTCTGACTCAATCCAGCCTGTTAATAATGGATAATGATTGAGCAGGTAGATTAATGTTAACAGCATTTGGCCATGTGGCCCATCTGCAATAATGATATTAATAGGCAGGCTGGGAGATGCAAGAATCTCTGAGTAAATTCTTAAATCAATATTCTTTTCATTACGCATCTCGTGTTCACAGCTCTAACAGCTGTGCTCAGAGAAACTTAGTTGTCTTTGCGTAGCAGTTACACGCTCAGAATATAAAGGCCCAGCCTGTGACTAGCAGTGCCCAATCCTTTAACAATTACAGATAACAAGATGAACATTGGAAATGAAAAGTCATCAGGGTTCCCTTTCAGTGGAGAATGAGTGACCGTATCGGCCCCCTCCATCTCCGTGTTAACCTTGGCTTTGTGTGTGCTCAAAGCCGCCACATCTTTATTGGCATTAAAATCAAGGTAGTGGCGGGTGGTCAACACCCCCAACTTCATCTGCTCCCCATGCACACACACACACACACACACACACACACACACACACACACACACAAACACACACACACACACACACACACACACACACACATCGACATTGTTAACTGGTGTTTGTCATTTTCCCAGCAGCCCCTATTCTCTCTTGTTTTTTTCCCCAGCTCCATCTGCTGAGGTTGAAAGGGTTTTAAATTTTGATCCAATCACCGCTCTTTGGCTCGTAGCGTTGCAGCATACTGTAGCCATAAAGAGCAGGGGTGTGATGTTTGTGTGGGCCGGGTGTTAAATGCTACCTGTCCCTGTTAAGCCTGTCTGGCCATGCAGATAGCTTCCACTCACAGGCATTAGGCACAACTGGAATAGTTCTCATCTGCTGCAGGGAGCATGGCCGCGTCTGATAATAAGGTGTTGATAGAGGGCATTAACTTGATGGCTTCTGCAGCCTGATATACCAACAGACCGTGGGCAAGGGCAGGCTCAGGGAGAGACAGAGACAGCAGACAGTAGTCACACGTCAATTCACATATCAATCATTCATTTGCAGAATGAACGCATTGAATTGATTTACTTGCAGAGTTAGATCCGGTTTTTTAAGGAGCCTCTGTCAGGTTGGACTTTATTCTGTGAGGTGTTATTAAAACTGACATGCATGCTAAATCAAAATGATAGTGTTTGTTGGCTCTAGTTAAAAATATAGTAGAGCACAAAGCAGGGAAGTACATCTGACACACACGCAGCATCTCCACAGCTTGGCAAAGACTCGAGTCCCCAATGAAACATTGTTTGATTCAGTCATCCAGTAAACATTCTACTGATGGACGTACTCAAGTTCAACTTTAACTCAAATGTTATATCCATGTGGACAATTTGTACCGACCAGACTGGTGTGAGTCCCAGTCAATGGAAAAAAAAAAAGAATTCTGTTGACACTGAAATGCAGGATCATGAGTAAATCTCTTCTATACTCCACTTTCAGTTAGCAAACCCCAAAACTGAGCATTTTGTAGCCAGCTTTTGCTGAGACAGCCATGGAAGATGTGCAGCTATAGTAAATGCTGCAAAATAACAAATATGAAAACAGGTTAGAGTTTCTAAAAAATTGCTGGTAAGCTGGCATCTCTCAGGATGTCATATCAAAAGTTGTCCTTTCCAAGCTGACTCTGTATTTTAAAGTTTAATAAATGTTACTGACCCATAATTATGTTCAGAAGGAAAGTAGGAGATGTACTCTGCCAGAAGAGAAATAAGTAAAAGAAAAAAACAACAACAATATCCCATTTATCATACTGAAACAAATATATTTTTTAATATTTTGGTTCACACTTTTCTTTTTATTAAGATTTTCTAGCAGTGTATGCATGGAAATAATATCGAAAATGTGTTTTTTTCCCGGCAGTTCAAAGAACCCTCAGCAAGTCAGAGCCACTAGAGCTTCATGATGATCAACACTCTAAATGTGCACTCAAAAATCATACATGAACAAGTATGTATTTCTGTATTCTGAATAATGAAAGTGTAATTAATCTACTCTTGAAACTGTTTTTTGGATGTTTTTCACTTTTAAATCAGTCTTTGTGTGTAGTTATAAAACTAAAAGATGCAACTGTGCGTAAAGAAAAAACAGACAGAAACAGAAAATATATCTGTTAACGTGACCAGGCTTACAGTATTCAAGAGTAACGGTGCTGTTTTCAGATTTATCCACTCTAGAACATTTTACAGGAGTTTTTAAGATTTATCTGGCTCGAATGTAGTTTGCATGTCGTGCTTTTGTTGTATCGGTAGTTATTTGTGACTAAATAGCCTTTTTATGTACAGAGAGGCAGCGCTCCTGTTTGAAGGGTAAGCAGTGACATGTACAGAAATGTGAGAGTTTCATCGCTTTAGTTATTTTTTATGTGCTGCGAAGTATTCGCTACAAAAATGTGCTGTCACACAGAGGTGACCCTGAGATAACATGATTTGATTTGGTTATGAGATCATTTAGATCAAGGCTGAAGTGAAGGGAATTGGTCTTTCTATCCAGGGAGAGGACAGAAAAGTAAGTACTGGGGACAAAATAGTGTGAATGGTAAAACAGATGCCATGAAACACTGGAGAGGTTTGGAGTGTGGTTAGTCCAGAGGAAAAAAAAAGGAAACAGAAAGACAGCGAAGACAAATAAAGGGAGAAAAAGAAAATCCACGAAAGGGCAGAGAGAAACGCACGTCTGTCTTTTCAGTGTCTGGGCCATTCAGAAATCTGATAAGCGAGTCCCCTCCAAAGCACTGCCGCCTCCGCTGCCATCTCCACAGACTTAAGGGAGAACACGGCGCGCAGTGTTTATCACCCCATTGCCGTCATTAGGAATCACACAGATTAGCCTTGACATTCTCGCAGATGAGAGGGGTAACAAAGGGAGCAAGCTATTAGGATGCTAATGCGCATCAAAAGAGTTCAGAGTGGTCCTTTCATCCAGGCTTAAGCCCTCTGTTCTGCTGAAAAGTGCACAGACAATACATTTCTGACTCACCTGTGAGCGTGCGTTCATAAGTATACGAACCTTTCCATGAGTGAGTGTGTGTGTGTGTGTCTATTTTCAGTGGATACGTGTGTGTGTGTGTGTGTTGCATGCTCAGGTGGTTTCAGAGAGCCAGTAAGTGAGGCTACATTTGAGCTTCTTAGCAGTGACAGAGACAAAGAAGGTTAAAAAACAAAAATGTTCAACTGTTAAGAGGCAGATCTGCCAGTATTTGCCTGATACTCCTGCTTGAGAGTCTGCCTTTCTTTTTCTCACAAGATGGCAGTGTACTGCCTTGGTTTCTTTGCTCCAGAGGGAGAGAACCCGGCTCCTGGACATGATCAAGTCTCTTTATTTGGACTTTGAAGTGACAGAGGTATCAGCTGAAGCATACAAAAGCTGATATAGTAGCGTCTTTCAATTCTAATAATGTGCTGTGAAGAGATGTGCGTGGTCTTATTGATTGGACAACTTGGACTAAATGAGAAACAATGGCTTTGGTAAGTGTGTGTGTGTGTGTGTGTGTGGACTGGAACAGTGTGTATCCCATTGAGTGCATGCATGTGCTTGTGTGTGCATACACAAGCATGTATTTACGTGGGTGCACATGTGCTTCAATTGTGTCTTGAGTGATACGCAAGCACCATTGTCTCACGTTACTTTGCATTGATGAATTTCAGCTTCATCCTTTGTACACGCAGCTGCATCGTTTGTTCAAAATGAGGACAACACGCCTCAAATCCCTCATTGCTACCCTCATATGGCTGTAAAAAGGAAAAAAAAGGAGAGCATGGCATATCAAAAAAGCCTCAACATTGCAATTCTTTAAGCATGAGTTTAATCCTCAGCCTGCTTCTCATTTTCTAGGATAAATGGGCATTAAAAGCCTTTAGTAAATGAGTTCATTATTTAGGCCTCTTAACAGCAATCCTGGCCTTTGAACATGTCTTCAATAGCTCCCCAAAGACTGCATGTGATTCATATTGTTCGCTGAATGACGCTGATAGACGATGTGATGACAAGTGTCCGGATATACATCAAGCCAGGGAGATAAGGCATTCTCTGGGGAAGGATCACATAGGAGAGTCTGAAGGAGCCAGCAGCCTCACACGGTAGCTAAACGTAGCCGCAATAAGCTGCACGCAATATCTGCTGCTCGTCTCGAAGCCTCTGTGCTGTTTGCCAGCTCTAGGACATAGCTGGCAAGATGTTGGTAGGTTGGTTTTTGACCGAAATATAGCATATATTTTTTTTATTTGTCTGTGGCTTCAGTTTAACCAGTTATTGGCAGTACTGGGTGCAAAAGTCCAGTCTCACTCAACTGAATAAACAGGCATTTTTGTCCAGAAATGTGTTTATCCCCCATTATCTTTAGACTTGTATATTTAATATGTCAAAATTGTAATGACCAAAGACAAGATATTAATATATTTTCTTTACTGCATCACAGCAATCTTTATTATTTTCCATTGGCGTTTGGCACAACATCCTCACAAAGGACGCAACGCAACTCCTGGTCCAAGCAGCTAAACCATTACAGCGCATCGCCTCGTTTACAATCAACCCAAATTATCCCATGTGACCCCTCCTCCTCCGTGACCTCCGCTATCTTCCTGTTGCGGCCCGCATCCAATTCAAAACGATGTTTCTGGCCTTCAAGGTCGGAACTGCAGCCGTCTACCTCCAAACACTGGTCAGACCACACGCCCCAGCACGAGCACTTCGCTCTACTGCATCAGCTGGCCAGCTGGTAGCGCCATCGCTGAGAGCAAAAACAGCTCGCTCTGTGAACATGCGACTCTTCTCTGTTCTGGCACCTGAGTGGTGGAACGAACTCCCGACCAATGTCGGGACAGCAGACTCACTCTCCATCTTACACAAAAAACTCAAGACTCATTTGTTCAGACTTCACCTCGACCCCGCATAGCATGACTGCCGCCCAGAGAGGATATATTATCTCTAGAAGTGATTGATTCAACTGGTTTATAACTGAAATTACTTTTTTTGGTTATGCAGGTACCTGTGCGAGGGCTGTCAAAATTGCTTCAAAATGACTTTCGAATTTTTGCTCTAAAAAAACACATAGACATTACTGCCATTCCGTTTTTCTCTGTGCCATCTGCATCTGCCACAGTTTTTGTCTCGTCTCACTTTCAGCAGTGAGTGCGACTCCTGTGACCCGTCCCTGACCCGTCATGCAGTGCGCCCACTTGCAAAGCAGCCACTGATGTGATTTTTCCACAGTCAAATATTAGTTTTCACAATTGAATCTCCGTTTTTTTTTTTAATCATTCAAATATATATTTGAATTTAGAATATTTGTAGACGGCTCTTAGTGGTTCAAATGTTAACGCTAGTTTCCATGGTTGGAATTCTTGGTACTGACCGACACTGCTGGTACTTATGTGTTCATTGGTGCGAATGCTGTGTCGGGAGGCATTAAACATAGTGATATTCTCAATTCCTTCTGCCAGAGAGGCAGTAAACCAGCTGAAGAACTGACATTTCAGCCGTTGTTTTGAGCACTTCCTACATTATCTTTGTGACTTCGTTCTGACAGTCAGCTCACTTCACAATAAATTGCAACAAGAAAGAGAGCTAGCTAAGCATCCTTGACCTCCTCCTTGTGGAAAATACTAAGACCGAAGGAACTGCTACTGAGACAGCAGGTGTTGAAATTATGTGAAGTTACCACCGAGTGGAAACCTTCTACTAACATCATCTATCCAGCTAGGCTTCTTGCTTCCACTTAGCGAGCAGAATATGAACTGTGAAACATGACGGCATCTCACAAATGTTCAGAGGAGAAGAGAAACATATTTAAAATGGGGGACAAAAATATTTAGCATTCACTTTTGTGTGCTATACAGGGCTATGACATGCTCCAGTCACTGGTGTACCAATGCTAGCTCTTAGCATTGTTGCCAGATTTGTTTGATGATTTCCAGCCAAAAAACTGCTCAAAATCTGCCGGAACTGATAAAAAAACAGCCAAATAGCATTTATACAAGAGGATATAAATACATTCATTAACAATCAGAAACAGTATTGTGGCTCATCATTTTTTTTCAATGTAATGTGATTATTAAACAACAATTCAAGTGTTCTCACCCTAAACTTTGTTTCCTCAAATAGCTCCAGAATTGTTTTTACTCTGTTTTAGTTCAGGTGTGAATAAAGTGCACAATAGCTGCACTATCACTGCAGCTTGTTTCCTTACAGAAAAACAGTAAGAGGAGATTTTCAGTCTATAAGCCAAGAGACACAACATGCTGCAACTTTCCCTTTAAAAGGTGCTCCACTGCGGATAAGCAGGTGACCCCCATTAAAGAAACGGAAGCCCTGTACAGATAAATATAGAAAGGTGAGAGATAAGGCGGATAAACCTGCAGTGTTATAGAAAAAAAACAAGGAGATGGAGCAAGAACCAGAGCAGAAGGAGGGATTGTGAAGGTACCCGGTGTTTTTTCCCAGTGTGATATGATCTATCTGTCACACATCACACCCCAGATGTTGAGACTTTGTAAGACTGGCAGACCATCTTAACATCTCTGTCTCTCTTTGTCTTTATGTCTTTTTCTTTCCCTTTTGTCTCTTTCTCTTTTCTTTGTCCAAAAAGCCCACCACCTAACTGCTGGTCAGCTGCCATCAATCTGCAACCTTGGAAGTACAAAAGTATCGACTTTTCCTTGTCAGCCTCAGCAGATAGATGCTGGCTTATTATTTTGGTTCAGCCCCCAAATATCGAGACACATAGTCGAGGGACTCTTGGCTTTATTGATTAACCATTAAAAGGCTGGCTAGCCTTTGGCTGTGTGTCCTGTGGAGTGTAAAGAGACAAAACACACACAGAGGTGTTGACGGTAAAAGCAGTTTCCGGCCGGCCTTTCGCTTTGACACTTGACCTTTCAGCTGGATATGGTTTAACTCTCCATGGCCTGAGGGAGCTCTCCAGGACCGTCTTCCATTCCCAGAAGTAAAGCCTCCTCAGTATCTTCACCGGCTCTTTTCATCAGCACACAAATGCTTGTAGTCAGTATGATAATCAAACGGTCAATATCATCCGTATGCAAAATTAGTTTTATTTTGTGTGTAGCATTATATCAAAGGCTATTGCAGTTTAATTTTAGATGAATTCATGTATTACTAGTACTAAAAACTATAGTAATCCTGCAGTTCACAAAATGATTAATATAAGTAATATTAATATTATAAGCGACAAATCACCTGACCTTTCTCTTTTAAAATGCAGGCAGTGCATATGAAATAGTCCAATTTTGCATGCAGGTGATATGCCACAAACTGCTTGGTTAGGTCTCAGAAAGGATGATGTTATGTAGTGATGTACTCCTGTTAACTTATGTATGCAAAGTAAAATTAGAATGGCCGCAGCAGTCCCCTTTAATTCAGTCAAGTTGAATCTAATATCACGCTCAACGGTCCTGTGTCACTCTATTTTAAACCACCCATAACTGTTTAACCATAATTTAACCAGATCAGTGGCAGCCAACCACCACAATGACAAAAGAATGCAGATGATCCAAATCTCCATTATCATTCATCATCATTTCATTAATAGCTTTTAATAAGCATCTGCATCAAATTGTACTCCAGGCACTTATTATGCCAGATTTCTTTCATCAAGATCGATGCATTATTCCCTGAGAAATTAACATAAGTGTGCCCAAAACATCCTATTTCGCAGTCGGGGTCGAGTCTCACTAAGACCTATTCTCCATCCAGGTTTAATGGGAATGTGTAATCCTGCTGACAAACCAATCAAGCAACCAATGGACATGGCTTAAACATAACCTTGTCAACACTGACTTTGGTTTCACGCTGGACATGAACACTGGCACAATGGCTGAAAGTTTGTTTGACCCATCTGTCAACCGAACCCTCCAACCACAACCACAACCAGCCTGCATGAAGCAGAGAGTCTAAAAACGTGTTATTTGTAAGCAGAGCAACTGGCCTCGTATATTTAAGATGAAATGCTAAAAACATCAATTTTAAACCAATTGGACTGTGATAGGTGCCAGAGTCGGAATAGCAAACCAGATGAAACCCCAGAGTAGTATTTTTACGACACCATGGACAAGCATCACTTCTGTAACAGCACACACATTTGTATGAACATGTCAGTTTCTTTAAAAGCTGCAACAATGACAAACATGTATCTCACAAATGGGAATATTTACAAAGTTATAAACCGAACTTCAGCTTCTGTTTTATGACAGCACCTTTATTTCAGCCATGAAAACTACAACCCGCCAACACTCAGCTCTCATCATCTCTGCACCACATAAATTATGTATGCTATATGCAGGCAACGTTTCCTTTGTTTTTACACAAACGCTGGTTTAGGGGTTGTCTCCGGTAACAAAAGATGAAATCAAGACTAAAATGACTAAATGCTTCAGTTATTGTTGTGTGATTCTCCACAAATAAGTCAACACAAGAGGAAAAGCCTCGGTTGATGGAGGCTTCATGTTAGATCGCGTCCAAGTCATCACTTGGTCTTCCTCCAGTCGCAGCCAGCAGATGATCATTTTGCACCGCACCTCCGACCGGTCGGGCCAGGAGGGGATTATAGAAGCCATCATATCCCATCTATTCCCTCGTAGCTTCACTTCAGCCACTCTCTTGCCGTAACTTGGCAGACATGCAAATGATCCTGTCAATATCGCCCTCGCCTCACACCCCACAGCCCCCAACCCCGCAAATAAGTCATGCCCATTTGCTGAAATGGGGGCTGTGACCCAGGCTGCCTGTCACACTGCATACTGCTTCTCCTCAGTCACTTTAGAGATAGCACTGACAACTCAACTAAGGGATGGAGGAGAGAGAGAGGGAAAGAGTTAGAGATTTATGTTTGGCTGCATTTATTCATGGGATAATAAGAACTGCTTTGGCAGCATTTAGAGGAAACCATTACAAATTTCATGCCCATACAAATGCATATGTAGAGGAAAACAATGACATTCACATATCTGTTCCAGTTTTAACTAAGCTTGGATGAAAATCATTTCAGATTTCTTAATTGTACGGAATAATCTGTGCCTATGGAGACTTTACTGCACATGCACAACTTTATGCATCCTTTAGCATACTATAATAATCTGTAATCTTGCCAGATAATGTTTGGTAAAGATTTTAAAAACTCTGCAAAAATGATCAGTGATGACAAAGTGAAAAACATATTTCTACTTATTAAAAAACAAAAAAAGTTTCAAAATGATGATATTCAAGCCTCAACTGAACATTTTGTTCATTCAAAGTTGGCAGCGATTTGGGGGTTTTACCCCTCTTGGATGTCAGTATCTGCACCAGCTATGCACACAGGAATTTTGAGATCTTTCTCCCATCTTAAAATGCAGATGTGCTCAAGCTTACTCAAGTTGGATAAGGAGCATCTGTGACGATCTGTCTTTAAGTTATTCTGGAGATTTTCAAAGGGATTTAACTCGGAGTTCTGGCTGGGCGACTCAAAGACTTTTTCATATTCATTGTCAGAAGCCATTCGAGTGCAGACTCAGTTGTTTGATTAGAGTTACTGTCCAGGGCATGAATTGAATCCAAGAACTATGGTTTTTTTCAGATTCTCTTCAAGTTGTTGCCCGTCTACCCCATTAATGATGAAACTTCTAACTGCCTGACACCAGCTTGATTCAAGATTCATGATGATTTGTCATAATGCGATGCAAGATTGTACGATGAAATTACCGTTGCAATTCCCTAAACCACATACACACAAATAAGCTACTCATGGCTGAGTGCTGATGCTGAGTTCAGGAGCCTCTCAGCAGGAAACACAGGGCCCTGCAGGTGGCACAGCAGCAGATACTTCTGTATAATGTTACGCTTCTGTAGTAATGACAATGTCAGCTGGACCAACACTTCAATCCAGAAAATACTATCTTGATTCAACTGGAGTTAAAGACATTCATGACATTGTAACACAGGTTGTGAGTATGCTAATATGCTAGCATGCTAATTGTTGAGTCCCAAAAACATGCATGTTAAAAGGCTTAAAGGTCCTATTGGTATGAATTCCCAACTCATACTGATGTTTTGGGATTTTTGGATGCTTTGGCTGCCAAAGTGACAGTATTTGATGAGTTGGAAATGATTTTTACAAACAGGACCTTTAATGTTGCCCTGTTAGCTTCTTTTTCGACATTGCTATCATCAGTGAAACTTCCTGCTCTCTTTAAGATGTTTTACATTTCTTTCTGGAACTGTCAAAGGAAATTGTAGAAGAAGTCGCACTGAAGTTTAAAACAAGGACAGAAATGTTGAGAACCTTTGCAGAGGCACTTTTTCATTTCTGAGTGAATTATAAGCAGCATATAGTCCATGAATTGTGAACACACAAATCTTACACTAAATTAAATGGTGTGAAGTAAATGTATTGCGCTACGAATCATGGAGGGTAAATTTGGACAAAGCCAAGGTAGTATAACATGTTCTAGAGGCATTGTATAGATTATTTATGTACAGTATATTCTGTATAGCAGATAGCTCATATTAATCATAGTATCTACAGCTATTTAAATAAGGAGCGGAGACACGAGAGATTGAGGCCATGGGCCAAGTAAAATAAAGCTGCTATCACACCTAATTAGCTGGTAAGGCCATTCCAGCCCACTGCCACCACACTGTACATGTGACATGGGCCCGACACCAGGACAGTAAAGGGGCTGGCCAATCACAGCTTAGCTTTAAGGGCTGCACTGTTGGCTTAGAATGTGCTAAACAGGAAGAGACTCATCGTGGGGTCGGTTTGTTGGTTGAGTGTGTGTATGTGTGAGGATGAATGGGTACCTCTGTTTACCAGGCACTCTGCCTTCAGAAACAGCCTCGTCTTCACCTCGGAACAACGGGAGACATGACAGCCATACGGTCCCTCTGCAGCTGGCTAATTGTGTTCCACATGTCTGTGGAGTGGCTCCGTCAAGCCCCCCCACCCGCCCTTGTCTTCAGGACTGTGTTGACGATAAAAGGAGGAGACATGGTCTTATGTGTGCAAAGGGTCGATGGTCAGAAATAGCTATGACCATTAAACTGTGGTTGGATTCGGCTGTGAGGTTATTCTTCTGCTGAGCTGTCTGCGGCTACAAAAAATAATGATATTGTTCAACATTTTGTTCTGAAATAAAACACAGGCCATGACCACAATCACTCCCTATTTCCTACAGGGTGCACTATATTTGCCATCTGTGTGAAAATATATGAACTATGTTGCCTTTCAAAATTCTTACAATGGTTCAAAACTGCACGTGTTAGCAAAGGATGCAAACTGATGATGATTCAAAAGTATCTAAAATCTCTGTTTACTTACACACTGCGATGGCGAACATGGTGCACTGAGAAGACGAAAGTCAAGTTTCCACAAATCACTTAGAAGTAGATAGACTTGCTATAGGAGTGACAGAATTTGTAGTTTTGGATGAATCTTTAACATTTGCTGCTGAACATCATGTTGGCGAAGTCATTGTAAGGATTCTTGGGTGTCACATAATCAATTCTGAATCGATTTTCGATTTGTTGAACAGAAAAGGGGGCACTATTTTCAGCCGACTGCTCTGGTCCACTGTGTGCCTGAAATACAATATGAAACACAACTGGACATTAAGATAAAGCAGCTTTTCTCTTTGTAAAGAAGTTAAGAGCATCAAGTCATGAAGGAGCTAATTAACAGTCACGTAGGCTCCATTGTTCGCTCTGAGGTGGCCATCATTGTACAACTTCACCACAGAGTTTGGTAAACATGTTGAATGCTGCAATGTGTTTCTTGTTAGCGGTTGTCAGCTCAATGTTCCTCTTGCAAAGGTAATTATCCAGTCATTAAAGAGAAGACACACCCTGCCTTACTGAAAGATGAACTTCAAGATACGTGAATTGATTTCTTTTAACCACCCCCAGTTGTGAATATTTGCCAAGCTGTCATTAGCATTTAGCTAAAAACACCACTTGTGCTCTGGGCAAAGCTCGTCTGACTCATCACAGGTAGAGTGTTAATAAAGACTGCAAATATTTCAGTCAGCATTCTCAAGTACAATCTATGTGTTAGCGTTTTCAAAATCCATGTCCTCACAGGAACTGATAATAAATGACCTTGAAGGAACGTACATGCTGGAAATGGCTTGATACCAGCGGCGTCACTATGAGTGCACAACATCCGGCTTTAGCCTTAGTTACCATGAAAAAGTAATCTGATGAATGATTACTCCTTTAAAAAGTACAGCCAGCACAGTCTGACTACTGGTTTGGAAATATTAACGCATTGGATTACTCGTTACTGAAAAAAGTGGTCAGATTAGAATAACACATTACCAGCATCACTGCCCACAGATAGAGTCTTTTTTTAACAGGGGTCTGGGGAAATGTTGAAAATTGGGCTGTTAAAGATGCAATTTCAACATAGTTTGAGAAGGAAAGGAAGGCCAATCGTTGGGTCCTCATCGTCACATTTAAATCACAAATAAAGCTAATTTTCCCTCACTATATTCCTACTGAATAATGTTTACGTTAAAGATATTATAGCCTGCAATAAGACCTGTGCTGTGTACATAGGCTGTTAGAGCAGGTAGAACATTCCCTTTTATAATTTCTTTGCTTCACTGTCTATCTGCATCAGGCCTACAGGAGGCTTTGTAGGGTTTTAAGAGAAAAAAAAAATCATTATTTAACAGATACTACACACCCAGTCTACACCCACCACCACAATTCAGTTTTTCAGAACCTGAGCTGATGGGAGTATTATCAGGGGTTGAGGGAGATGATGTCTCACTCTCCACGTCTTCTTGCTCTGGCTGCGACTTTTTGTTTCCAAAGAACCTCCGAATATCCAGAATAACTCACCATTATAAACGCTGCAATGGTACTAAACAGTAGGCTAATAGACGGGCTCTGGTAATATCAGTGACACATAGAGGGGGAAAATAACACTGACGTTGAATTTGCAACAAATTATTCTAACTCTGCCCATATATGGGCATATGCCATAAGGAAAGCCAGGTCAGCTTCTGCGCAATTTGCACTGGAGCTCATGTTGCATTCGTGGCAGCTGGTCGTTCGATATGCAACCACACAAAAACCTCTGGGGCTATTTTCATCATTAGGCAATTATAATTGATTTTTTTCTCTCTTTAAGGCACAGAGATCTGAGGCTATTCCCAAAACATCCGGGGCATTAGCCCTGAATGCTCAGGTCTAACGACGCGCCTGCTTCATACCTTTACCATGTTGAATGTTAACAGCTGGTACCTCATATTTTGCAGAGATTTTGCCATTTTAATACCAATAATGATGCCCCAGACGTTTGTGATTTCCTTAATGAAATCCAAACAAGTTAGAGCATTTTCTCCGACCCTCTAAACCAGGAACATAACGGCTGCAGCCAGACCGTTCTCCAGCGCTGACACAGCACAGCACTGAGGTACAGCTGGGATTACTGGAGCCTCCTGTTGTTTTTTCTTTTTCTTTAACAGCCATATAACTTTTAAATTGGAGAATCACTGTGGTAACAACTATTTTGTGCAACTCTTTAGCACCTTCAGAGATGCCACAGGCCTGCTGGAGGTCCTCCTCACTAACACAAATGGCCTGCTGGAGGCAGATTTACAGCTCTGTCAGTCCATACCACTCTCCAAGGGATATTCACTGATATTCACAATGCTCACGTCCTTTTCCTGATTGGTAGTTATCCAGAGACATCATCACAGATTTGTTTTCAATGTTTATTGTCTCCATGATCTAAGAAATTGACCGAATCTAAACGGATACATTTGTGAGAAAATGTTCCCCTTTAACAGAAGAAAAGGACTCTTAAAAGGCAATCAGTGATAAGGTCCACTGTGATTCATGTCTTCAACACATCAACACAAATATTCAAAATAATGTTTCTGAAAAATAATGACAATAAAAAAAACTATATCTGGGATAAAATTAAAGTGGGCAGAACAATCAAGACTAAATGATTAGAGAATAGCAACAGTGGAAATCAGAATAATAGGAGAAGATGTATGCAATTACCTATGAAAGAAATAAGAGAAATGCAAATTCCCTTCCGGAGGAAAGTTAATAACACAGTGACGGCGTGTGTTTATCTGTCTGCCAGTGTCTGTGTGCATTAGTGTAAAATACATGGTGGAGAAGACGCTTTACATAGCAAAGTAATGAGGAGGGAAAAGCAGGAAACGAAGAAGGAGAGCAAACGTCTGGCCGGCTGAGACTGCTGTCGGGAGCACACCGGCGTCAGGTTTAACCTTCACACTAACAATGGAATAGACAGATCAAAGCCAATGACCTACTTTCACTTGCCTAATTCAATCTAGCCCAAATTTACCTTGAGGGAAAGAAAAGGGAGCCCCGGAAAGGGGAGGAATCCCTGGGGAGGAAGCGTGATGTTGGGAAAGATGCTATAAACATCAATAGAGAGTGAAGGAAGAAAACAACTGCGGCGCAGTCCAACTCTTTATTGTGGCGTTCATCAAACATTAACAGTGAGGACGAATACCGTAGAGCAAAATGTTGCGCTTGGAGAACAGTGATGATGAAAAGCCCCCAAATGCATCTGACAAGGAGTAAATATTGAATTGAAAGATAAACAAGGTGAATGGCCTTAATTATTCATGCCAATGGGGAGACAAGAAACGTGATAGCACGGAAGACAACATCCTTTATCTGTCTGGCCCTCTCATACAGCAGGCCTCCCCTCACACACACTGGAGGCGAGGTCAAGGAAAACTCTTACATGCGTCTGAGAATATGTTATTTTACTGCTCGACAGCATATAGAACTGGCACAGAGCACTTCTGTGTCTCAACATTATCTCACGTTATCAGTTTTTCAATTCCCATTGTAATGACGGCTGTGCACGCGGCGGCCTCTTTATGATTGGGCCATGGAGCACACTCCATTTCTATTCATGTGGCGCCGAACCTTATTGCGAGCTGCTCTGCATTCAGAGGGTCTATTATCCCCACAGATCCATGCTCAGGATGCAAGGCTGGTCTACTTTGATTTCAGTACCGCTCCCCTTTCAGAACCTTTGTAACACAGCACAGTAGACACATCTGTGTAAGTCTCCCCGTGTTCCATTCTAGCTGTTTATTTTCCATTTGGACATTGGTTTGGTTTATTTGAAGGCACAGACAGGCAG
>CAEMYA010000597.1:1862438-1910004 GCA_903131615.1 Diplodus sargus
TGAGGCTGTGACCTTTCGCTTTGATTTACTGTCAATCTGCCACAATTTCACCAGCAGGTAATTAAAAACACTGCTTGGATATTTTTACAGCGTATCAAATGACAAACGCTGTGAGAGTTGTTCCTCATTGTGATGTTTTGTACGATTGTCTGTATGGTACGTAGCCTGTGACGGATACAAACCTGGACACATCCTCGGTTTGCAGAGTGTAAGCTCATTGTTTGGCTGACTTGTTGGTGAATTTGCTGTTTGGTTTTTCTGTCACTGGCCTCATGACGTAAGCCCCCCAGCTAGTTCTCATGAAAAATAATCGATAAAACAAATGAATTGCTGTCTGAGACAGATTAGGAGATGAGAACAAATCAGACATATGAAATGGCAACTAAACATGACAGTGATGTAACATTTCTTTTTTTAACTTTGTCATGTTATGTGATGTGTCAGTGAACAATGGGCATGGCTCTGCTGCGTTCTAACTAACGTTGGGAATCGAAGAAGTAAACCAGTAAACTATGGCCTTAGTTACTGTATCAAATCAGGTCAGGCTTTATCGTCACACACACACACGCACGCACACACACACACACACACACACACACACAGACGCACACACACACACACAGACACAGTACAACATAATGATACTCTTAGGTGCTTAGCTTCAGGACAAATTGAACCAGTCGATGCAACAACAACAAAAAAAAAGAGATGAAAGATGAATCCAACAATAAAAATGTAAGAGAACCTAGCAATGGATACAACAAAACAGAAATATATAAAAATAAAATATATAGTAATACAAATATAATATAATCTAATATAATTTATAAAAAAAAACAACAGTGGAACAATGAACAGAGTTAATAATGATTTTCAGTTGTGTCTTTAAAGTGATATTTTCTCATCTGTCTTTTAAAAGATTTTTTCATCATGTGTGAAAAAAGAAAAGGAGATAATTACATTGGTATTCTTTTATAGATATTTTTCATTTTAGCATACACTTAAAGGGCACAGTACTAAGAGGGGGATGGATAACGGCTTATTATGTTTGTTTTAGAGCAACTGATGTGTGATTTGTACTAAAATAAGTCAGTGTGGAGCCTTTAGAAGTGACAGAGTAGCACGCAGCACTGCTGTAATTTGTCTCCTCTTCTGGATCTTTTAGCAGGTCACATTCCAGCATCGTTGTCCAGATGTCAGATCTGTTCCCTGAGAATCTGGGCCATTTTCCCAACATTCCCCTCTGCATTCCCTCCCCAGTTAGCAGTCAAATCCCCAGACTGACACCACTTTAAAGGACACCCTTGCTATATATATATTTTTTTCCCTTTTACATCTCATCTTTATCCTGACTCTGTCTTGTCTCTTTTTCCTTCCCTGAGTGTGATATATGCCCCTGTGCCCAACTGAGTGATCCTCCTGATCAAAAAAATGGCCACTGTTACTTTTTCATCATGTTCCAACATCTCCCTTGGTGTTTCATTTGTCGCCAAGCGGAGTTTTGGGCCATCGCTCGTGTGTAGTGCAGAGCTCTCCAGTGCAGCAGTGGGATAACTATACAGCACAGAGCTCACTGTGTTTTGTTTAGTCCTTTTTCCTCGAGGCTGTGTGCATTCATCTCCATGTTCTGCCTTCGCTGCCACAGCCACCGCGCTGTCGCCCGGTTATAGCTGAGTGAAAACGCAGTCCTGCACCCTCTCAGGCCAACTAATTATAGACTTTGATTATTCCCATTTTGTTTTAGTGAGTGCGGCGCTCTCGCCAACAGGCGGGCCCGCAGAAAGGCCAGCACCATTGATTGTCTCACTTTCGGGCCTAATTGAGCCAAATGGGAATGGCTGTTGCCAGAGTTCACTCTTCTCCAGTGTTTACATGCTGATCCACCAGAGAGACATTCATTACCGCCTCGCTGAAAACTCCTCTAGACACGCTCGTACACACACATACATACACTCACATTTTGCAGTCATATTGATGAAGGGTTGAAGTTCTCAGTGGTCTGCACATACAGCTGGGCCTGCAGATGCTACTGGGAATTAATGCTGTTTTCTAATGGTGCTCGGGTCTACATCACAGAGCCATTATTTCTGTCTCTGTTCCATTCTCGACATCACAGTCTGAATGTTTTGCAACTGTTCAACCCACACTGGCTTATAATTGCATACAAGTGCGCATGGTGTAAGATTTGTTGTCTGACTGAATCATTAAAATTCACGCGTGTGAAGTTGCTTTCACAGACATGTTAATTGTGGTCAAGTTATTTGTCATAACAGACAAAGAGCTTCTCTTCAGGCATTTATTTAAGGGCAGTGGGCCCTGACACGACTTTCATTAATCTGCAGTCCTTGTGCCAAGAATGCAAACACTCTCTTTTAATTTAAGCATAAAGAAATGGCATTTGTACCAATTTGAAGTTGTGCAGATTTTTTTAAATAAGGGTACTTAGTCAGGTTTGCTTTTGAAAACACTCATCGTCAAGGTAAGCATGCCAAACAGGCGCTAGCTCCTTTTTAAAAAGCTGCATCATGCCACAAGAAAAAATCATCATCAAATTACTTTATTTCTAATAGGATACTAGGTGTGTGTGTGTGTGTGTGTGTGTGTGTGTGTGTGTGAATATTGTCTGCCCTCTGATCTAAGTGTCGAGTGTGAGCTCCACTCCTTTTACCACTTTTGAAAGTCACAACTGTATGTTTTGACATTTGGCACAATTGGCAAGGCAGCAGGGAGGATTCCAAGCACAGGCATCAAACTGCTGTGCTGACTGTCTTCAGCACGGATTACAGTATCTGATAATAGCATTTTTTAATGACTCTGATGACATATGCTGTTGTTTGGGAAAAACAAACGATTGTGCTGAAAAATGCCAAAATCTATGTTGCCTTCAGTTCATTCAGCCATTGTAATACAGCTGTGTGTACATAGTCTTGTACATAATCTTAGGACTTTCTGTGGAGTGTGCAGTTTTCCTTTGATATGTGGAACTATTCCTGATGTGTCTTTCCATCAACGCTAACGCATATTGATTAGGTTACATGAGTAGAGTGCCATTTATGGCCATTTTCACCCTGTTGGAGAAACAACTGTCCAATAAGAGTATGTAGGCAGGATTGCAAAAGAGACGTGAGTATGTATACAAAGCCTCAGCACTCACTTTTTCTGCCACCTTGTTGTTGCGCTGCAGCTGAGCCTTGCAGCACAAAAGTTCGAGGTCTTAAAATGTTAGGAGGGAGGACACTGTGTCAGCATACCACCAACACCCTCATTTCATGTATTATATAGATAACAGTACTAATCTATGGTCATAGTTGAAGCTTTGGATACACATCTGTTTGAACTCTGGACAGCTTCAGGTGAAGATTAGTATTTTATTATCAAGCCAATAAAATGCAAAATAATACACAAAGAATACACAAGCCACTATGTGACAAAAATGGCCTGTTTATCAATTTGCCCCCTCTTGTAAAAATGTAAAGGCTGGCAGGAGGGTCACTCCAGATGACAGATCTAATACAGATCAGCCAGTGAAAGTTGCTGTTCTGACAAATCCACGCACATTAATTACGTAGAGGAGTACAAAGACAAAAAAGCCCATGTGATACCTGCGATACATTCAACAAGGATGGACGCACTCATTTAAATGACTGATTGAAAGCTGTGTGTTCTATGGTATATTCAAGTTGATGCTGTTTAAAAAATATGCTCATTAGTCATCAACTTTCTATCATGTAAATGCTGTAGTCTGTTAAAAGATGCAGAGGAGGAGCCGCGCCGTGGCTTTTCATACAGCCTGTTCATTAGCTTCCATATATACAGCTAATGCACTGTAACTGGCAGTGTGGCGGTACTACACATCAGCTGTCTGCTGATCTGCAGAGCTACTTTGATTTGTTGTTGGGTTTAGTTGAGATCATACTTTGGACACCCATTCCAGTACATTTCAGTAAAAACATAGTATATTGTGTGATTGGCTATATTAACATTAACAAGCAGAGACACAGTCTAAATAACGCGTATTATTGGCCAAGATAGGCAGCAGATGTTGGGGACTGTAATCAAGTTAAATTTCATGACAACAGTAAAAAATAATAATAAAATTAAAGCTGCAAGCAGCAATAAATGGGCCCTCACAGTCCACGCCCGTCGGGGTGTTCCGCGTAGACGTATTCAGGGCAACACCCTCTACATGTTTGAGCAATGTGGAGTAGATTTCAAATTGAGATATGCAACACTGTGTTTGAGCAAAATGTACAGGAAGTTGTTATTTTATAACTTGAGTATTTGCGACAAAGTATAAGTGCGAAAAAGTATACGTGAGTTATTAGCCAAAACGCACTTTCCTTGATTATAGCGCCACCTCGTGGTGGAAATCTAGGACAAAAATAGATTATGACATTTTTCGGCAGGTGTGACGTGTATTCCAAGTTTGGTGAGTTTTGGGGTATGTTCAGGCAGGGAAAATGCGATCGTTTGGGACGAAAAAAAAATCGTCATTTGAAAAACAATTGTGACCTCGCAGGTCGAGACCTGCTCGGGCCCTAAATATACTCCTTTGTCACCCATGGAGAGAGAAAGTCACCAGACCTCTTCCCTGCCTCTCTCCTGCTATCACTATCTCAATAGAGCCTAAAGATGTTTTTCAGACGTGAGGACACCCAACCCCCCTTTGAGACCACCAGCATGAAATGCGTTGTACGACTAATCAATACAACCTATTCTTCATGCTTTTCGATGAATTGGTGTTAAATGTAATCCACCAATTTATGTATATTTTTAATGTAAAGAAAGTCTCAGAGTTTATTCTGTATTATTTAAAACATGATACTCCCCAGTTTGTTTGTGCCTCCCTGTTGCACAAATACTCCATATGTGTTCGTACTCATTGTCAGTTCATTTTTGTGTTGTGCCTCCTTTTCTGCACTTAAGTGCAGTGTAGGCCGACTACAGAACCACATTCACCATGTAGTCTGCAGTCAGTGGGGATTTCTCCACCTCAATCACGTATGCCACCCGTGAGGTGCACACATGAATCCTGAGTGTCGGAATTAATATGGAAATGAACTGAAGTGCCCTCCTGCTGGTGTATGATGCCGCACAGGGCCATTACTGCTCGTGAGGCAGAGCGGCACAGGGAAATACACACAACTTACCAAGAGCAGAAACAACTCTTTAATCAACGTGTCACTTTGATCACTGTGTTAAGATTTTTACTGCTCTGAGCCACCTTGTCCCAACAAAAAAAAAAATTAAATCAGCTAACATAAACACTGTAAGCCTGAATAAGTCATCAGCCTAAAACCAAATGAATAAATATTTCCGGATGGATTAAACAAGTAACATAAAATAGTCACAAACCCATTATCACTGCCCCTCCTCTCACCTCTATGGAGCGTTTTAGCAGCTTTATGCTAAAACCAGTCAATCTTTTTGTGTACCTTTACTATTACATTGCAAACAGTATGAACTCATGCTGAAATGGACGCCAGATTTGTCATTGAGCGCATGAATGTCATAATGCCGACGCTTCAAGCCCCCCCAGCAGTGTCCACACTGAATCACTTTTTGTCACAAAAAAGTAAAGAAAAAGTAGAAAAGTCAACATTCAGTTCAACAAGGGCCGGACTAATTTTTCACAACAGTGGTGGATAATGATTAAACGATTAAACTTGCATTAGACCCTGGATGTTGTTCACATCCATGGCCTAAAATTCAAAATTAATGGGAATTTTCCGACAAAGTTCATGCTGTCCTCTCTGCCATCTCGCAACACTGAATTAGCTAGCTACGTATGCACATCAGCAAAACTGTAGGTTTACCTTCTGCTGGCACACAGTCACAGAGAAACAGAAACAGTGGAAATGCTTCAGGGATTTTCTTTTATTTTTGTGGTGACAAAAAGAATAACATTACTTTTATGAAAACCTAGGTAGAGCACACACCTCTGCCAATGCTCAACAATCCTCTTTTGCATATTCTCATTGATACCAGTCAATTAATCTCTTTCATCACCATCTGATACCTGAGAAACTACCAAAAAAGTCGACAAACGACCAATTCTCACAATATTAAAGAAAGTGAGAAGAAAAAGAAAAACCCTTGTTATGTCCCTTCATCTGGATCTGCACCATAAGTTAATGGGGTCTATTCTGGGCCAAGAACCATCCTCCATCCAAGTTTGTGTGAAAATCCATGTAGTAGATTTTGTGTTATCCTGCTGACAAACCAACAAACTAACAAGGGTGAAAACATAACCTTCTTGGCGAAGGTAGAAAATAACAAACAATGAAAAACAAATTGCCTTTACATTCTGCTGCATGTCATCACACACGATTTCAAGGTTGCACATTAGCTTCTACTACTGCTAGTACTGTATAATCCCTCACTGCAAAGTCACCAATTACAACAGGACAGTGGATCTGACCAGCGGCCTCATGGTTAATGTTGATCCGAGCCAGACCACTGATGCCTTCCCGAGACTTGGCTGAACTTTTCACAAGTTTTAACTTTTAAACCCTCCTCAGCTGAAGCCAATGTTAATAGTAGACGTGCTCTCATCTGCGGAGCAAGTGAGGGGTAGATTTCAGTGAGCTGCGTTTCACGCACACTTTTTTAACAACTCAGTAGTTGTCATTCTCTTTGATGGCAAGTCAGGTACATTTTCTAAACCCTGAGCCAGCCTGCCCCCATCCATGTCTTAAAGGTGTAAGTTTAATCCATAATCTAACACATGATTACCGGGTGCAGTTAGAAATCTGTTCTTTTCCCTGTCAGCTGTCGATAATAACTGTTATAAACTGGAAGGTGAGACACATATGAACTTTGATGGCATTTCCATGGAGTAATAATCATACATTTTCATCCTTGAGCTGCAGAACTCCACTGCACTCGGTAATCGATTTGCAGGACTTCCCTACAAAAGGAAGCCGTTGCAGGAGAGAGGAGAGTTGTGTTCTCTTTACAATAGCGATCCGGCTAAGCTAGCAGAGGTTTGATGCCTCGAACTATGTGCTGGGGCCCTATTTGAACTGTTGCTGAAGTTTGGTGCTGTTCTGAGCATTATTTGTGGCTTTTTGATGGTGGTTTCTTGGTGAAGGTGTATACTGCAATGTGTTATTATCGTGCTGTCTTTTTCTGAGGTTGCTAAAACTAGTCGTCTGCAAACATGATCTCTCGAGGGGGGGTCTTACTCAGTGCCACGGTGTGTTAGACCATGGATTAAACTTAAACCGGAATATCCCTTTAAGGTGTGTGTATGTGTCTCTGCTTGCTTCATCAGCTTTTGGTGTGGCAGGCCTCGGAAGTTTGACAGAATGCCAAACTGGTCTTACGCGTCTTCCAGAGTGGGACACCTCTCTCTGCGCTGACACTGCAGCATCCACCTCTACCTTTAAAGGAGGCTGCCCCCAGATTTTGCTCGGCATCTGAAATGGCTCATCAGGAGACTTGTATGAGAGGAACCTCTTTGGCTAGAAGAGCAGCTGCACAAGGTCTGCCCTGACAGTCATGTCCTTGGCTGATGTTTGTGCAGCCACAAAACCCATGGATCTGTAGGACTCAAGAGCTACAGTAAATTCACTTGCATTGTTTGCAACTGCTGAATATGGCTCAACGTGTCATCCCTCTGCCAGAGACTGGACTTAAATCCTGATGGTATGGACTTTGGCCTGGCTTCACACTTCAATCAGTGCCTCTCTCCCAGCTGTGGCTTCATATCGCAGAGGCTCTACAGCTTTCTCTCTGCTCTCCCATCGTGTTTCTGATCGCATCTTGAGCGAAGGGATGTGTTTTGAAGTGCTTCTTGAGGATGGCCTAAACAGAGGATGGCAGAAAACAGACAATATTGTTTCTGCAAAACACCTAAATATGATGAGGCATCTCTCGAGCTTCTGGCAGCATCTCAAAGCACCAGACTAAGTGAATGTACTCCACAAGGCACAAACAAAGCTCTTGGTTCAATTGCAGTCTCCTGGCACTTACTTGCTTGTCCTTCCCGTCCGTCAAAGACAATCCACAAATCCTCCAGCCTCTTCAAAATTGGGGTGGACAAATGCCACAACTGACTCCTCTGCCACAAAGAATCCCATAAAGTGCTCTTTACCTGGCAGTCTTCTTTTCCCAGTGACATGATTCTGATCACTGTTGACAAATGTTGAGTGAGGCTAATGTTTTGCCTGTATTCTATGGAGAAAAAGTACTTGTATTCCTTCTTTGTTGCACAGTTGTTGAATAATCTGTCCATCCAACGGATTCAGTCAACTCATTTTGAATAGTTTTCTTGGTGTAAAAATAATAATTGAACAGGCCGATGGTATCTTACAAACAGGATACAAACTCTGGTCTATTGAATGTGAATCTAATATTTAACCAACCAAGCCATCACAGCTTGCTCCAGATCCATTTTTTATTGCTGTTTAGTAAGTTGAATGATGATCCTGGAGAAACATCGTCCTAAGCCCTCGGGAGCAGATATGCAGGACTTTTTCGGCGGATGCTGGAGCACGAGGCACCAAGTCAGCTGAATTTAGCAAAGAGCAGACAACAAGTCACGCACCGAAACAACAATATAACATCAGGTTACTTTTCAAAATAAAACACTCCGTGTTCACACCAGCACACAAATACAAGCTCTTCTACTCATCATTCGGTCGGGAACACTTCATGTTGTTGTTTTTATAACACGTACCTATAACTGCGGTCGCGAGTGATAATGTGATTATCGCGGGAACTCCTCGGCCTCGGGATGCCAGTTGTTGACTGTACTGTGCCGTGGCAGACTCCAAATGTATCTGGTGGGGGTTGCCGGACAGCGGATGGCAGAGCAAAACCTGATCGGAGCAGCAACCCACTGCACACAAATCTAGTGGAATCCCAGGGTTATTTTCGCCCTGATAAGCCTAGTAGTGTGCCAGAGTCAAATCCTAACTCAGAGGATGAGTCCGAGTCTGAAGACACAAGAGTGGTGACAAAGGGCAGAAAATACTGTTTTCGTGAAAAATGGCTGCATGAATTTGACTGGTTAAGGTTTCTCAGAGAGACGAATTCATTGGACTGCAAATTTTGCAGTCGACACCTGCAACATGTGGGGAACACGACATTTACAGGAAATGCTGCACTACACAGTTAAAACATAACACATCAAACACAGCGCTAGTCTAAAGCACAACATCTGTGACCTGTACTCCAGTGAAATGCAACTCCACTGTCAGTTGCATTAAGAAGGCAAGAGGCTGTTAATCAGTGCGCTGAGGCGGCCGGATTAATATTTAAGTTTAACACGGCCTTTTTCATTGCTGAGGAAGAACTAACCTTTACCACATATAAAGGCCAACTCCACCTGCGAAGAAACAACATGAAACTGAACTCAACATATAATATTTTTTTAATAATTATAAAATACAATTTTCAGTTAGGGGCAACTGTGCTCCCAGTAAAAGAAGTTAGTCTGGAGCTGTGCCTTCATGTACTGCCGGGCTGAATAATCTGCAGCAAGCATCATATTCAATTAGATCATTGTTTGTACCGTCACTGTCCTGTGAGAACAATATCTGTAAAAATAAGAAATAAAAAAACACCCTGTTCTCAGCTTTGTGATGACGCGTTTTCCAGCTAATCCAAGAGGACTTTCAAAGAGTTTATTTAGCTTATGGAGGAGATGAGTTTTCTCGACACATTAAGAAACACTTTCCTTCAGTTTATCACCAACATTCAACTGCAAAGCATCTGGAGACACATAGACAATGAACAAGAACACTATATTACAGAAACCCTACAGAGCAGGCAGACCTGTCCAATCTCAACAGCCACTCGTTCTAGTTGTATTATTTCCTCCTCACTCTCATTTCCTTCCACTCCAATCCATAATGATAAATAACACCAACAGACACGCATACTTGCCACAGTTTTGTATTTCATCATATACATGTCAAGAACATTGTTTGGAATAATTAATTTACAGTCTCTGTAATCCTATCTGAACTTTTCCTGCTTTATATCCTTCACTCTTCTTCCTCTCCAGTCTTCCTCCTCCCCTTCCACTCTATCTGACTTGAAAAAAAAAATGTGGTGATGTTGTGGCTGCACTTCTGGCAGGTTTTCCCATAAAATAGTTTTTTCAATAAAGTTAACCTGATGTGCCCGGTGCATAATTGTGCACAGCTCTGAACAGAGAGACGCACTTGTATCGTTTCTTATATTGTAGCTGTGCTGAGAGTAAGTAACGTAAGTAAGTAAAGTAAATAGCAAACCCCGCCTTGCTGAAACCAAATAATGTTCCTGCGTCCGAGCTCGGTGCATGTGAGGGGTGTTGAGTGGCAGGTAGCCATCAGGACAATGGAGCATGTGTCCTTTTACTAAAGTGTAGGTCCTCTTAGCATGCGGCAGTGCCTTGGTGTTCATACACTTTCCATCGATGCTACCGACACGGTTTGGAAAGTTCCATAGTCACCAAAAATGAGCTGGCATAGCATCCCATTGGGCCACTGAGGGTCAGGGAAGGGACTCATCAAACTGTACAGACCTCCAAAATGGTGACGCCACTATGCCTGACACCATTCAGTCGTTAGATGCTCCTGCCTGTTGACTCCCACCTGAAGCTAGGATTGTGACTGCGAGTCTTTGATTTATGTCTATCGGTATCCTGTGCGTACACTGGTGCAAGATGAATGGTTGTAGACGAACCAAATCTTCAAATCTCCATAAGGACATTCATCAGCTCTGACTCCAACAGGATCCATTCAGGTTCAGTCTCAATTGTTTACAACGTTACACCAAGAACACATCAAGGGAGTCAACACAGTGACACATACACTCAGTGCCAACTTGTGTTTGGTCAGGTAATTTCAGAGCAATGCAGACATGCAGACACATGTATAAATGTTCTCAATGTCATAGGCCATTTGTGTATGCAGTCTGGAGAAAAAAGTGGACTTAGCCAGAATATTTGAATGCTACAGCTCCCAGGTCAGCCCTTCTTCCTCTCTGCTGAGTTGCAGCGCTGCGTTGTAACCTGAGTAACAAATATTCCTCACACCGCTGTAGACGAGTTACCAGCTAATCATTCAGGTAATCATCATCACCACGCTGCCTTTCTGAAGCACGAGCAACGTTATTTCTCTAAACAGATTCAACCACTTCAGAGCGTCCTGAACACAAACTAATGTTACAACTGCCCGGTCACTTGAAGACACTTTTGCTAACCAGTAGCCATAAAGACAAAGCTAAACACCGGAGTTAGCATACAAGCTAACAAGCTAGATTTAGCATACAAGCTAACAAGCTAGATTTAGCATACAAGCTACATAGCTTGATTGCAACATTGTATGGCCATATGCGTTATTATAAGTATTACTGTAACCACCGCCCCATTAGCCTTGTGGTTAAAATATAGACTGAAACATGTATCAAGCAGGGCTCCTTACAGCTCCAGCAGAAAAGCAGCTAACTCTGCATCGCTCTTGAGTCTTTAAAAATCCCGCAGCTCCCTCCACCTCTGAAATGAATGCTGCCAGCAGCGTATGCACGAGAATGATTGACACTTCTCAGACACTGTCCTTGGCTCTGATTGGTTATGTTGATCCGGGAGCGGTAGATTCTTGCAAATCAAATTACAGCCACTGGGTGGAGCCACAGACAGCTGACCTGTATCTTATTCTACTGTCGGAGCATAATGACAGTTTCAGCAAATATAACTAATGCACTCCACTCCACCATACCCATCATCGATCTAACATGTTCTGACTGTGATAATCAGTCTCTGTAACTCGTTGCAGTTGTACTACAGACTGACTTTTAGCATTAGATCATTGGATTATTTTTAGTATTATTTTAATATATCGGTCCTCATTTTGGCGCCCCCCTCTGCCTAAACTAGCAACTCCCTGTCTACAGCATCATTTCATTTCCCTTTATCCTATCGTGTTCGGCTAACCTGCTTCCGGCACACAGCACCTGTCTCAAAGCCTTCAGAGAGCACAGGGAGGGAGAGTAATATAAATCCTCTGAGATAAATCCATGCCACCAGCGAGCCCGGGACATAACAACGACATAAAGCTGTATTTCATACCAGGCTCCGTCATTGAGGTCGGATTATCAGGCAGAGTAAGTGATGCAAAGGGAATACAATACCACCACCGCTTACATATGGATGATATGATTAAGGTGCTATAAGCCAGACTTTGACACTGACACACAATCCAGGTGGCAAGTGTATGTTTATGGCATCCATATCTATGTGAACATAGCACGAGTGTGGATGTCACGCTCTGGCTGTGTGTTCTTGCCTTTGCTATCTGATTTGATTGCCTCAAATTCTTGGAGGGAGAAGGGATGGTTGACTGGGTGACACGTGGGCTGATGGATCAAGATAATTCACTTTACATCTTTTTGATAGACCTCTTCTCAACACAGTCGTCGTTAAAATGAAAAATCCCTTTCATAAGGCGACCACAATGTTCATTATGTCATTATGTGGGAGTGCAACATTTCGTTTTCTTACGGATGAATTTTTCTTCTTTGACTGGCTTGGCAGCCATTAAAAAGAGTTGCGGAGAGACATTTCAGCCAGCCAACTTTAAAATAGACCATTACCCTGGTGCTCTGCAGTCATAGAGGGGAGCGAACTTTGACTCTGATAACCTCGCCGACAAAGGCAGAAATTAACAATTATCATACCACGTGTCTCCGCTGCCATTGATAAAAAGACCTTTTTAATTGGGGCGATTACTGTAACCATGTGCAATTTTACCTGATTGACTCAATAGGTGATGGGACTTTAATGCTAGAAAAACTCTGTCCACCTGAAAGGCTCAGGCCAATATTGATTATGGCAGCATTAAACATTTAAGTAATCGCTGCACTTAGTTAAATGATTGTGTAATGAATAATAGATGAGATAGAAGGTGGACAGGGTAACAAATGGTCTGGGGAATATTATGTGGCTGTGTGATATTCAGCCATGCCTCCACATCCACAGAGGACTCTGGCTACCTGAACTGCTCCAACTCGTCAGTCTTCTGTCACATGAATCATGATGTTTACCGAGATGAATACTGTATACACACACACACACACACACACACACACACACACACTCAGACACACACACACACACACACACACGCCTGATCGGGAATCGTTTGGGATGTAGTCAGCTCACATTACTCTTGTGGAATGTTAAATGTGAGTGCAGCACTTATTCCCCAAAGTTAGATCATCATTGGGCCTTTTGATTAGGTACATAAATGAACTAAAATATCCTCTATTCTATTCAGTTTTATTCTTTTCTATTTTATTGTATTCGATTATTGTATGTATTTCAAAGGCCTGTGTCCACATAGCAATTTTTTCTGAGCACCTTTTTAGCCGTTCCCAATGAGCAGGTCTGTTGCAGCAGGTGGCCGCGGCGTCTTTTCTCGGAGTGCTCAGCCTCTTCAGCGCAGCCGCTCTGAGTGCTTCAGGTTGTAAATCTTTTCAGAAAGGTGCCGCCAGGTGCAAACTTTCTAAATTGATCAATTCCTACCAGTTTGTAGACTAGTGAAGTTAGATGCTTAGTGGAGTCATTGAAGTCATGTGACCACAATGCAGTTCATTTATAGTCTAAGATTAGCTTTTGATTTACACTTCAAAATGTCAAAATTATTGAGCTTATTTTCTGCATTAATCCAAATTCTAATAGGTTTGTTAACAGTGGAATCAGGGCCACGCTCACACTAACCCTAACCCCCAAAAATCCCTGCAGCCCTCTATTTAAATTTTCATGGTGGCCCTGAGAGCTCAGCGCAGTGCAACTGTGGAAACACGTGCAGATGAAATGAAGGACACTTCTTTGTTAACTTGAGCACAAAAGTAACAAAACAAAAGTAGATACCAAAAAGTCACCAATAGAACTCGTTTTCCGACACGCTTGATGTGTAATTACCCTCAGTGCCTCGTGTCGTCCGCCAACTGGTGAAAATGTTTTCTTCATTTGATTATGTTTTGTTTTCCGTAAGTTATTATGCATGGAGCTCTCAGGGTCACTGTAATTGTATCTTCTTCCAGGCTGCAATGGTGTAGATCTTAAATATCAGCTGTCTGAGAGAGTGTAAGGTCAATAAGGCATTTCCACTCGCGCACACTCCAGACACACATCACACTGACGGCAGTTTGTGTGTGGGAAGGACACCTTCTTCAATCACTTGATGTAAATGGGCTGAGGCCCGTTGCGATTTACAACACAGTCTTGTCGTGTCTGATAAATTCCGCTCTGTCTCTGTGTTTATCACGTCAAGATGACTTCACTCTTGTCCCTCTTTAGCCCCGCTGTCTCTCCCTTCCACACGTATTTTGCTCGAAGCCCCTCATTTCCTTGGTGAGTGGGGGTGGGGGCGCACGAGTGAGACAGCTTGGTAATTAGTTCTCGAGCATGCTCTCGCTAAATATTCCTGCCTAATGACAAGGCCAAGCGGGTGCACTACGCCTAATGGCCTGGGGTTCAGTTTGATTCTACGAGCTCTGATCATAATCCAAACTTGTAGTAAAACTACGGCGTGATGCAAAAAATGAATTAATAAGCATGTGAATAAATAAAAGAACGTAGATGTTAGGGCATACTTTGAAATGTACATCAAAAGCAGTGATTTGTCAGCCATCAATAGTCTTTCCAGAGGGGAGCCTGTCTCTCTCTCTCTGCCTCAGTGTCTCTCTCTCATTTAGTTTGATGATTGCCTCCCGCAGCCCAAGGGAACGATAGCAACCACCAAGTCTATTACTTCCTACAGCACTTTACTCCTACCAATATGAAACACTCGATAACAACAGGACCTACCCGTGTTAACTCCTATAGTCTATTAGCCAGACACCAATTCTATCCAGCAGCACGCGTCGATACGAGGGAACCCCTGAGTAACATTATCCACATTGAAATGACTCAGAGGAGAATCATGCAAGTCGGCTGCATTAAAATGGGCGTAATGAAAAAAAATCTGGGATACACATAATGGAAGCCAATAAAGAAGCAGAAAACTAACGAGCAATACAAACAACTACAGCGGGGTTGATGGGCGATGCGGGATTGACACTTTTTAAAGGCCTCCTTTGGAGACAGGTAACGTTCGGATGGGGATGTGGTGTGTCGCATTTCACATACAGGTACACACACTCACGTAAACAACTGCTGCGTTGTCCCAGTGTGCTAACGGGCGGACGCTGTGCATCCAGATGCTAACCTCGGCTTCTTCCTCCATGCAGCAGGGCACAGTGCACTGCATCCTCTCCGGGCTCAGGTGTTAATATATGCTGCTGCACCACTTTCCCCCCCGACTACACAGCCTGACCCCGGCCCAGCATGTCCCATGGCGAGGCAACACCTCTGTCCAAGCAGGCCACTCTCATTTTTCAAAATGATCCTCCCTGCACAGTGACATTCAGCTGCAGAAAACTGCTGGAAGAGACAAAGAATCAAAGTAACCAACCAAAGTAGACATAATGAAGAGGTTTCTGACAGATATCTGGCAGCAGTTGCAGTTGATCAAGGTGGCGGGCTGGAATAACGGTTGTAAATCACAGATGATTATCAGTGTAGAAATAGTTGCATCATGTTGCCATGAGGAGGAAAACAAAGGCATGGGGAGGCAAAAGCAAACAAAGATGCCACAGGGCAGAAAAACAACATACTATATGCATGTGAGTAAGGCAATGATTCAAGATGCATGTTGCATCAAAATATTAGAATGGAGGTGCAACAGTGGGAGCTTTATTCTCTTGGAAGAAATCTTTGTTTTGCAGCAGAACTGACATGCTTAATTGATGATTACAACTCATTGCACTGCTGTTTTCTCTGGAAAGATGTGTAAGTGTGTAGGAGAGTGTAAGGGGATGTTTGAGGGGGCGGATGAGAGGTTCACATTGGGGCAAGGTAACAGCAGCTGATGGCCAGTTGGGCCAATATGTTCGTGGTTGAGAGGGTTTCTAGGGCAAAGCCTTCTCAGCTGTTGACTGGACGTCTGAGAGCCCAAACTTCAATTCATTGTTAATGATCTGTGGTGTCGCTGCAGTCCATTCATTTCATTGTTGAGACATCAGTGTGCGACGCGCACGCTGGCACAATAAACAAAGATGAAAGCTTCTAAGCACCTGCCTCTTAAGCTGTTTTCTTATTACTCTCAGTCACTCCCACCGGGCAGAGGGCACTTTGCGTATGCTCTGAAGATGCAGACAGCGAGTGGAGGAGGCCGAGGAGGAGGAGACCGCTGTGGGTAGCCCCGCACTCAAAAGCAATCTAGGGACCTGGCAAAAGACGGCGCCTCGCTTCATTTCATGTACAAAGGCCCTGCGCTGCCAACAGGCTGACAGACGGGAAGGCCTCACACATAGACACGCAGCGAGCAGCACACTTTGCCCAGCCCAGAGGCATTAAAGACCAAAAAAGAAAAAGACTCAAGGGAAAATAAAGGTGTAAAAAAGAGCTGGGAGCGGAGGAGAGATCGCCTTTATAATTCATGTCTGGAGAGGACGAGCGGAGGATGATTCGCTTTGTTATCCGTCTCGGCGGTCAGTCAGGGAACAGAGGACTTGTAGTTCAAAGGCAGCCAGCCGTTGCACCTCTCTTACAATCCTGCTGGGACTGCGCCATCGAAACCAGATCTGTTTGGAAACAGATTTCATCACATTATCCCTGTTTAGGACCTTTGTACTTGATGCCAAAATTAGCATAGCAGCCTGTCTGTCTGTCTGTTTAAGCACTGAGCCTGGGGTATGAAATATATTTAGAGAGAAAATTCAATAACGCATCAACTCTAAGCTGGTGTATTTTTTCCTCCTCAGTTCAGCGGGAGCCAAACTCATCTGAACCTGGGTGAGCACATGCATTACTGCGGGTCCACATTAGCCGAGTTGGCACCCTAAATGGGGGGAGGGTATCAGGAACTCAAAGCTGGCCTGGGAGAGCCTAATACCCAAAGCTCCCTTTCTTATTGAAATATTTTTACAGGTAAACTCACTGTATCTGTGCAGCTCCATTTACAGGAGATATCTCGGCGTCAGACCAAAGCCAGAATCAATAAAACACAATTATAGCCGGACAACCCATGGCTGGATCTTGAGCGATAGGAAGGTGGTGGATTAAAGCGTCAGGGGCTAAATGCATAGAATAGCCACGGGGACAAAAATGTGACTGTATGGACTGTCACCGCTGCACGGCCTCGCTGCCTTCACTGGGGCATTAGCAGCTTACAGCCCTCCTCCTCACAATGCCTCATTATTTACCTCTGTCTAGCCCTTCTTTTCATTTATCCATTGATTACTGATACCCCTGAGCTTAGGCAGTAGTTAATGTGCTAATGTCCTGTATTACTCTAGCTGGAATGACATAGCTATTATGTTCCTCCTATAAACGGCTTAAATCGGGGAGGAAAATAACAAAGAAAGAAGGCCCAAAGACAAACAATAACCTTGAAAAACACCGCCAGTGCTCTAGCCCTATATTCACATTCAAGGCAAACGCCCTCAACAAATCAAATGACCAACAAGTCAACAGCACTTGTTTTTGAAAAGGAGCCTCTGGAGAAGCATATAACCAAGGTCACAGGCCCGGGAGCCGTGGGGTTCAGATCTAATAGATTTGAATTGTATTACAAATGACTGATCTGCGGCAAATCACGGGCGTTTCTGCAACATGCCAACAGTGATTCTCCTATATGCAAGTAACCAGCTATTACACACACCTTGAGGAAATGTCAAGTCGACTCTACATGTGTGGCGTGTTTACATCGTCCGTGGATATGTGAAGTGTGCGGTCATGTGTGTCATGAGAAAAAAAAAGAACAGAAAAGGGAAGCGGGGGGAGTAAGTGGTAGGGGTCTGTCAGTGTCACCGTAAACCTCCTGAACCACCTTCCGCCCTCTAATAAGATTGAGCACCAAGCCGAGCTGAACAACTGCCAGACGCCGAGACACCGCCCGAATAGAGAGGAGATCTCTGGCTAACAAAAAAAAAGAAGGAGGGGATGTTTTTCAAGGGAGGGCAGATAGAAACATTTCAATGTTGCGTCTCGCTGCAGAGGCAGCGCCGTCAACGTTTTCGGTCAAGGAGAGCTCAAAGAGCCCTTGTCAGGTAAATCAAGTATGACTTTTATTTCTTGGGGGTGATGGAAGCACGTGGAGAGCATGAGATTCATTGGATGTGAGGTGGGAAGAGGAGGACACACACACACGCACACACGCACACACACGCATGCATGCATACTGAAAATGTTATATAGATTTTAAATGTTGAATGTAAAGTATGTAGTTCTCAGTTCTTTGATTCATTCCGTGTAAGGTCCTTAAATCTCTGAGGGAAATCACTATATATTTGTTTTAAAGGAATGGATTTCATGCAGCTTTAGTGCACTTTTTTGTTCTTTATAAGCGGTTCTCTATTCAAAGTGTTCTCTCCTAAGCCAACAATAAGTCAGTAAGTCATTTCTTTCACACAGTGATATTCTGAATAGGGCGACACTTTCACTCCATCCTCAGGTGGAAAATGTCACAGGTCTACCCTGGTGCTTGTAGCAGGCCTCCTCCCCCGCTGCTGTGACACTGGGGGGGGGGATCAGTGAGGCTGTGCCCTACATTAGCCTCCTCTTCACCCAAAGCCATTTACTTTAAATGTGTTTTAAACACTGTTTGCCTGCCTCAGGTAGATATAACTTAGCTTAAGCAATTGGTAATTTGCAGGACATCAGAGCGGACCTCTGCATAATGACTGCTGAATTACTTTGGGAACTCTATTAATGTAGCACAGCTTCCTCAGCAGTCATGGATGCACTCGGCTCGTCTGGTAGCCTCTGGTTTACAGCAAACAGGCTAATGAAGCTAGCAACCTCTTTTTACGGCTGGTAGCTTTGCAATCACATTCAGTGTCTTTTGAACATTGTTCTTTTTGTTGTTGTTTATTTAGGAATTAGTACTTTTTAACATATCAGCTCAAACTAAGAAACTGCTCACTGACACCATTACTGAGTATTACTTCTATCACTTTGCTTGTTCCTGCCAATTAGTTGGTCAATGACTGGTTAATACTGGAATGTGTAGGGTTGCTGTGACGATGCGTGGTGGTAGGTTTAAGGACCCAGAAGGGGACACCAGATTTTGGGCAGCTTCAATGGAGATTTATTAGACAAGGCAAGCAGGGATTGGTGTGAGCATGTCCGGGTAACTCAGCTGGGGGTGAGGCGTGGGTTGTACGCGGTGGCACTAGCAGAGAGATGAGGCACAGAAGTCCACTGGTGAGTTGGGGTTGTGAGGAGGTGCAGCTGGGAGGCAGGTGGAGTGGAGTGCTGATCAAAGCGGTGGTCACAGGTGGAGAAGCAGAGAACTGAACTACAGCTCAGGAGGAAAACTGGAAACAAGAATACACCCTCCAGAAACTGATAGCTCGAGTAGAGATACCACGTCGACTGATGAAAATCATCTGGCAGCGAGAAGAGTGGAGATCGGCTCCTTTGAGTATGTGCTGATTTGCGCTTCAGGTGTGAAACAGCAGAAGCTCCAGCACAGATAAAACTCCGCCCGGCATCTGAAACAGCAAAAGTACAAAGAAAAAAACACAACCGCAACTAATCCAAAAATAAGAATCCGTTTTTAGCCTTGAACGCAGCATCGTCCCACCCACATTCAGCCTCTTCCGGCTCGTACTTCCTACTCATAGCGATCGTTGCATGAGGTTGGTTAGTTTTATGTTGTGAGGAATGAGAGATCGATGGTGATAGGGTGAGAGAGTTGCTCTTACAGGAGGCCATTGGAGACACGTCAGCGGCTGCTTACATCGGCCTGCCCGCCACACTGCGCCCCGCGCAGCACTCAAACAGATGCAGACCAACAAACACACGAAATAGATCAAATCGAAACTTATGACGCCACAGAGCACATGTCTTACTGAGCACCCATATCAGGATGATTATGTTTGGTCAACGACAGAAGACAAGAGGTTTGGAACTGATTTAGGGCTTTATAATGTATACGTTATTTTTTTTATGAATATTTGTACTTTCAATTCCACCCATCTAACAGTTACAGTGTGAACTAATATTTGTACTCAGAACTAAATAATAAAACAACAGGGTGTTGATATTGCAATGAAATGTTCCATCTTATAAACTTATGATATACTATTCCCTGCTTTGGGAAATCATATTGCATTACTGCTGATATAAGGAGGGAGCACACACAGGATATTTGACATACTGGGACCAGTGCAGTTCTGGGGCCCAATGTGAGGCCCAGCTCACAGTTATGTTTATAAAAAGTACGTAAGCGTTTTATTTAATTCACCGGTCTCACCTAAAATCAAAACTCGCTGCCATATTCAATTTCTTCCTTTGTTGACATCTTCAATATATAAACTGCAATTTACAGGCTGAAACCTGAATCAGGACTTCTGAGTCTTTCTCTGTGGGAATCTGCTGCTGCTGAGTCCGAGCTGACACTTTATATAATCAAACATTGATTACTTCATTATTTAACTCGTATACCATAACTGCTGAAGGTCCTCGTTTTCAAAAATGTGACGTTTATGAGCCTAAAATATTCATACGACATAGACAAAAGATTAACTGGTTGAATGCAAATCCAGAAATTGATGGGAAACAATCTGTTTTGGCTCTGGTGTTTAACATGCAGGGTCTCTCAGACAGAGGCTGCAGAGCGCTCTCTCACCAACAACTCACCATCTCGCAACAGACAAGTCAGATTCTGGCCTGTTATCAACTTACTCATGGAGCTAAGGTTAATAAGCAGTCGCCAACATGACATTTGTCATTTAAAATGGTGAGAGCTGCGGTCGGCAGCATGAAAAACACTAGAAGCTGCTCCTCGAATGTTTTCTGCACCGCTCATTGCTAATGCCAATTAGCGCCAGAGTAAATGCTCCATGTGGGAGTCGGAACAGTGTCAATCAACGACCAAGTCATTTTTTTGCGTTGGCACACTTTCATTCACACATGCAGAGGAATATTGCCACTGTAGAGCCGGCTGTCTGAAAGGAGAGCAGCCCGTCAACGGCAGCAGGCTGAGGTGGAGAAAAAACAGTCAAATACAGATACGGATTTAAATCAGTTTAATCTAAGTCCATAACGATCCATTTAACTTTGCCTGGATCAGCCAGAAAACTGATCATAGGTTCGGCTTGAGACATCTCTGAAATGTAATGTTGTCTTGGTCAGCTGCTATTCATGTGCTCACATATTTACCCCTGTAGAATAATGAGAGATGATGTTTAGTCTCCACAGGGCTCAGGCATCAAATGAGCCATCTTGACTTACAAGAAGAGATGGGTCAGGTCTCCAGAATTTCATTAAAATATGACGCAATAGCTCTTCTGAAGCATACTGTGTGAAGTCGACTGTTATTCTTCCCGGCGATTGTTTCCATTTATTTTTGGGCCCTGGAAGTCATAAAAAGAATATATAAGAACACAATGCAGCACATAAAATGGAAATGTGCAGTACAAAGTCCACTTTGCTTCTTTATAAGTCTCCCTTCCACTCCATGAAAAATCAGCTGATCTGCTTTCCATGTTTTGTAGCTCTCAGGCGGTGCATGTGAATGACAAGAACTCTACTGGCAGGCTGTCAGAAATCGATTTGGCACCATCAGAGCATCAGTAGGAGAGAGGCTTAGGATCGTCTTAGATCAGGGCCCCACATGCTTACTGTATGTGAAGATCCTTTGGAGGTCTGTCCAAAATATGCAGCTTGCCCTACATACTGGAGGTACATAAACGACAGTATATAAAGTGACAGAGAGCTGGTGTTCAAGTGTTCCAATGCATTCACATAAGTGGTAGTTTTCTCACTCAAGAAGCCGCCTCAGTCGTCACACTATAGCTATATGGTGTGCTTGTTGAATCAGATTGATAAAATCAAGTGTGTGAGCATCAAAACCTGAAAAGACACGCGTCCTGCTTTTGCTGAACCGGACAATCACCGTGGAGGGCCTCTCCAGGTCCGAGACCGGCCACACTCAGCCAACCAGATCCCATTTTGTTTTAGTGCTGTTACAACATGTGCCCTTTGAAGCAGTAACAATCATTACAGTTTCATTCCTTTCTGGTGGAGGGGAGGAATACAAAAAAGGAGCTAAATGAAACAGAGAGCGGCTCGGGTCTCTGCAGGATTGTCTGCCCAGCACCAGAGCTGGAACACCCAAAGAGCTTAAAGTGATATAAATGTCCCTGAATGACAGCATAAATCTGTATGATGACAAATAACCTCTTTGAAGCCCGCACTGCAGCAAATAGGATAGCATTTCTGTATTTAAAAAAAGGCAGGGGGACTTAAAAAAGGAGCCCTCGACAATGTCACAGTGGCAGTTTAAGTCTTGTAAAAGCTGCGAGAGAGAGGGGGTGAGGTGGTTATCTAAATAACAGTGTCACGCCTGCTTACTTTTATATATTACCTTGTGACAATGCCCCCCTTGACAAGGCATCTATGAGAAAAAGCAAACAAATAAAGTAACACAAATTAATATATAGATTTTGTCTACTCCGTCCAACGTGTGCCGTAATTCATCACAATTCTGCGTCCAGGTGCCAGCATAATGCATAAACTCAGCACGTCGCCGCGTAGCAAGAATTGAAATAGACTAGTGAAGAAATGAGCAATTTCCCTGTGGAAGAATTGGAAATTTTGGGAGGCCGCAGTGGCTGACCTGTCATCAGTCACTTCACCGCAGCACAAACTTAAAGGCTGGTGGGAGGCTGAGAGATTCAGGCGAACACGCAGCGGTTGTTGACAGGTGATGCCCACCCAGCCGACGCTCTAATAGCACACAGCTGAGCTAACTGTATACTATAGATACTCATGTAATTTAAACACATGGAAATACTAAATGTATTTTTTGCAATTGAAGTACATAAAGTCGTTGTTGAAAGGAATTTATTTTTGTGTGTGTTTTTATGTGTTCGTGATCCAAGCGGCTCGATTAAACACGGTATAACAGCTATTTTGCAGTTGGACCGGATTGATTCTACGCTTTGCAGAAAAACAAAACAACAATGCCAATATCTGAATTCCCAAATTGAAAAACCAAATACCTACCTATTGAAGAAATATCCACATAGTCCCATCTGTGGTTCCAATTTCTGAGGAAAACGTAATGCTTTGCTGTGAATGGTGTTTGGAGGAGAGAGGGTGCATAAACTTAGTCAATGTTCAACTGAAATCACAACCCCTGCCTAATTTTATCCAAGTGGTTTAGTAGCCTGAATTGAACAAAACATGGAATGGCACACACACACAGTTCTGGGGTCTCCGAGTGCTTCACATAACCAACCATTTACCTGAACCTCCTCCATATGCAACACGTTCTCACTCCCAGCACGTCAAATACGACAGCTCGGTCAGCGGCCTCGAGCTTCAGACTGTGACGCTCTGCCGACCGCCGGGCCGCTGACCAGGCTGCCGCTTTTGACACTTGGAGGTGAGAACGGGAAGCCCTATGTGCAAAAAATGTTGCCAGAGAATTAAGTCCAGCCAGATGTAATATAAAATGATTTAACCTGAAAAAAAAGGAGCATAAAAGACAACCTGTTAACAATTATATGCCTTTGCATCTCCATGAAATAAAGCTTCTCATGTGTATTTAAAACTTGCTTAAAATTCAGCCCATTGGTTCACAGCTTGAACTGCATCGCAAGTGTGTGATTCACTTTAGTGCTTCGTCTTGTTCCATTCCTGGAACTGAGCATCTCGTTCAGTGAATCTTTGTGACTTTACTGGTGAAGTTCTGATGACTCTTTAAAAAGTGTGTGAGATTTCATCTTGTTTATACGTAAGCACGTATGTCTGTAGTATTGATCAGATTTTCCTTTTGCGTGTGTGAGTGTGTGAGTGTCTGTGTTTGAGTGGGTGGTAATGGTGCTGGTGTTGGAGGGAGCGGGCTTTCACTATTGTGTAGAGACCTCTCCACCATCTGGCAGCCTGCTCCCGGCCTCAGTGCCTGATCGTGCCTGATGAAGACCAGATGTTTTCCCTGGCTGCTGCTCCCCAGCAGGACCTCTCCTGCATCATCCCAGCCCACTTTGGCTAACACTCAGATAAACACACATGCTGCACACTTAATTAACACTCTCACTGATACACATCCTTGAATGTATGCAAGCACACACACACACACACACACACACACACATACACACACACACACACCTGTCCTTTACCCTACTTTTTTACATCACACATAGACAGTCACTCAAGCTTTTTTACATCTATTAAGCATTAAGCATTAAGCATACTATTTCTATCTTACAGACAAACAGAAACTGGTTTAACAATAAAATCGTACATAAATTGTATGTAATGTAAAGCCATTTCAACATGAGTAAAGTAGTGACCTTCAAACCAAGTAGAATATTCTGTCAGTCTAAGAGATGCTGTAGATTTATTTGTCCACATTAGATTATTTCTGATTGATCAAAACAAGTGACAAATCAAAAAGCTCTTTGAGCCGCTCTCATCCCTGTTGTTTTTGCTGAATGTTTACAGGTTTTACGAAAACAGGACAAAAGTGTTTCTCTGTATCAATGGATAAAGAAAGGTATCATTACTCCATGGATGGAAGAACCGTGTTGATATGATGTGACATGTTGATGTTGACAGGACAAAAAAAAGAATTGAAGAGTTTAGTACTTGTCTTTTTCTCAGTTCTGTTTGTTGGAAAACAAATTGCCAATGAGCGATACATGCTGCACATCAGATTTATTACTGAAGGATATTATTCAAGTCATCTTTGTCTTAGTTTTTCAACATAGTGATAAATATCGTATCGTAGACTATTTATCGTGACGATATCGTACCGTGGGTGCTTGGCATCATTACGTAATGATGCATGTTTTAGATAACACTGTCTGAAAGTGGAAGTGCTGAATGTGTGTGTTCACCTTTGAATGAGTTATCTAAGAAGAAAAAGTGGGATTTTTGACGCAATCTGTTACAAGCAGTTAATGTATGGGTATGTTGTTTTACATGATGCTATTTTGGAAAAGGTCATTACCAAAACAGAACTGATGGTTAGTGGATTTATGCTCTAATTGGCCACAGAAGCTAAAACATGAGCACTGACAACTTTGCAAGCTGCTAACAGATGTGTGTTTGTCTGCTTCTTCTGGAGTTTCACTGCTTCGTAGTGACCAAAATCGATGAAGGCAGCTTCAAATAGTCACATTTTCTCTGCCAGTATTAACTGCTGATTTGATCCTATCTTGTCTAGCTCTAGCTCTTACATGCCATTATGTGGGTCTCGACTCACTTTAAATCTTCAAATGGCGTGAAACAAAGACCAGGCGTACTCGACAGAACCGTAAATTGCATTTCTTGGCACTGTCCTTACTCACCCACTTTAACCTCATAACTGCTTTTGAACAGTTAAGAGAGTGATTATCTTAATCTTCTCTGCCTTTGATTCTGTGCAAAACGCTACTTACTTGCAGAGGTCAAGAGTCAAGACAGGCAATCTGAAGTACGTTATAAAACATACAATAAATGAGGGGGAGGAAAATTAATATGAAGAGACTGATAGACTGAGCATTGTCAACTATACAGTCCTTATAGACGGCACTTCTTTTGCTAATCAGTAGCACTGTACAGAAAACTCAGCATCAGCCAAGAGCGAACTGAATAAACCAGAACTGGTCCAAATCTGCAAATCTTGGCACAGTTGTCTTGATTCTGGTGGGCTGGATCTAGCCCAGACTTGAGCCATTTTGGTTTATTTGGTTCGCTCTTGGCTGACATCTGGCCATTGACTGCTTGTGGCTGAGATCAGGCAAACAGGAGCGCACTGTCCTAGTGTTATCATTCCATGCAAAGTCGCTTCAGTTAGTAAAATCTCCAGCAAATATATAAACCTTGTGTTTGTTCTTCATCCATTTTATACCCCAGATATTACCAATTATTTTTTGTATAGATGACAGACACAACACAATACTCCACCAAGTTGTCCCAGTCAGGCTCCACTGTATCTTTGGTTGTTGGTCTGTGTGATACCATGGCTTTAGGCCTTAAGAACTGTAACCATGTTGGGGACAACACAACAGAATAGCATGATGTGTGACAAGGTCATACATTCTGGTTGTCATGGAGGCGGAGCAAAACCCATCTTATCATAACTGACTGCTTTAGCATTTGGAAATCACCATTATGTTATGTTACATTATACATAATGCTGCAGTCACATCCCATGGTCATGACTTCCGAGTATTGAAGAGATGCTTTTAGAAACCTCAACACAAAAACTAATGTTCCGCTGTTACAGATGCCGCGTGTGATTTCTGTTCTGTACAGTAGTTTTGTCTCAACTGATTACACATAGTTTGTATTAACAAGATTCACAAACAAATATATGATGTAGGTACTGAAGCCCTATGCTATGTCGGTACCCCTGTAGCATCACTTCTTGAAATGCTCCCATAGTGGTTGGGCTGGTAGAGGCCGTCACTCACATGACGTTGACTCCTGAGACTGGGTTTGCGACCTGTTTTTGAGTGAGTGACCGAATTTGGAGATTATCCTCCCCACAGCAGAATACTACGAGCACCATGCCTGACAGTAGGTATGGTGTTCTTTGGCTTAAAGGCCTCACCTTCCCTCCTCCAAAAATATTGCTGCTTACTGTGGCCAAACAACTCAATTTCTGTGTCTGACCTCAAAGCTTTCCTCTAGAAGGTTTTTTCTTTGTCCATGTGATCAGCAGCAAACTTCAGTGGAGCTTTATGGCACTGTGTCTGTAGCGAGGGCTTTGTTCTTGCACAGCAGCCTCTCAGCTCACCTTGATGTGAAACACACTTGACAGTGGACACGTCCAGCTGTCTTCCAGCAGCTTCTAATTGATTGCAGTCTTGCCTTTTGGCAGCTTTTGGCTGACAGTTTTCTCTCAGCAGCAGGTGATAGTTTGTGTTTTCTTCCTGATCATGGGAGTGACACAACTGTGTCATGCACTTTATACCAACGAACAGTTGATCTTGGGACCTGTAACTGCTTTGAAATGGCTTCTTAAAATACTGAGCTCTTCTTCTTTAGCATTGTAGCATCTGTAGCTGAGACTAGTGGGTTTCGACAGATTTTACCATTTACACAATACAGGTAGTATTGTGTAAAATATATTGATGGCTACATTTTACAAAGACAGTAAATAGTAACCAATATAGGCTACTTTTGTGGAGAAAGTCCCAAGACTTAAAAAAAACCCACTTAAAAAACCCTCAATTTTGAGACTTGACTGGTTAGAGGAAACTGTTCACAGTACATTTTTGGTTAAATGATGTCTACAACACATTCTTAACTACCTGGGCCTAAATGTTAATCCAGCAAATTTTATACATGAAGAAATGTATTTCTTTGTGTGAAAAATGCACCCACTTCTTGAAGTGATGTAGTATATGCGCAGCGCCGCCCCTCCCTACACGCAGAACAAGCACTGTGCGTAGGGCCCCTGTTAAAAAACATCCTTTTAACAGGGAAAAAAAAGATGATGGAAGAAACCTGATGAAGTGCCACAGAGGACGATCCCTCTCCCAGGATGGACAGACATGCAGTAGTGTCACATGTACAGAAAGAACAACAAAATCACAGTTTACAAGTTGCATTGACGGAATATCTGATACAAATTATAGTCAAGAGTGTTGATCCATCGCCAAGTGGTGGCCGAGCCCCAGGACCTCCTCTCCACTGTGGTGACCTAGAAGAGGGCAGGCCACACGAAATAATTAGCAGTAAAACAGAAAACATCAGAGTGTGGAGGCATCACATTTTACAGAAATACAGATATAAGGAGATATCAAACAGAGGAGAGCAATGATCAAGTGGAGCCCAGGGTATGACGATCCATACGCATCAATATGTAAGGCAGCAGGAGGAAGGAGAGGCAGATAGTCCCAGGGGCCCGCGGTCCATCAGAAGGGAGCCTGAATGAAAGAGAGGAGTGAGAGAGCAACACAGCTCGCAGCTAGTGGGAACAGAAAACAAAAACAAATGGTAGAGAAATGCGTCGTTAATCAGATCGGACGTAGTCTCAGAAAATTCAGGATAGGTGGGATTCCCAGTTATGGAGTGACGCCTGTGCAGTTCAGGCAGACAACTCAAGCTGCACTGATATACACATGACGTGCCCTGCTCTCTACACTCATCTACCAAACGCACCCTGTCAATTTGGCGGTCTATTTAAACTGTAAAAATCTCCCATCTCCCCCTCTGCCTGCCAAGGCCCCCGCTGCCCTGCGTCAGTGTTGCTGCATGTTCTTTGAGCATTGCTCATGCAATCCTTATCTTACCATCTGTCTCAGACTCAGAGAGTGAGTCTTGTTCCTCAAGGGAAGACGCTGGCTTTATTCCCGAAATCCAGATTCAGTCCACTATGGTTCGCCCTGAGAGTTGGACGTGCCTCGCCTGTGCCAGAGCTCTTGCATCAACCGCAAACCACAGGCCGGATGGCCCGTACTTCACATCCTAGAGGAGCTGTACGCCCACAGCATTACAGTTACAGCTGGCCTTAATCATGATGAGCTCTTCAAATACCGCCTTGTCCAGGAACACTCCAACGATGCCCAACACTCTAGTGTGGTAACTCAAACAGCTGTCCTCCCCAAAGGTGAAAGTAAAGTTCCACCAGAGCAGCGTGCCTCAAAGGGAACTCAGCTCTAGATGGCATTAACGCCATGATAAATAAATTAGAAAAACAATGCGATCTCCTCTATCATGCAAACAACCTGGGACCATCTTCAGCAACTGGGGCGATGCCTGTCTGGGTCCTGCTTCCTGCTGACATCACACCCAACAGAACCCTGGGAACTGCAGTCTCAACTCCAACAATGGGTTCTCTGTTTGCGCCCACTGCTGCTGCAATTACTGATTCTCAAAGAAACCAAATTCTAAGAGGTATTATATTATTCTGAATTAATGGATAAATACATATGTTAAATGAATGATTAAGATAATAAATGAATAGCCTAAATAACTTTTACACACTTGCTTTAATAGGCTAACGCTACTTTGTTCATCTGCAAATAACAATTCGGCTTATGTTGCTAATGTTTTTACATGAAGATTACATGAAGATGTCTGCTTGTCTGTACAGAACATGCATTCATTATTTAATGTATTCATTAAACTTTGCTCTCATTTTGACAGGCCGTGACATAATGCTAGTGAAGATGCTCTTGTGTTGTTCATCTGTTGTTGTGTTGAGAGATGCCATTCACGAAGCATATTCCTAATGCAGGGAGGAGTTCTCTCCTACAGCCACTCTCTCCTGTTAATGTCACATATTCTTTTATCTGCATGAAACCCTAGTCTGCTCCCTTTGTGGTTCCTTCTCACACACGACTTCCCTTCATTCAAGAACTGCACTTCGAGCACTGTCAACAACCAGCCTCAGCCCAAAAATCCAGTGTTTAACTCGATAAGCCAGCCTCCGAAGTGTCAGATACCTTTTCCTTCCGGATGTAAGTCTCCTATCTGTATCAATTTGAATAAAATTGAGATTATTTCTTTATTTCTTCACTATAAATGAATGCATGTGTGTAGTTGCTGTGCAGACAGTGTCTGTGTTGCAAGAGGCTTCGTCCTGCAAATCGAGGAAATAAACATGAAGCATCACTCGACTCCAGTGAATGTTCTAGTTCTCTCTAAAGCTCTCTCTACCCTCCTAATGGAGGCTGTGTTTGTTACCTTATCACAGGTTTAACTCAGGGATTTCTAGCAGGTCTGTTCTGACTCCCAAAGTGACCAATGTCTGTAAAAAAACCTTTAGTCAGCCACAAAGTGAGAGAGCTAGAAGTAGTGGGCAAGCTCCTATCCAGTGAGCTTTACAAGGGCAACATGGTCAGTACGTTGTCAAAAGCCCTTCTGCGTCTTCAGAGTAAGCTCCGTAGGTGTCGCTACCAGGGAATAACTAAACACAAAGGCCGTTTATTGATCTCTCAGCTCCTTGTGAACTATATTTTCCCTGGAGCCTTTTTCCTTGTACTATGTTTCTGTACATTATGTTGTCCAGATAATCAAGTCGGCAGAGATCAGTGCTTGATTGGGAAAGCAGACATTAAAGACGCCTTCAAAGTCTCACTTCACCCTCACAGTGGCATCTTTTAGGCAATATATGGCATTCAAAGTTCTGTTTCTCTGTTAAATTAACCCCACAGGCAATACACTTCTTCCATGAGTTAGGGTTAGCCACTTCTAGTCGTTTGGGGTTTTTTTTTGGCATAAACTTGATAGAATACTTAAAGCAGCTTCAAACCAGTACTTATGTGCGGAATATCCGTGCAGCAATGTTCCACATGTAAAGCATGCACACTGAGTCCAGTGCGAAATGTTCGCATTCTTGTGTTCTAGATTCACACCAAACGAAAAAAAGACGCGGTTCATTATCTGACAGGAGTGCTCAAGCTCTTCAGCACCCACAGAGCCGGCTAATAACAGCAGTTGGCTGGGCCCTCGATCAAGCATCTGTGTTGTTTTTATTAATAACTCAAAATAATGGCTGTATTTCCAGCTAGAAAACGCGCATCTCTCCGCCCTGGTCTGCAAGCTCCCATACCCATGACATCATTTTTTATATATTTCCGTGCAAATAATCTGCACGGAAATTCGCACTTGGGGAACAGCCTTCCATTCCGACACCCCTCCATTGCGAAACCCCTCCATTCCGAAACCCCCACACTCCGAAACATCGCTGTTCCGACCCTCCCCCCAAAACACAGCTGTTCCGAAATTAAACACCGCTATCCGTGGTGCTGAAATCCTACCAGCCGCACTCGCACTTCTGAAGTGGGTTAAGGTTAGGGTTAGCTCGGAGTGGGGGGGTTTCCCCAATAGCCTTTTCGGAATAGCGGGGTCTTTGAAAAAAAGGGGAAACCCTGCTATTACGATGAATTGAAGTCTATGTTCGGAACAGCGTGGTTTCGGAAAGGCGGGGTGTAACCTCGCACTTGGTGTGAAACGGCTTTTATACGGACTTCACTGCCACAGGACAGGATGTCCTGCACCAGAGCAGCTATCAAATCCTACTGCTGCCATTCTCTCTAAAAGAGATCTTTTGTCTCGTTAAGCCACCTCAGTTTTGCTATGTGCATCATCCTCTCATGACTGTTTGTTTCATGCTTGCTTGTATTGGCTATTTCTGTTCAAAATCTAAAAGATACTGTGGTTTTAGATGAAGGTTGTCGCTGAGATCTGCATTTCTGGTGCCCGCTTCGTGATGAATAGAACTGTATTTCAGTCCCTTGACAATTTTAAATCCACTGCTTGTCATGAGCTTTATCCAGTCGTCATCGCTGCTTACTGTGGGCGAGCCAGTGGACCAGGGAATAAATCAAGGGGTTCTGTGACAATGCTGCTACAGCAGAAATAATCAATAAAGGACACTCAAAAATACAGAAAATAAATTAAAAAAAACTCCCATGCAACATTTAACTGGACATGCATTCTACATAACTTCATTTAGAAGGCAAACTTCATTCTCAGTCATGTACAGTGTTTAGCGCTCAAAAACGTTTGTCCCCAGCCAATCCTTAGTGTCAAGATTAAGACATTTCTCAATATTAACCACACAAAAGCTCATGAGTTCCTGCTCCCCCTAATGGGTTAATACATATATGTATCTGCCGTACTGCCTAATATTGCCATTACATACCAGGTGGTTTGCTGGGTCTATAGCAGTGGTCCTCAATAGGCGGTCCCCTCGCCACATCCGGCCCACCGGCCTCCTATTTATGACTCCCGAACTGTTATTCCTTCACTATGTGTTTTTGGTTGGGTCAGCACGTGTACACCGGGAATTGTCTCCATGCCAACAATACACAGACAGCTGGGTCACTCACTGCTGCGAGCACAATTTTTAACTTTCACTTTCGTTTTTGGAACAGTTGCTGTAGATAGCACGGAAATGGCGAGTTCCAAGTTCACTGCTAAAAGAAAAGTGGACAATGAAAATCAGCAATTCAAAGAAGAATGGACTGAAAAAAAACATTAATTCTCCCAATTTGAAACGGCATTATGAGACGAAGCATAGGAATTTTAAAAATTCAGAGGTAAGAACAACAACAATAAATGCACTGAAATCGTCATATCAAGCTGCAAGCAGTATTCTTGTCACATCTGTGACACAACAACAAAAAGCAACTGAGTGCTCACTTAGAGTGGTGTGGATTCTGGGTAAGAAGCCATTCTCAGATACAGAAATAATCAGATAATGCATGACTGAAGTGATGACACAATGTTTCGTGGCAAACAAAAAGAGGAAATATTCAACTTATTTACATACAACATATTTTAATTTATGTCAAAATGGAAATGACATTTTATTTTAGTTTGTATTTTTGTTGTTTTGAATGAAAAGGAAATGTTATGTTGTAATCCAATATGACAGTATTATTGCATGTGGCCTGACCAACCTCAATACATGGAACTTTGAGTCATTGAAGAAAATCTTTGTGGCCCTTTAAGATTGGTATTTAAGTGCCCCTGGTTTTAGAGTATTCATCCAGCGTCACATCTGTCAGTGTGTGCTTAAAGGAGAACTGCTCTCACTAGATAGTATGAATATACTAACTATCTATCTCATAGCCGAGGTGCTCATCGGGAATGCCAAAACTCTGACTTTGTTTCGCTGCACAAATAAACATTTCAAACAGGACTTGTCTGACTGAAGTAATGTTGGCATGTTTTCACAGGTTGGGAACTGATTATGGCTACTTTTAAATTGCACAGCCGCAGGCTGCTGGTGTTTGTTTACACATGTATTACCATTATCCATAGATAATCACGAGAAGAGATAACCACAACTGAATGCAAGTCAGTAGTTCATCTATACTATAGTATTAATTTTTAATAGATGTCTACATCCACACATCCACAGTGTATGTTCTCTGTATCACGGCAGCCAGCTGCTGCCACCATCAACCTTTTTCATTGCAACAGAACTACTGCAAGAGTCTGACTGAGATAAGCTTAGCCTCCTCTTCACTGCCTGGAGGCATCACTGCTGCTCACTCTCTTTGGGTGCGGAACAGCATTTCGGACAGCCAAACAACTTAACAGTTTGCACAATGAACAGCACAGATTATATTACATTTATAACATTCTGTCACAGTCAAAGCAGATTTGTAGGATTCAGAGTTCAATGCTGAGGAAATACAAAAAGAAGAAGCAGTGGCTCACGCTGCTGCTGCTGCCTTGCTAGCTGCTGGCTAGCAACACATGCCACAGTTATGCGTTGCTGGGAGTCAATAGCCGGAGTTGGCTGGTAGCATCTGTATTACATTAACGCTCCAGCACCAGATAAAACACCTCACTGTACAGCAAGTGGAAGATGCTTCTGTGCCGATGATTTGAAAACTTTCTTTGAAGATTAACTGACAAAAAAAAAGAAAAACAGCCAACAGAAATAACAGTCAACTCTGCATGATGCCGTTTGGCCAGCAGCTAAACAGCATACCAGCACAGATTGGACATCCATGTTGATGAATGGCGAACACAAAGAGGAGATTACAAATCACTTAGGAACCTAGAAGCAGATCAACAGCTCATACTTGTTAGGTACTTAGTCGTGATTTGTTAACTTGTTTAATGAAGTATGTTGTGTTTTGTAATTTGTTGATTTGCACAAAAAACTGTTGAAAAAGAAGTGTGTTAATGATAATGGTGGTGTTAATGATGAAAGTGCTGCAGGCGACAGCTCTGAGCGAGACATCTGTGCTATCGCTTCTGATGAGTTGATGATCTTTTCTCACTGACAGCGCCATCTTTATTTTATTCAGCTGACAGCGCGTAAGAAGTAAATAAATATATAACCCGTTAAATATACAGTATGTATAATGAAATAACTTAGCCAGACCAGTGTCAATTTTAAAAATTAACTACTGCCTATCACAGTGTTGGCACAAAACCAGCACCAGCGTGTTCAGAATGTTAAAAAGTATCTGTGCGTAGAAAAGCATAACTGAGGTGCATTTTGGAAATTCCACACACTGTATTTAGGAGGCAACTGTCAAAGGAGATAGAGCAATGGCCATATTACACCAGACAGCATTCTGTATTTGAGTGTTTGAATTGTTATCCCATTCTGCTTGGGAAAAAAAGCTTAGCCAAGATGATCCCATTTCAGGCTTTTACAGTCCCCTCTCTTCATCTCTCCAGGGGCTTTAGCGCATCTTCTCATCCCACAATGACTCATTGGTTTTGAAACTGAAATCTTTTTTCATGCAATTAAGCGCTGCTCTCTTCTCTAATCCTCCATTCTGACACACCTAGAGACAAAGAATCAGTATCAGTCCTGTTTCAGAAATGGATCGATCTTTGGGTCACTGAGGCAGCAATGCAACAGAGGCTCTGCTTTAAAGTGCTTGTTAGGGTCACTCATTAGTTCTGGAGAAAACATTCAAACACAGAATTTTCTGATTTACAATATAAATGAGGTAATAATACAAACTCAAAAATATTTATTTTTTTCACAACTGAATAAAAAAAGCTGTTCTCAGAGGAAAATAGGGCCCCACAACACCGTATGTAGCCAGAAAGGTGGCAGGGTCCGCCAAATATAAACAAAGTAAAACAGTGTGAGATTGTGTCGTCCTTTAAGGTCAGTTTGTTTATTCAGTTCATTCAGTCACACAAATGAAGAGTTTGTGTGTTTAGTTTGTTTAGGTGTAAAAAAAAATAAATCAGTCCATGCAGATCGTTCTCTTCTGATTAAAGTGTCTTACCTAAAACTGCACAGTGCACCTTTAAGTGCTGACATGCACTGCAAAATGCTGTATAATGGACATAATCAGTGAAGTATCATCTTAGCTGCAGCCGACCATTATTATAGCATGCACACAGTTGAACCAGAAAGAACACAATCCATATACACACTGTGATAAAGGTGAAACATTGTTGACCACATGTAGACGTGGTTTCATACCTCAGTCACATGCAGGTGTGAGACACAGGTCTGAGTATTTTGCAGTGTTCGGCGTCTCTACCACCCATGCCGAACATTCAAAAGTGTAAATATGGAAAACAATAAGCTGCCATTTGCCTGGGTGCCTGCTGACGTGCCCACCTCGAATCGCAGATTTAGAATCTATTCTGTTCCCCTGACTGGAGCTGACTGGGTGTCCACAGGGATTCAACCGACCTCCCCAGCATAGCCAAAGGTCACACAGCAGAGGTATGGCTTTCTAATGCAATGCCCTTTTGTGGCGTCTGAACTGCCTGCATTGTATTCCCCTCACATAGACTTCTTGCGGGGAGAGAGGCTTTGAGAAGGCGGATAAGGAGAATAGCATTGACGGCAGTTCTAAAGGGCAATCATACAGATAATTCAGTCCAATGGTCCTCTTTATTGAGATTAAGGCGCCAGCATCTTTGATATTGTATAAACAAAACAATGGGCATTTCACCCTGCGATGGCTCAAGGACTCAGCGAGAGATGCAGAAAAAAGCATTTTTGACTCTGACAAGAGTTCAAGCAACGCTGTGTTCTGATAGAGCCGGCCAAGGAGAGCTGTGCCTCCGCCAAGCCGGCACCATCATTCACTGAACTCCACCACAGAGCATGTTGTAGTGATGTCATGATACATTTGGCAAGTTTGGTTGTACTTTTTGCAAGCGACAAACTCATTCCGTAGTGTCGTGATTGTGAAGTTTTCAGGAACTTTGCAACTCATTTTTATTCATTGCTTCTTTTTTTAAAACCATGCTAACGACATGGCTCTGTGGAAGGCAATACCCGTCTGTTGGTCTACGCTTTAATACCTCCACTGTTGGATAGATTGCCACTAAAATGGATTAAATGGACGGTTTGACCCAAACTCAAAAATATATATTTGTCCTTTTACGTGTAGTGCTACTTATCCAACTAGATTTTGGTGTTGGCTACCAAGTTTGAGATTTCAGGCGTAGAGATGTCTGCTTTCTCTCAAGACTAATGGAACTAGATGGCACTCGGCTTGTGGTGCTTAAAGCGCCAAAACAATACATTTGAAAAACTCAACAGCAAGGTCTTGTTGACCCTATTGAGAGCAGTTTCAAGAGGGAACTATTTTCTTTCTATTGACGAGACTTGTGCTCATTACAGTGTGGGATGTAAACATTCATGGCTTAGCTGTGACATTTGCTAGCTTTGTTAGCTAAACTCTCGTCCATGCACAGACGCAAACTTCTGAGATGTGATACAGTTGACGGTAGACACGAAAATGCATCCCTTCCTGAAACTGCTCACAACAAGGTCTGTGGAATATCTTGATGAATCACGTCATGATTTCTGGAAAGGGACATTGCTGCTGAGTTGTTCAAATGTAATTTTGCTGCTTTGAGTAATACAAGCAGAGTGCTGTCTTGCTCCCTTATATTGGACAGAAGGCAGACATCTCTACAGCCAGTACCTCTAAACTTGTAAAAAAGTCCCAGACACAAGACTATAAAACACATGAGGGTGATGGGGAACAGGTGGACACGATCAGGAATCAGGGGAGGCAATCAGACTGGTGACACATGAGGAACGGCAAGTGACCTGAAACGAGTGGAGAGTTGTTTTTCAAAATAAAACAGGAAGTCACAAGACAAAAACCCAGAACAAGACAACCCTCACCGCGGTGTGACAATCATGAAGTAATATGTCAGTTTAACATTAGCATGATGATATGTAGCTTAAAGTGTCGTTGTGCAAACCCAATCACCAGAATCAATGTTAGCCAGGTAGGTTTCTGCTCAACCATAGATAAGATGAAACTGAATTTTTCTTTAGGTTGGAACTTTACATTTGTTATGAAAACTAACTAACCAGTTCTGGTCACAGGAATATGGCTTTATATATCCACAGGTTTCCTGAGAAAATACCTGGTTTTGTCACCCCATAAGCGGATGGAAATTCCCCAAAGTGTCCTTACAAATATTTGGCCAGTCGTCACCACTTACCCTTCAAACTCCATGATGTGGATCTAGGCCAATAAGTATATGATGTGAATGTGGTATGCCATGTTTGCACAAATGTTAACTGCTTACATTAGATCCTGTCGACTGTTCTGGTCGTGCGGCTTCACAGAGCGATTAGCATGGCTGTAGTCTTGTAGTCTTGCTTTGAGTGTAGTTGGCTTCAACAATAAAAGCAATTGACACAATCCACTGAGGAAAGCTACATACTTAAGTTAAACTTATCTGGAGTCACATGGATTTCATCTGACTGTAAAAATATGGTAGAGCCTCTTTACTTCCACACTTCTCCAGTGCTATAACGCATGGCAGCAAACAAAAGCAGCTCATGGCCAAACAGTGAGATGGCAGCTTAAGCATAGAAATGATAACAACACATTTTTTTGTGGATTATCACCTCTGCGATATAATATGTAACAAGTCAGTGATGTCCCTGATGATGAGACAGACAATTATTTTGACAATGACGCGTCTCACTGCTTCACTGAAATCATGAATATCTCTCTGAGTGTCAGCAGCACTGCTGATTCTGTGTGAGACCAACAGCTTGTTTGTATATGTTCAAATATTCCTTTAATGTCTGATGCAACCTGTTGCAAGAGCAGACAATGAGAGCAGGAGAAGGCTGCTACTAGATATGGGATTAGGGGGGAAAAGTAATTTATCCCTTCCTGGCAATTAGAGCATATTATCTTTGTAATTACTATTATTATCACAGTTAAAAAGGAAAGCATTTGTAAAAAGTGGTGTTCACGACACTGCACATTACTTCCTTATTATGTTAAAATTCTTATTAAAAATCTGAAAGTGCAATTATGTCAGCTGGCGAAGAGTCATTAAATCTAGCATGAAAGCCTCCCTGATATCAAATGGTGAGATTCAGCCTCTCTCCCGCCAAACTCTGTCTCTGCAATTCAGCCGAGCGCTGTCACGCTCTGTAAAGGCTCAACAAAGGACACTGCAGTCCCATTAGCCAAGTAAACAAATCAGAGAGTGAAATGAGATGCTTTTATACTGAAACAATGAATTTCCCATAGGAGAAAATATGGCGGGAGATGAAACCCAATAATGAGGCACATGCTCTTATAGAAACCCTGAGATAGGAGGCTGGAGTGAAACAGGCCCATCCATGCTAAAGAGATGAAAAATCCTGACGACGGTTTATGGATTGTAATGAGAACACTGTGTTTGTGATTCACTCACAATTCTGGAGTATACAAGATGAGAGAGCTACAATTTGCTATTCGCAGCCAGACATATGCATTCGTCTGATCATTTATCTGATTTTGAGATGGGTTTGACCAGATTACACGACTTTTGCAAATTTGCGTGTCAAATTAAAGGATTTGCTGCAAAAGAGATGAACGCAAACACATTGTCACAAATGAAACAAATGTGAGTTCCTATCCACACTGATACCCATTTTTATCTAAAATGTGTAAAATGTGAAAACGTACATTCTAAGTGAAAATCAATTTGCCATCTCAGATTGTCAGATTCCTTCTCTCCTACCAGTCCGCCTGCAATTACTGTACAGCAGCCGCTTCTACAAGTGTACGGCTCCCCTGAGTGCAGCTGCCTTTTTTTTTATTTCCTTATTTTATTTCGAGCACACGGCTCTGAAGCCAGAAAAGATTAGAACTGGATAGCGCCGACCCTTGTCTTTAGGAGGGTGCTCTTGGGGGACGTGAGGTTGGTGGCTTCATCTCTGTCTGAGACAGAGGAGACCCTCCCTACAGCTGCTGTAACACAGGGGTGCTCTAAGTATGTCTGACAGAGTATTGATTATCTCAGGTCACATGTGCAGGAGGACTGCATTAGCTCACAAACAGCCAAACAGACATCTCGCACACACACGGGCCCCCGATGACCTCAAGACAGATGGTAGGAAACTACTGTCAAATCACAGTATGGAGCCAGTGAAAGTACAGAACACAGTACACCTGCATAATACTTTAACAGCACCTCTTATTCTTAATCAGTTTGAGGAAGTTGAAATGTTTTAAACGATGCCACAAATTGGAGAGATCACTTCATAGCGGGTTTGTTGAGTGCCTGCAGAAGCACACTTCAAACTCTCTAAACCACTCATGAAGAAACGTACTATAATGATTTATGTATGCTTGGATCTTCAGTTCAAATGTAAACTCTTGATGAAATCTTGACCACATACAGCAATGTTATAAACTCCATCATTTACCCCCCACGCAACGTCATGAAATATACATGGTGCTGTGTATGTAGCGTTTAGAGATGTTTCCATCCCAATACAGATACAGAGTACCGATCCGATACTAGGGCATGTTAAAGATTAAAGAAGAAGAAGAAGACCGCTGTGTATATTACAAACCCTGTATGGATGTGATATAATGGCCTGGATCAGGTAAAACCTTGCAGAGAATGATTGTCATACAACATTCTGTTAATATCTTCTTTGATAGTCAGATATAACTAAAAAAGAAAAAAATAAAGAAATCTAGGAATAAATAACAATTCCTTCATAAACTGTGAAAGTGCATTAGTTTTTTTTAATACAACAGTTTTGAAAAGTAGTGCAACATCAACTTTAATGAATCTTGGATTGAATAATTCCTTTAAACTGACTCACAGAACTCGTTTGGGTGCCATTTCTAAATGACGTGGTATCAGATCGGTGCATAGACTCATGTACTCGCTGATACTGAAACCTGCATTTTCGGCAATATTGGCATCATTTCCGATTACTGGTATCGGACTCGGAACAACCCTTGTAGCAGTTAAAGAGCCAAAGTAGTGTGACATTACCATATTTGGTAAAGATTGAGGGTGGATGAGTGACTTTGGTCGATGCAGCGACATTACAGCTGAGTGTCTGTATTGGATAATGTATCGGGGAGAGGCGGACACAAACGTGCTGATTTTTAACCCTATGAAGTTGCTAAAACCTGGTTACATTCGTAACAAAAGTACTTTTGTTAAGGCATAAAATGAAAACACTGTGTAATGTGCATAGAGCCACTGTGGATTTTCAATATTTTATACAGAGTCGTGATCTCACCCTACCTTAACCAAATGCTATGAGGGCCTGCACACCAAAACATTCTTAGTTGCAATGATCATTGCACTTAAAGCTGCAATATACAAGAATTTAATATGAAACATTCAAAAATGTAAACTAAAATACCAACAGAATGTGGAGACAGTTTTGATGTTACATCAATGTGATCATGCTAACCAGCTAGCCTTAGGCCTGAGAAGCTTTTCCTCCCAGCAGCACAAAGCTGCGAGCTCCACGACCAACCGAGCTTACAGTGGTTGTAAAGGAATAAAAGACTTAGCAGCAGTCAGATGTTACTCTTGTGATATGCAGCCTCTGTTTGTTAGGAATATGAATTCAAGGTGGCTAATTCTTACATATTGCATATCGTTCATATAAGTAAATGTTTTTCAGATACATTTAGTATCAACATCCTGAATAATATCTGATATTAGCTCATACTTGCTAACCCTCCTGATTTTCCATGGACAGCCCTCGTCTTCACTGTTTTCTCCGGGTATCCTCCTGGGGTCACAAATCTCATGAATTTGTACTTTTTATGACAACGTTTCACAACTTTCTCCCACTTTATTTATCACAACCTGTCTCTGGCACTGTGCGGCGTGGTGTCTACTGCACTGCTGCGTCTCGTCCATCTCTGCGAGTGAGAGGCTGAAAGAGAAACGGAGAACGACATAACCAAGGGAATTTCAGACCTCCTGTAAAGAAGAATTCCCATTTCTTATGGAAGGTTTTAAAGGAAACGGAATGCATTTTGTAAAATCTGCCGTGTCGATTTCTGTGGGGGTGGCACCGACATCAATAACCACCCATGAGGCTGGCAAACATACGGCATGCACAGACTCTCCATAGGGTCGGAGCAAACATGAGTGAATGAATGAAAACTGATGAATTTTTGTTTCTGCCAGAGATGCAAAAGTAAAAGTATTGTTCATTCTTTAAAAGTCACCAGAATGCAGGAAACAAATATGAACATCCAACTTTTCTGGGGAAGGAACTCAAGACCTGTTTTTTTAAATTGTCCCTATATTTGTGGAGGGCAAGGTCCTCCATTTTGCCTTCAGCAAGTTTCTAACTTCATGTGCAACTGTATCAGTTAAAGTGAGCTGCAGCTGAAAATAAGATGAGAGTGGAATCTGCAGACCACAAAACCAAAACAACGACCAGAAGAGGCTAAAAGGCTGAATGTGTCTGACACTGCAATCACTCCTTTTCATGTGACCGTGTCATCTGACCCTTTAACTACACATAACAGAGTATTGGTTTTGCCACTTAAGGTTCGATGTCTGTTACATTTTTGTCTTTAACTCAGCAGATTGAGGCTAATGATCTAAAATGCAATAAAAAAACTGCATGTAAAAGCCCACCGTAAGATTCAGTGCATGAATGTTGCTCTGCATCAACAAAGTGACTTACAAGGCACACCAAGTTGACATTTGTGTGTCTGATACATCTTTATCAAATATCAGCTGTAATTTGACAGTAAAGTATGATACCTGTGCTTATTGTACAAATCTGGCTATATTGTCTTCGGTTGTCAGATCGCTATCCGCTGTGATTGCACTGTGTGTGTTTATACGTCTGCTTCTCCCCATTGTACCTGTATACAGCTGCTCCTTCCCACTATCTTTATTACACATAATATTAATGTAGAGCAGGGCAGTGGTTGACATTTTTATTGAATTATTTACAAGGGAAAATAATGACGGCGGGGTTCGAGAACTAAACAAATAAATAAATCAGATTCCTAATCAAATCCAGAGATGATGTATGTGGAGCAGGATGTTATTAGGTTAGGTGATAGGTGTCAGCACTCGCAGTGCCAGCAGTGGAAGAGTGCATGCGTTCGTACAAGGGAAATAATTGGAATTTACCTCTGATATTGTGTGTGTTTCTGTTGACGTCTGACTCTCCCTCTCAGACAATCAGACGCAAGGATTTAGTAATCACAGTTGGAAGATTTATTAGACTTTGAAACTGAACACAGTTATTAGTGACTTCAGAAAAAAATATTTGTTGTTGAAGTTTCTGATGTCCTCATATCCACCTTGTATTTCTCAATCTGACTATATTTGATTATTGCTTCCACATAAAATACAGAATTGATATGGAATGACAGAAAACTCACATTTAAAATATGTAAATGTTTCAATTGCATTATTCTTCCATCAAGTACGGTGGCCCTGTGGGTCAAAAACAACCTTTCAGAGTACAAAACAATAGTTGGTGCATTTTGTGAAATGTTTTTGAGGGTCTGAAATGTCATTTGTGATATCTTCTTTTTCGGAATATTTGTAGTGATCTCTGAAATATTGTTTTGTTTTGTAAAATGTTGTATTTTTTAAATATGTTTTTTTAAAAAGATGTTGTTGCTTTTTCAGGGAGACTGTCTGTTCATTCACGTCCCTCCGCTCCCTGACCGTGGCCGTTCCACTTGCTCTCTCTCCATTTAATTAACCAGATTTAGCCACAAACACCATCAGCCAATCATGCCTCTGCTGTCAAAAATGTAAACCACCCTCCACTCCGAAGCTGCCTGCGCTCAGGCATTGTGCCACGATGAAGTGTGTAGGTGTGAAGTCCTTTAAATAAAAATAAGGGAAACATTGTTTTTCTGCAGAAGGAAGAATTTCTGGCTTTCTCACCCTGCGCACAACCAACTGCACAGAAAGAGAAAACGAGGCATCCCTTGCTGCAAACAAACTCCTTTACAAGAGGCTTAAGACCTCCTGCTATCACCTGAGCCTTGATGTGCTGTCCATCCTCCTCTCACTGCTACCAGAACAGCTAACCCCCCATGAAAACTCACTCAGACTTATTCTTTGGATGTTTCTCCCCTGCTTCCTGCCTCAGCAGCTGCTTTTGCCAACAATTACATGAAATATAAATGGTCCGAACATTTAGGAGTAAGTAGGACAAAAACAATGTTTTTGGAGTAGTTGTACGGTTGATTGAAGATTGTTGTAGAGTTTACTGATGATTCATCGGAGACTGAGCAGAAAGAGAGGGGAGGAGATCCTTCTTTCATTCTGAATCCTAATCATTCTTGCCACTCTGCTGCTCTTACTGTTATTTTGCTCCCACCATTCAGCTGAGACTGCGGTCGACGCTCGCCTCTCTGCAAGAAAAACATCCACGTGTCTCCGCTCTGTGAGAGCTGAGATGTTGCACCTGACACTTTTCGACTGCCCCTTGTGCTCACTCCTGATTGCATTTCCACTAGGAACCATGAGATTCATGTAAGTTAGATTATACAAGAAAGCAGTGGATTTTTATGAGATGCCTGTTTTTCACTCAACAAGACAACACCATCGTCACTGGTTTGTTTTCTTGTAATGTGCTGTGATGTTTGACTGGTTGTTGGGAGGGAGTCCTGCAGAGGTACAGGAAGACTATGAACTAAAATATTAATGAACTGCTGAGCGTCTATAACTATTTCATGTATTATCAAACTTCGAGGGTTGTGTTTCGACCAACAAGAGCATCATTATCTACGATTTCTCTTCAGTAAGTGTGTTCTGACCCACCTGTATTTACACAAACTTTCAACGGGTGCATTCAGTTTAAATCTACATAAATGTTCTTGTGTTTTCATAGCGCTTTTCCAGTTTACTGATCGCTCAAATCGCTTTACAATACTTGCCACATTCACCCATTTACTCACACATTCATACTCTGATGGTGGAGGCTGCCATCCATGCACCAGCTGCTCATCAGGAACAATTTACGGTTCAGTATCTTGCTCAAGGACACTTCGACATGCAGCCGGGGGGACCCGGAATTCAAACCAGCAACCTTCCAACTACTAGACAACCTGCACTACCTCCTGAGCTACAGCCGCCCAGTCCAGCCGTGTGGAAACAACAAATCTGAAAAGGAAGTTGACATATTGCAAAACATTTATTTGTGATTGCCTGATGTGAAAAACATGTACATAACATGTTTCTAAGGAGATAAAATCATGGCAGAATGAAATGTCTGATAAGTGATGAGGGGGCTGTAATGTTGGTCAAATCAATACATAAAAGAAAAGTATGTAACACTTCAATGCTGATGAATCAATGTTTCAACAGTCCAAGATTCGATATATTCATTAGAGCACCAAACATGCCAATAACCTTCAATCTAACAATGAATTAAACCTTTTCTGTCCCACCTGCTTGACCAGTTAACATGACGTGGTTCAACAATTATATAATCCCCTCATGAAGGCAATAATAAGTGCATGGAGGAGGTGAGGAAGTCAATGGACAATTAACTTCAACTGACACTGAATGGACAATATCTCGAAATGCATTTACAGATATACGCCGGCTGGACTAGCTGGAATGAAAGGAATTAAAATTAGACCACTGTTCACAGCAGAAGCCTATTATCCTACCACACTAAAGAGAGAGAGAAAGAGGGAGCTATAGTGTGTGTGTGTGTGTGTGTGTGTGTGTGTGTGTGTGTGTGTGTGTGTGTGTGTGTGTGTGTGTGTGGCTGAGAGTGAATGAGAAAATGAGAGACCGGCGGAGGAAGAGAACAAGGACAAGACCACAGACGATGGGAAGCAAAGTTGAGAGCCATTAGTAAAAAAAGAAGAAAAAAAAAGAAAAATCCACCCTCAAAAAATGACCTCAGGTGAAAATGAGATAACTTTCCCTCTTTTTATGGTTTCCACAATGAGGTATTATCAGCTCCAAAAGGGCATAAGGCGGGGAAAGTGAGATGGAGGAAGAGCGTGTAATGGTGAGGGAGGGATCTCCATTGATATATCCATCCAAACTGGAGGGCCTGGAACTGACAGGGCCCATGAGAAGCTTCTGCAAAGAGCCTGTGAGAGATAAGGGGGTCATTATTCCCAAAACTTGGATAATCCCTCGACGGCAAAGTCCCGGCCTTCTGGGAGACTTCTGAGCGTTTGTGGGGAGGAGAGAAGAAGAAAGAGAACGGAGGGAAGAGAGTTTTAGCTCTATATGTGATCATATGTTAGTATTTTTTATTCACACATCATATTGGTAGGTCTATGAGTATTAAATCTAACATTGTGTTTCATATTTGCACAGTTTGAGAGAAAAAAAAACAAAAAAACAAAATCCTGCCGGCTGTCTGCAATAAATATTCTACATAAATAAGAGAAATTAGCGTAAAATCAATATTGGCACAGTTTCTCTGTACAGTGTGATTACTTTACCTAAATGGCTCATTAGCCCAAATTAAATGATAAATTATTAGTAATTTGTTCATGCTCATGTTGTGACAATACTATGGTTAAAGCTTGGTTAGGTTAAGGCCCAAAACTGCTTAGGTTGATATTCAGTAAGTAAAAATAAAAGAAGTGCTCACGTTTTTAAAAAAAGCTGTCAGTTTGAATTTGGAAACAAGCAGCAATGTGCAGTCTTAAAGCCCGACTGACCTCCTCTTCACGCTGATGTTCATCTGTGTTTTGCAGTGTGAGATAGACCAGTTTTAGATAATTAAGCTTAGATCAGGCAGGTGCTCCAGAACCTTCACCCACTCACATTCACTGCGATCTGTGTTCACCTCATGCGTTAACAACACGGTGCTCATCATACAAACTGTCCACACTGTGGGCCATGTTACAGGGTCCTAAAGGGACTAAACCAGCCTGGTGTCACTCTCAGCACGTCACATGTAGGGACGGACCTCTTTAGCGCCACTTTTTGAAGCGTCATTTGTCTTTAAGTTACAAAACGTAAGTCACTAAAGGCAGGTAAATGAGAATACTTACGTTATGAATGTGACGTACTTACGTCACATGAATGAGGTACTAATGCGTCACTCGAATGTATGTGTTTTAACTCAAAGTACGATCTTTTCCCAAACCTATCTAAGAAGTGCTGGAGCCCAAACCAAACCAAACTGTGACTGTCTGACATTGTTGATAACAGCCCAAAAGTCAATATATGCCATAATATGTGAACTGTTTGAAAGCAGGCTTTACAAGTTACATATTATGTATTACTGCTTTACAGTTCTGTCATTCACGTCCAAACTGACACTAAAGGGGTAGTTACAGCGTCATAGTTAGAAGCTTAAGGCCGAGCTGCTGTACTTGACGAGTTGGACAGAACTGACTAAGGCTGAAATATGAACTAGTCACGTGCTGCTGCTTCCTGTTTACATTTCTGAGTTTCTGCTGGGGAAATCCTTCTGAAAACTGTCCTGGCATTGTTCCCATAAAAGCTGTTTCCATCTGATCAGTTTAGAGGGAATATCAGAAAGAAAATTAATTCCGCAACAATGGCTTCACTTCTATCCAACTAACTCCAACTCCACATGTTCTTCCTCTTGCCTCCACACATGTCAAACCCCAACTAACCGGTCTGTGCAATGAAAGCACAGACAGGGTATTGACTTGAACCCTCAAGCAGACCGCAGAAAATGCCAGGATATAGTTGGGATTTTAAACTGTATTTGAACAAATGATATCTCTGAGCTGCTCCACTGTAGCTGGAAAATGGAATGCTGTCATCCATGTCAAAGAGGCACATTTACTAGGTTAGCCCCGTCACCTGCAGCAAGGAGGTCCTGGATTCCAGACCCGGCTGGGCACGGCCTTTCTGTGCCGAGTTTGCATCTCCTTCCTGTGTCTGCGTAGGTTCTCTCTGGGTACTCCGGCTTCCTGCCATGATCAAAAAACATGCAAGAAATTAAATTGTTACTCTAAATCGTCTGCTGGTGTGAATGCGAGCGTGACTGGTTGTTTGTCCTTATAAGTCAGAACTGGCAACTTATCCGAGGTGTACCCCGCCGTCGCCCACTGTCAGCTGGGATCCACTCCAGTGACCCTGTTAAGGATAAGCTGTTTCAGAAATTGGATAGATATGTATCCCAAACTAAATTTTCCCTTTCCCTTACAAACTTTTTTCCTGTTGTATGAGGTTTAAATATGATAAAAAACGTAAATGTAAAAGTAAAAAGCAGGTTGGGGCCTCTAACGTCAAACCAGAAGTTGCTACATTGGTACATTTATCTGACGGTGGGGGGATGACAGGAGTAGAAAAGGGCAACCACCAAAGTTATGTTTGGGTTGGATTCAGTTTTGCACATTACATAAAAGTTTAGCAATTTCTCATATCTGAGATATCAATCCGTCTCCATCTCTGGCTTCTCAGTGACCACCTTGGGAATATTCTGCCTCTGTGCCTCGCTGTCGTCGATGAGCTAGGTGGCTGCAGATCAGAATTAAGGGCAGCCAGGCAGAAAATGGCTACGGGGCCATGCTGGCAGTGGTGAATGCACAGCATAAGATCATTTTCAAAGGGGCCCTAAAAATTAACTGTGCCGCGCTGTTAACGCAGTCAGCTAACTGCTGCATGGTTAACTTCCAGCGCCGGCATTTCACTGCCGTCCAGTTGGTATTTGATGAACATTGGGTTTTTTGATGGACTCCAAGTTGCACTTCAGATGTTGTTTGAGAGTTCAAGCATCCAATTACGTTCTGAGCCATATGTATGTGTAACTTCAGTTACTGTCCTGGAGCCCATTCATTCAAAAGACAGAGTGGGAAAGATGTGGAACAGATCTCATGAGGAAAAGCTTTTCCCTGCTTATCCATGAATTGCATGTTAGTGTGTTGTTATGCCATGCAACGTTTTTTT
>CAEMYA010000597.1:1910023-1940157 GCA_903131615.1 Diplodus sargus
TTGTGTACATTATGTGCTTGTTTTTTTTCATTGTAAATCACAAAGCTGAGTGGCTCCTGATCAGAAAGACACCTTTCCACTGTGAAACTGTTTCAGCCAATCGGTAGTGACTCCCTGAGTCTGAAGGCTAAAAACAGCATCATCAAGTCGAACACAAACAGACAGAGACCATCGCAAAAACAATATATTTTCTGTACTTTCTCATAGCCGTCTATCTCTTTTGTCTCTGGTGGGTAAACAAGGAAAAAAAAAACAGAGACACAGGGAAAGAAACCAGCAACACTGTCAGTTAATTTTCAGATCTGGTAATCTTCCAAGTTCATTAACAAAAGCCCGTGTCTGACTTGCTGTGGCTTTTGTACGCACCAAGGAGTTGTTGTGATACACCACAATGAATAAGTGATAAGCTGTTTGGGTAATTTGCGAAGTGACACAACTTTTATTATTTACGCCGTAAACCCTGATGGGTGTGTGTGTGGGGGGGAGCGCGCAGATAACAATGAGCGAATGTGACAGGATTGTGTGGGCGGAATCCACTTAGAACTATTACAATCAAGCTTCATTTACATGAGCCGCCGACAACCTTCAGTTGACTTTGGGGGCTGCATTTGGGAATAGCGGACATGGGTATTACAGAGCATACTGATGCATTTGTAATGGGGGCAGGCAGCAGAGCCTAATGCTGACTCGCTCCGCAGAAGGAAAAAAAAAAAAATGCTCCAAATGGAAAGAGATCAATTTCCCCCTACTTCGCACTGCGTGATGGATTTGACATTCATCAGTGCCCTGTCAACTAATGCATTTGGTTTTATATTACACCTGAGATTTTTTTCTCTCTCTCTTTTCTATTTATGGCTTCATGAAGGCAGATTAAAATGGTAAAATCATGAATTAATATTTTTCGGTAGGGGCTTGAGAAGCCAAGGAAATTTTGCTTTTAGAGAGTGATGGAGTATTTTATTTTGAGAGAGAAAAGTGATATTGAGGGCAAAGGAGAAAAGAATTCATTCTCTCAGGGATCGGAAGACTAACCTAGATTAATGATGTTTATCATTTTTTAATATTATTTATTAATATCTTAATTTATTTTCAAAATATCTCCCATTGAAGACATTGAAAAGGTTCAACAGCTGCAGGACTTTGAAATGCTGTAAAGGCTCTTTGATTTTAGATATAGCCACCTCGCAGACTGGCTGGTTGCCTCCCTGGCACCAAACATCCCTCTGACGGCAAGTTCCATTTTGTTTATATCATGGTAGTACTACCAGCACTGCCAAGACCTGACAGGAGAATGCCTTCTCTTTTTTGCAATGTTGATAATTCAAGCAATGTTCTGTCATTATGGGAGAGCCTGGCACATTCTTTCACTGTATTTACAAGCTGCTGTGCTGTTCCATACCGATCCACACTGTAAGCTCTGCGGCCTTCAGACGAGTGAAAGGATTTAAAAGCTGGAGTGACTCTTAACAGTGTGCATTTAAAGCAGGATCCACTCATCGCGCTATTAAAGAAAGATATGATTCATTCACAAACGTTCAGAGAAACGTGTTTTTCTTGAGTATGCTGGGAGCTTGTGGTTTCTCACTGACAAGCTAATCCAAAATTGTATTTTATGACTGTAAGAAAAATCCACCGAATTAAAAATTAATATATGGGGCAAATGAAAGCTTCAGATTCAGTGTACTCGATTTCATTTTCTCTCTTTAAACCCAGCTCCAGCAGCTGCCTGGCCTTTCTCCCTCCTAACACTGGGGGGAGCTGTTATGTTGGTGGCACAGAAAAAAGGGACAAGGATGGAAACACACAGTGGGAGTGAGACGCTTCATGCTCGGTGAACAATGCTGTAAACTGACACTGATAATTTGGGTTTGTGCATGCACTAACAACATGTTTTACCAATTATTCCCCCCTCATAGTTTGAATTACTTGTGTTTTTTTATGTACGTGTACTTCAGATCACCCACCACATATAGAATCATAACTGCAGCACTGTCTCCGAACTCCCTGTGCAAGACTGTTATTTGCTGAAATGGATGAGTCTTAATCAAAGCATGTCTTTCGTCGCAGCAGATAGATACCCTGGCTGCTTTGCTTTGCCCTTTGCAGATTATGATTATGATTATTATGATTATGATTAGAGTTTGTCAAGTGTAAACAACTTGTTCTGATAAACACTCTTCATAAACGCTCATCCTTCTCTTCCCCAGACATCCTCCTCGTGCTCTTCCGTTCTCCCAGCGAGCCTCACACCGCCTAATTTATATCAAAAGAGACATTTGATGTCTTTGGCAGAAATCACAAAGCACGCTGTTTTTCACATTACGGAGGATAAAGGAAACGACAATTTGCGCTCGGGGAAATAGAAAAAGCGATAGCAGCTCCTTTTAATCACATCACAAAGTTTTGTGAAGAAAATGCAGATTATAACAACTGACATCAACATTTACGCTGCGTTGTTTTCTTTCTGTTTTTTTTTTCCCAGAAATTGCCTTTGGTGTATCACATGTTATCGTTTTGCGCGTATCACAGACAGAAGCCATGCATGTGCAGAGGGGGTCCGGCAACATATCTATATGCTGTTTCTCCAGAAAAGATTTAATTTCACTGACAGGGTAAATTTCCTCAGGCAATCAGTCGGGGACAAGGAGCGCGGAGAAGCCTCAGCCGCTCGTAGGCACGCTGTCTGCCTCTCTGTCCTCTCCTTTTTACTCCTTGACAGAGCGCCGTGCTGCCTGGCAGAGCATGAGAGAGCTGGTAGCGCTCTAGCTTCCTTTTATTTTCCATCAAGGTTATACTGGTGAAAGTGCCAACAGTCTTTAAAGCTGGTTGAAGTTGCGCAGCACGCAGGCTCCATTAGAGATCACGTTTTTCAGCCAAACGACTTCGCTCTTAAATTAGCATCTTTCTTTTTTTAAATCATGAAACAGATGGAGGATGTCTCTGCTCATTCTTTCCTAATACTGTCCATAATATGAAAGCACCTGTGCACTCGGTTCTCCCGTCCTGTAGGTTGGTGTAAATATGCACTAATTTAGGTGACCTATTTTATTTTAATGATGGATGAGTTAATTGGGCAATTAACTCAATAACAGGTGTCCGTAATTGCTGAATGCTTCAGAGACCGAGGCTTAAAAAGGAGCTTTGTCCCTATATAGCTTGATGGACAGAGCTGTTCATTAATGCACACCACTGTAAAAAAAAGTCCATCTATGTGTGTTTGAGGATGGGAGGATCCACACAGCATGACATTTAATGACTGCAGACCACATGGTCACCGCCTTTACTTAAGTAATCACTAGTGGTCAAATATTGACTCCTCTGCATTGTAAATTGGGTCGGCCGCCATCCCAAACCAACTACCATACTTAAAGTAAAAGCAACAATGCTTCCATGTGAAAAAAATAACACTATATTACAAGCCAAAGGTCTGTATTTAAGTACAGATCCAAGAAGAAGATGTACATTACTTGCATCAGCGGCGTAACCAACGGAAAGAAAACCACCCCGACCAACAGACTGATCAGGAACCAGCCCGTGTCCTTTGTGGTATATCAAGATGACTTCTTTAGTCCAATGATCAGACTGAAGTTTGAAGATGGCTTCAAGCAGTGCAATTTCATTACAACTCTACCCTAGATATGGAGAAAAGTCTGACTATAAGGAGGAGGAGGAGAAAGGTTTCCTGTTCTATACCTATAGACTTCTGATTGACGTGCTGAACCAGCTTTACTTTATTTCCATCCCATACGAAGGATGTGACACAAGCAAAGACACAGAAATGTGGCTCCTGTGACTGAGTGGTCACGAGGCAAATTCATGGAGTAAGAAAGAGGAAAAGGCAAAGTCGTGCTCTGCAAACTTGTATTTATTTTATCTTATCTTTGTGAATAAAGTATTATTCAAATGAAACCATGCAGTTTTGTGGGGAAATGTATATCACCCTCTCCCTAAAGGGAGGGAAATGTTCTTGGCTGCAAAGCAGATCAGCCAGTAGTGCAAAGCCACCAAGAACATTTACTTGGACATACTACAAGAAACCTTAAACTGCTTATAAAACAGTCACAATCTAAAACTGATGCCTCTTTATGACATACATAAGCAAACAAGACCATCAGCGAGAAGATGCATCTCCATATATATGTTATAATTACCTGTATTGCCATTCACCCAATCACATTCAGACTTATCCAGGTTGGAGAGATCATAAAGTGAAAATGTTTCCTTCATGGTCTCACAGCCCGAGGAGAGAAGCTGCTCTGTTGTCAGATGGCACATCACTGAAACTTTTTTACTTTGTTTCAACATCATCATCTTTTGCATACAGAGATCATCAGAATCAGCACAAAAATGAAGATTCCTTGTAACAGCGTACACACTGTTCAAGTTTCAGGTAACTACAGTTCTTCAGTGTGAAGGCATCACTTCCATTCTCTCTCTCTTTATGCATAGTTAATTCTCACATTATTCACCACTTTATCATTGTGTCACTTTGTGTTGATACGTGATGGGGACATTAGTGCTTAGATGGACAGACATTTTTTTTTGATAGTTTCATAGATTTGCCATTTTTGGCAATGCAACAGGGGACCAGTACGAGGTCAGAGTAGAAGTATTACAGCAAGAAAAACAATGCATGAAGGCACATCTAAAGGGCATTTGGTAGGCTTCTACATTGTCCACAATACAGAAATTTCAGCACAATAACACTGACCCATGTTGACAGTCGTCCGTATGCATCACATCTTTCACCACCATGTTAATTAAACAATGCCAATATTACAATATCCAGTCAACGTTATTGTGCTGAAATCTTCGTACTGTCGACAATGTAGCCGCCTACTGAATGCCCTTTAGATGTGACGTCATGCAGTTTTTCCTGCTGTAATTTCACACTCTGACCTCATACTGATCCCCTTTTGCATTTCCTAATATAGCAAATCTATAAAACCATCTAAAAAAATGTCTGTCCATCTAAGATCTAATGACCCCACCATGACCAGTACAGCTACAGTCCTTAGATGTACTGTTATCAGAATACAGCCCATATTAATCATGACAAAACACATTATTTCCTTTTCATGATGTGATGGAGTAAAAGGTGAGAGATGACATGAAGGAAGAAAAGGAGACCGAGGAGGCGCTCAGAGTCTGGTTGAAACCAGGACTTAACCACGCTCGGTCACGTATGTCTCAGCAGCAGCAGGTAAAAACATGAAAGCATCTGTGGCAGGAGGTTTTCAGGAATGTGGAGCTCTCGTCAGAGTGTGTCGTGAGCATTCAGCTCCTTTGAAGAAGAAAGTAAATGAGAGGGGAGATGCACTCCTCCGAGCTTTTATTCCAATTGTAGGCAACACTATGTTCTTTCCTCAGTCTGAAAACAACAGGGAGATACAGTTCTTTTGGCATTAGAACTTGTCAAACTCGATAACAGCACATTTCCACCTTCCCTTAACTACAATGGATCTCAGACGTTTTTGAGTCACTCTGCAATCTGATGAAAAACATTCCACTTTCGATTATTCCATTTCGTGTACTCATGGCAATCGTAAATTCGTAGCACTTCTGGCATCAGCTCGATGTGGATTCGTAAAAAGAATGAGTCTGCGTCGCAGGAAGCGATAAATTAGTGTGAAGAAGAGGAAGAGAGATCAAATGCAGTTAAAGAAGTGTAAACCAGTGATTACATTGAAAAGTGAGATACATTCTGTGAAATCTAAATGAAGATGATAATTCAGTTTGAATAAATATTCAGTGTAATGTTTACTTACTTCCTCTTGCACAGTTGAGTGCATATGTATCAAAGAGCAATCAATTCCTCAGATATTAAACAAAATAGATGTGTCAGACGGTTTCTTGTCACTTTAATCGCCTGCAACATTTTCATAATAAATCTCCATCTTGTCATTACATCACATTGATTTAAACTGCTCTGTATTCAGTTCAGGGGAGGTTATCATTTGCCCTTGTAAACAAAAAATTGAGAAAAAATCAACAGGAAGTTCTATGATTTAGATCCTATCTGTTTGAAATACAACACACAAGAACCAGGCAGTTACGTCGTAGCTGCTTTTGTGATATAATTTGATAGACGATCTCGTAAAGAGGTCACACATTGCTCCGATAATTTGTTCACGTCAACATCCAGCCCATAGCCCAGCAGCAGTTTAAGTGGTCAGGTTTTAGGAGAACTAAAATAACACAATTTAGGATGTTGTGGCTCTCTCTGTTTGAAAAATAACAACAAGCGTGCGTGAGTATACTTCTTCTTTTATTCTTTATTTTTCTCCTTCCTCTCCCCCACGGCCACGCTGCCTCTGTGCCTGGTGGACTGTTATTAAAGCTGTGTATGGTCACACAGCCTACGGTCTGTAACGCTTCGTTCGTGTGTTTTCCTTCCCCTCACCCTTGCCTTTGTTAGCCCACCACTGACCTTTCATCATAGCCTTGAGTCAGTGGAACGAGTGCTGCCGGCTGACAGGAAACGCTGCCTTCACGGCGCTCTGCCCTCCATCGAAAAATGTCACCCTGTAATACAAACAAGTCCTAATGACCTGCGATAAACCACATTCATTTAGCACTCAAAAACAATGACGGAAATGTGTGCTGGCCTTGTAAAAGACTAATTAAAATGATGGAAATGACTAGTGAAAGGCAATTTAAAGGGACACTAGGTGAGATAAACTGTATTTATGGTCTGATAAGTGACCAATAGAAGCTGCCACAACAAGTATATCTGAAGCCATGCTGTGTCATCCTCAAAACCAAAACCCAAGACTTGTTCCATAAGCAAAAAAACTGTATAATGAGTGTTTTTTTACTAAATGTTTCAGTAACTCCATTGCTTGTACTTTGAACTGGTTCCTTTACCTTATTTTGGCCTTGCTGCAGGGTTTGATTGCAGTGTCAGTCCCTTTTCCAACTGAAATGGTCACTTTTGTCACGATCTCATTCTGTGGTGGATTCTTTGTGTTCTGGTGCGTGGTTTTGTTTTTCTTTTGCAGAAGAGCACTGTGAGGCTGGGCGGAGTTTGCTGTCTCTGGAGTTGCTGACGCACATGCTCACCTGCAGCAGGTTGGCCACCAGCGCCTGCTAACAAGCCCTGCTCTCCACGCTGCCTGCTGCCAGATGATTTCAACAGTCAGACGTGGTACATGTCTCAGTTGATATTGACTCCTAGATTATTGTTGTTGTGTTTTTGTGTTTCTAGACCCAAGATGTAACATTGCTTTGCTTTGTCTCCAGTGATCACCTGGGCGCTCATCTGCCAGTGACTCCGCTCCCGGCGCACCTACTCTCAGCACCTGTGCAGCAAACAGCCTTGTGCTGTGGCTCGCAGCACACCAGCGCCACTGTAATCAACCTTCCTCCACCTCTCAGACCGAGACGCAAGCCTGACCAGCTCCTATCTCCACCTGCTGAAACCTTGGTTCAACCAAATCATTTGTCTTGCACTCCTGATCCTGCCTCATGTCTGCTGTTGGGTTCAATAAACAACTACTCAGTCTAACACACTTTGGTGTTTTGGTGACTTCTGATTTAGTGCTATTTGTCCACTAGCTCACTGGTTTTCAACTAGAGGGTCTGGACCCGTATACGGGTTGCAAGTTAATATCCAGTTCTGGCCAGATGGCTGTGGAATAAAGAGGTGACAAGGCTGCGTGTCAAAGTTTGTTGGTGTAAAACTACTTAATAGTTGTGATGAGGGACCAATGGGGTTTAACATTTGGGTTACACCACTAGATATTTCAAAGGAGAACTTGGGACAATCTCCAGCCATGTTTGTGGCAACCAAAACAAGTACATTATTTTGCCAAAAGTATTCGCTCACCTGCCTTGACTCGCGTATGAACTTAAGTGACATCCCATTCTTAATCCGTTGGGTTTAGTATGACGTCGGTCCACTCTTTGCAGCTATAACAGCTTCAACTCTTCTGGGAAGGCTTTCCATAAGGTTTAGGAGTGTTGAGTCTTTGGGAATTTTTGACCATTCTTCCGGAAGAACATTTGTGAGGTCCCACACTGATGTTGGATGGAAGGCCTGGCTCTCAGTCTCTGCTCTGATTCATCCCAAAGGTGTTCTATCGGGTTGAGGTCAGGACTCTGTGCAGGCCAGTCAAGTTCATCCACACCCAACTCTCTCCTCCATGTCTTTATGGAGCTGCTTTGTGCTCTGGTGCTCAGTCATGTTGGAACAGGAAGGGGCCATCCCCAAACTGTTCCCACAAAGCTGGGAGCTGGAATCCAACATCTCTTGGTATGCTGAAGCATTCAGAGTTCCTTTCACTGGAACTAAGGGGCCAAGACCAGCTCCTGAAGAACAACCCCACGCCATAATCCACCTCCACCAAACTTTACACTTGGCACAATGCAGCCAGACAAGTACCGTTCTCCTGGCAACCGCCAAACCCAGACTCATCCATCAGATTGCCAAACGGAGAAGCGTGATTCGTCACTTCAGAGAACGCATCTCCACCGCTCTAGAGTCCAGTGACGGCGTGCTTTACACCACTGCATCCGACACTTTGCATTGCACTTACTGATGTATGGCTTGGATGCAGCTGCTCGGCCATGGAAACCCATTCCATGAAGCTCTCTACACTGTTCTCGAGCTAATCTGAAGGCCACATGAAGTTTGGAGGTCTGTTGACTCTGCAGAAAGTTGGCCACCTCTGCGCGCTCTGAGCCTCAGCATCTTCTGACCCGCTCCGTCAGTTTACTTGGCCGACCACTTCATGGCTGAGTTGCTGTTGTTCCCAATCGCTTCCACTTTGTTATAATACCACTGACAGTTGGCTGTGGAATATTTAGGACCGAGGAAATTTCATGACTGGACTTTCTTCCACAAATGTTTGTAGAAACAATCTGCATGCCGAGGTGCTTGCTTTTATACACCTGTGGCCATGGAAGTGAGTGGAACACCTGATTTCAGTTATTTGGATGGGTGAATGAATACTTTTAGCAATATAGTGTATTTTAAGCCAAAACATGATGTTTTCCCGAAGCCAAATGTTTATTTTGTTGTTTTTTTTAAACAGTGTTTTCATAAAAGAGAAATAGAAAATTGAACCTAAACAAAAAAAGAAAAGAGCCATAAAGAAACAAAAGTTTAACTTATCTGTGGTTTTGCAGAAATGTACTAAACTAACATTTATTCCGCCTGGATGGTGTGATTTAAAAGTCCCAGTGTTGATTTTGCACAAGCGTACTTTTGTTTTTGATCTACCTACAAAACAGACAGCATTCCCTTCAGCTACAGTTATACTTTAGTTTTAGTATTTAGTTCTAATTAGCAAATGTCAGCAGACTTACTAACTTTTGTCCATGTTGGCATGCCGAGTATTTAGTAGTAAATACAACCTTACAATGACACAAGCACGTCTGTAGAATCTTTTTGTGCCTTTAATTGCTTTTCTGTCATTCAGATAAAGTTGCAACAAAAACCTAAGCTGAAGGGATGTCATGAACACTAAATGCATTGAGATGATCTGCTCGTTTGAAGTTAATGTTCACCGATTGATGAACAACTCTATGGAACGATAGGCAGTAAGAGAGTAAAATAAAACAATGTTTTTGTAGAGTTTAGTGATGTAACAATATCTTTCATTAAATATATAATAATAATAATATATTATCCACATCTTAAAAATGATTAAATACCATGTTAGCTAAATTTGTATTCACAATTTTATTTTAACGTAAAGATGCAGGGTAAGCACTTTAATTTGATTAACTTAAATGTCCAATTCAACACATAAGGCTCTGTCGTCCTTACCAGATGTCAGGTATAATTTGTTCATGTTGACACCATTTGCAAAATCAGAGCAATCACAGTGTTTTAAATATATATTTAAACATAAAAGAGCTTGTTCTTTTCTCGTTTCCAATTTATTTATACACTTTATGAGTTTGCATGGCAAATGTTTTGAGAAGTAACTGCAATAAATTGCTGAATTATACTCTCTATTCAGCAATTTATTGCAGTTATTTCTCAGTCTAATTACATTCTATAGAATGTCTATATGTTTCTTTCATAGGTTTCCTCTACAGTTCTCAGGTCCGACCTCAACCTTAACACAAGCTGTGTTAGAAGTCTCACAGCATTGAGGTGTGTGGTGGCTAATAAGAGCAGAGGTGCAGCTGAAGCTCTCGACACAGAGGGAAATTTTATTACCAAAATAAATGCTGCAATGATAGCACTGCTTTGTCACTGCTGATCTGCTTAAAGCAAGAAAATCCTGGTACCTGTAACTGCTGAGTCATATTGAACCAAAACCCTTGAGATGTACTTTAAGGTTGTTTTTTATATGGAGTAGCAGTTTTACCTACTGCCCCTCTTAAAAAGTACTGATTTGAGTTGCTTGATCTCCTTACTGATCTCCTCCCCAATCTGTAATGACTGGATCGCCATTACAAGTAACCCTGAGGGAAAACCCCTAATGACCTTTTGATTTTCGTCTAGACTTTAGAGATGCAAAAATGGCCTCACCTAAATACCTGAGCTCAGGACTCTGTATTGTCATGGATTAAAAGTTCTGTGAAATAGCCACTACACACTCAATAAAATCAATTCTAACAGTCCCAGGTAACCATGGGCGATAGCAGAGACGGGGTTGTATATTTTGGATTTGGTTGAAAGCCAAACTATGTCCAGCTTGCATGGGCAGGAGAGGAGGCATTTTAAGTGGCACTTTGAGTATGACTCAAGAAGCAATTTTTCTGTTCAGTTAAAGCTACCGTGACCTTTCAGAACAGTGTCCCAAAATAAGCTTTTTCATATAGGGAGAGCCAGGCACATTATCTTACACCCATTTATTTGAAGGCCAGTAAAACATATTTTCCGCAGTGATGTTATCCATATGACAGGGAACAGTTGTTGCATTAATTAAAGTGTAATGAGACGATGGAGTTGGATGATGAAATTTTAGCCAAAGCCTCAGTACGGTGCTTAAGGAGAAATACAGTGACAAGATCTTCCTGAGTTGCTTGCTAATTTCTCTGTATTTTCAGAGACAAATGAGACACACCAAAACCATAAAAGAAAAATACCTCAGGCATGTCAAGTTGGCAAACAAAAGTCTCCATTTTAAGGTTGTATATTGTCATCTCTACAGTTTAAATTATTGTTTTGTGCTGCATTTTGTGGCAGATGTCATTTACAGGCAATCAAATGAGGCTCCTTGCACAATTCATGCTTAGGATTCAGGTGAGGTGTGGTTTTGGGATTGTTGTTACAGAACCTGAACCTTGAGCTGTACTTTAAAGTAACTACAGGAGACTTTCATTCTTTGGTGGTCAGAGGCCCCAATTTTAATAGCTGTAATATGGCAACTGTGAAACAAAGTAAACGTACCATCAGACTACAGAGCAGCTTCTGTCCTCAGCTGTGAGACTCCTCTGTTCATCCTCAGCACTCTTTCATGAAAAATGGTTTTAATTTTATGATTTATCCTACCTGGATGAGTCTTCATCTGACCCAGTGACAGGCATAAAGAATTACTGTAATAACTATATTGAAATAGGCAATCTACTTGATGATGGGCTTGTTTGCTTAAGGTCATATGGTGGCATATGTATTAAATAGAAATGTTCCAATACCATTTTTTCCCTCCCGATACCGATTCCGATACTTGTCCTGTGGGTATCGGCCGATACTGTGTACCGATACTGATACCAGGGCGATATGAAAAAAACCCCACCATACTATGTCTGCATGACTGTGATATGATTATCATTGTGGTGAGGCTCAGGTTAAACCCTTTCTCACACTGAATGAATACAGCAAATGGAAGCCATTTCTTTTTAAATTCTTTTTTAAATAGAACAGTATAAAACAGTACTGCAACAGCAACTTAACTAAATAAATCTAGGAAGAATTTTTAAAAACATTTTTTTTTAATTAAAGTGCAGCTACAATATTGTAGAAAAAAAAGGCATTGAAATTACTTAGAAATCACCCAGTGTGACGTTAAACCTAGCAGAAACATGGGACACACGTCGGAGCTCCAAATGTCCGTGGAATTAATCTGTGTTTGTTTGGTAACGCCTCGCTGCATGTTCAGTATGCAGCTGTTTTTGTCTGAAATAGTTAAGTTTCGTTTTGATCGAAAGTAAACAGAGTTGCGTGCATAAACTTCTCGTCCAGCGTCCCGTTTATACACAACACTTAGCTCGCTTGTGTTTTGAATAACTAGCCCTAACCCTTGCGCATGTATGATGACCTGTGACCTGTGACCTGTGACCTGCGACGCGTGACGCGTACAAGAAGAGATCTCAGACTGGCCGTCCTGTACGTCAGTCAGGTGGCATAGACTAGACCTGTTGCAGAGTATCCTCTGGTGGATGCCAACACTCACAGTCGGTAAATAGATTCCTGATTCTAATAAATTACGTGGTATTGGATCTGTGCCTGGACTCCAGTACACATTGATACCGATGCCAGCATTTTCGGCAGTATCGGAGGCATTTCCGATACTGGTATCGGAATCGGAACAACTCTAGTATTAAAGGTAGGGAAGGTGATTGTGGAGAAAATTAGTTGATTGTTTGGTCTCATTGCTGGGCCCAAAATTCTAACCCAATTACTTTAATTTGATTGCCTGGAAATGAGACTCAACAATATAAAGTCATTCAGCTTCCCTACCTTTACATTTGAAATAAAACCTTTAGTCCTTTTTAGTAGGCCTAAACTTATATCACATGTGAAAACACCCAGAGTGACAATGACAACATGCTGCTGTTTAGCAGTTACTTTAACCATGTTGAACATATTAGTTTACCACTTCGTTCACATGGCTGACAGCAAAGTCATTTGTTTTGCAGATTTTTGGTCAGGTAATCAAATTGGATATTTCAACTGGAAGCCAAAATATCAACCTTGTGGTGGCACTACAGGAAAAGTCAAGACATCCCCAAAGGCATAAAGATTCCTCATCTGTGGACCATGAATGCATGTACCAACTTTTGTGCCAATCCAGCCATTAGATGTTGAGGTTTTTAAGTTTGGACCAATGTGGTGGACAAACAGACTGTCAGTATCACTCATAGACCTATGCTACTATTGGGGTTCAAAATGTAGCCAGTAGAAAAGTTGTATTGGGTTTAAATACTAAACAGAGGAGACTCTTCATGTAGAAGCCGAGTATTTTATCAAGGTTTCTTCCAACCTCAAGATTAAGTCTTCAGATATGAACACAACAACTTTTGAGATGAAACACTTCTCCATGATAACACAAGTCAGAACCTCACTGGGAAAAAAAGAGAAAACTTACTTTACAGATCACATAAAATACATGTTTTTTTCTCTCAAAGGATCAACACACGTTATGATTCTTTGAACAGCTGAAAAAAAAACACCACTCTGTACAAGACCCAACTGCATTTTTCTGGTGGAAATATTTTGCTGAATGCGTCAGCAGACTTCTTGATTAAAAAAAAAGGAATACAAAAAAATACGAACAAGAAAAGAAAAAAACTAAGAAAGGAGTTGATTTACTGGAAGTTCTGATTAACTGAACTCTCACAGAGCCTGACAGGAACTGCTAATGATTCCTGAAACAACTGTACAGTCAAAGAAAGACATGCTGCTTTCTCATATTACATGTGGTTATTGCCATAAAGACTGGTCTGACCATGCATTGGGAAGTATGATTAAACATTTCCATATCTTCTGTCAATACACTGAGCTGTGTAAAACCAGGAGGAGGTTTAGTTTACAAGCGTACAATAAAGCATGATTTAATACAAATACACTGTGATAAATACTAACGTTATCATGTTTTCAGCGTCCATTTGTTGTTGGTGCTGCTGGGGTCTTTAGGTGTTGATTCAACTTTATACGAAAATTTTAGTTGTTAGTGGTTTTATGCAGCTGTTCTGCTCAGCGCTAGACTCCTGAGGTCAGCAGTGTGTGGAATTTAATTAGGCAACATTTTATATAATATTATCCACTACAGAGCAGTGAGCCAGGACATGTTTTGTTGTTTAAAAAAAAATGTTCTTCCAAAATACAATTAACCTTTCATTGGCAGAGAAAGTAGGAGAAATATACAGCAACACAGAGGCTGTGGATATGGACTGTATGCATTAGTGAACCCTGCGTGACTCTGGGAATACTCTCCAAAACCTGACTTCAGTGGCCTCCTAAGACACTCGAAAAAGGCAATAATTTACAACTGCCTGCCTTCAATTAATTATACATACATTCAGCAACAACAAAACAACATTACGCAAGACTTAGACAAATGTTATATACAGCATATTCATTGTATGCCATACCAAGTTCAAACGTGGGACCTGTGCCTCTTCATGCCATCATCTAGCCCAATTGCTGTCTGCTGTGTCATATTATCCAAATGTTTATTGTGAAGTTTGGAAGTCAGTTTTAGCATTTCACATAGAGTTATTGTATTTGTCCGTTTACTGCAGTATAAGAAGGAAATAACTGATCTGGAGAAGATAAATATAATAAGACAAAGAAATATCTTCTTGTACAGACATTCATGGTACCCAGAGGATAGAAGTCTATGGGCCCTATTTAGAAGGTCTATGGCGCTCAATCTAAAGTGCAGCGTGCTAGTGTGTTTAGGGCGTGTTAAGGTCCATGTTGGTAGTTAAACGGTGGATAATCTGGGCACAAAGTGTGGCGCACGGCGCAAAGAGATCGTGTCACAGTGACATGACTGCACTCATGGAAACGTTATATAAAAAAAACTGAAAGCAGCCTCTCAAATAATAAAATAAGAGGGTATGAACCGTGTGAACCTGCCTGTGTAGGAGCATCTAATGCATCATTTGACACTTTACGACACTTGTCACATTCACCCTTTCACACACATTCATACACTGATGGCTGCCATGCAAGGTACCGACCTGCTCATCAGGAGCACTTTGGGGTTCAGTTTCTTGCTCAAGGATACCTGGAGCCACTCTACCTCCTGAGCTGCAGTATGGTAATTGTTGGCAAGCTAGAAATCAGTACATGGTTTCTCACAGATCTACTGACTTTGACGAACTTCCACAGGTAAACTTGTTCCTGGACGAACATGAATGCAAATGGTTCATGGTGGGAAAGTCACAAGCCTCCCATCATCTCCTTTTGGTCCCTATATTTCACTCCTTGACTCATTTCTCCACAGTATCCATTGACCCCCTATATAGCCAGCAGTGCCTGCAGGTTTTTTACAGCTCCTTCGTCTGAACGAGCAGACCTTCCCCCATCTATCGCCCCACAGGCCAGCACATACAGAGACATGGCACGTCAGATCATCAGGCAACAAACCATTGCTGTGGTTTCGATCATCAGGAAAGAAAGCACACCTATGAGGTCTTTGAGTACCACAGAGAGAGAGCGATGGCCACACCTGAGAAATTGCAGGAGGATGCTATCTTCTCAACTACATGGCAAGAAAAAGCTCAGGAGGAAGAAAATGATATCAACAAACATTGAAGTTATTCATATTTCTCTGAGATCAAAACACAAAACAAATGCTGATCAGATTAAATAATACATAACAGAACTAAAAGCAACAACATAATTCAATGGTTTATCTGACAGGTCAAAATAATATAGAAAAATAATTGCTAATGTAAATGTTTTGCCATGGCCAATGTAGTAAAAACAACAAAAAAACTAAATGAAACTACTTGCACCTTTAACTGTTCTCGATGTGCATCCTCCTGAGATGGCCTCATGCCAAGCCTTTACTATAACATGTCTTATTAGACAGCTTAATGGATAGGCCTGTTCTCAACTGTAGTCTTTGGTTTAGCAAATGTATTTTTAATAGTCTGTTGTGCTTCCCATATTAAATTGTGCTTGCTCTAACCTTTTTAATTCCAGGAAAGACACAGAGCGTGTCGCACACAGTCATGTACGATGTACAGTGGAGTTCCTGTTCATGTCCATGTACTGTAACTTCCTGGAATAGACCTTCAGAGGAGAAACAGATCAAATGCATAAGGACATACGAGGTATTTATTGTCTAATTCTAAGAAAATTAATATAGCCGTAAATTTACATTCACACTTTGAAACAGGGCACTTAACATTCCTCTCATCTCATAACTGATTGAAGACACATTTCAAAATGGTAAGCTCATATGACACGTACGTCATTAGAGACCTTTCAATTAATTGTTACTTATTTCATGAGGTGGTGATTTTCGTGCTTACCCTAAAGGTCCAACAAAAAGTAGTCCTTCATAGCTAACTTTGATAAATATATCACACTTAATCATTTCTTTCTGGTTTCAGAGAAATGTTGATTTAATTATAATGTAAAGTGTTTCTTTTTTTGTTTTTGTCCTTAATATAAATACAGAGGACACAACATCAAAAATATTACACAAAATAATAGACGTAAAAGCTAAATTCAAAATTAAGGAAGGTAATATTTAGGGATGGGAATCGAGAACCGGTTCCGACTCAGAACCGGTTCCAACTGAGCAATTCCATCGGAATTGTATGCCTCCGCCGTTATCAATTCTTCTTAACGATTCTCTCATTTCGCTGCCTGCTCACCCACCTTTCCCCCGATCAGCTGTTAGCCCCGCCATCAGCTGTCAGCCCCCGTCGATCAGCTGTTAGCCTAGCAATGCTAACTTTCAAACCGATGTACTCAATACTCTGTGGGCTGTCCATCGTTGCTCCGCTGGTCCTCCCTCCACCACACCCTCGGGGTTTTTCACCGCCGGGCTCCTTTGTCGCTCTCCTCTGCTGCTCCGCTCCATTTGTTATTTGTATTGTTTGTTTCGTTTTGTTAAATGTCCTTGGGTACCCTGAATGGCGCTATATAAAATTAAATATATAATTGATAATGCTGTAATATCGGTTAGGACGCCTGCGTTGCTGCTGGTCAAACAAGCTCCGCTGAGACCTGCGTTGACGGGGATAAAGTGAAGTTAAAATGTCTGAATGTTAATTATGAGGAACTTAGATAAATGATCTGACCATATAGGGTTTGGTCCAACCATAACATATGTATTCATTTATTTGTTTATGTAACAGGGACTGTGCAGACAGATGCCGTTACTCGGTAAGGATAAGCAATGTAACAGATGTATGTAGTGTATGTGGGGCATTCAGCTTAAGCTCATTTGTACCCCCTGTCCCAGGTTAACCTATAACATTGTTTCTCACATTTTCATTTATTTCTGAGGGGAATAATGTGTAGGTATGGATGAACAATGTGTATTTAGGTGGCAGGTGTTTAAGAGGGGGAAGGACTGGCGTAGATCCTTGATCTGGTGAACTTATAGTATGTTTTGGTTAAGAATTTAAGGGTGGTTTAAAATCTGTTGTGGTAGAAGGGTACAGAGTTCAATATTGCATTAGGCTTGATTGAATCAAAGGGGAGAAAAGCAACGTAATTTTTCTTCTTGGTAACAACTCCATGAGAGTACACATTAGAGAATATCCTCATGTAATAGTGAAGACCTGTGTCCTGTGTTCCACTTCCCTCATCTTTTTACATGGACTTTCACTGTATGACTGACAACACATTACCCAGAATGTACGCTGACACTCTGCCACCTCTGTCTTTGAGAAGATGTGTGGACGTCACCTCATCCAGCATGTCAGACATGTCTTCACCGACGCTGAATTCAAACGGAATATGCCTGTATTCATTACCCACACTGTAACTTTAGAGAAGTAGTCTCATCTCCCAGGTAAGTGTGTGTTAAGAGGTCTTAGCTGGGCGAGTCATTTGATCAACGCCGGCTTTAAGGCTTATTCAGTTCATTGCAACCCCTGCTCCGTGCTCCTCTGTGACTCAAGGGATTAGGCTGGTGTGCGCACGCTGAACACTACACCTACTGTAAAAGAGCCCACTGTTCAGGCTCAGCACATATAGGCCTTTCAAAGGCTCCCTACCCGAGCTTACAGTGTGCAATTGAAGCAAAAAATAGCGCAGTGTGAAATGTTATTCAGTCAAGATGAGAGGGAACATATTGGTTGTCCTTTGCCACCACTGACAACTCCTCATCCCTGGAAATCCTTCCCAACTCTGACAGTTTCTGAGTGGTGAGCCATGGTTGTCAATACACTGTCATTCATCCCCACATCCTCTCCTTAAACCAGGGGCTTAAAATGGAACCTCAATATTTGCATTCCAATTAGCATAAATGTAAGAAAGTGGAACAAGTAGCTTTTGAAAGTCATCCAGCAAAGCGCATATTCAACCAGCAGTGAAAAAAGGAGAATAAAAAAAAAGCAAAGTGAGAGGGGGAAAGGAGTGAGGGCACAGAATTCAAGGGGTGGGGGGTGGAGAGAGGGTTCTGTATTATAATAGTGGGCTTGGGCTACATGTTTTGAATCACTGGTGTATGTCTTTTATGAGCTTACGACTTCACACTGCGTAGAAAATCCGCCCTGCTGCCAGGGTTCCTCAGCATTCAGAATGTCACTTTTAATCACGTTCCCCTCTGAGATCTGATCCCGCTGATCAAAGACGCTCTGACAGTAAGTTAACACATCAACAAAGAAGGGGATCTTGCGTATTCTTGCCCAGCACACAGGCCACAAGCAGGAAAATGTGGGATGTTTGTATGGTTGGTTCATTGTTTGTTGTTCGGGGCGAGGCAGGGTTGAGGCTTGGTGGCGGGTGGTGGCGGGTGGTGGCTTAAGGGGATCTATGGATGAGTGAGTGTGTGTGTGTGTGTGGGCTCTGTGTGTGGTTGTGTGGGCGGTGCGGTTCAGAAAGGCCCTCTCCTGTGCAGGGCTGGGCCACAGGTGATGAGGTAAACACGGCTGATGTTCAGTTGTTACCTGCAATTTCAGTTGAACTTAAAACAGTTTTGTTTGTTTTTTTGTTTTTTCCCAGTGTAGTTTTAGTTTTAGTTTTTAGTACAGAAATGTCTAGTTTTTGTAGACATACTATTTCTTCCTACAGTGGTGATGCGTGGATCACAGTTATGGATAGATTTACTGATCCAGGTCATAAAAGACTTAGCAATGTTATGTTACTTTTCACCTTAAAATAACAGCTTCAACATCATTTAGATGATACAGTGTCTCCTAACAGGGTGAGTGGAGTCTCTTTTCCATGTTTTCTTAACATTTGTAGTTAGCACCTACATTAGATCCGACAAACTGTTACAGACCTGGGATTTGTACTGACAAACGGCGGTGTTGCACTCAGAATCTGAGGGGCACAAATATGAAATGTCTCCATAATGTTGCTTTTACATTCTGAAAAAAATTATTGATTATATTACCAGCAGCAATCCCCCAGCAGCAGAAACGATATGTGCTCCCTACATTAACAGAGACGCTGCCCGACACATAAGGCAAAGCAGCTTAACTTCATTGATTGCTTAAATCTCTGTCCGTGCCGACAGGACTGGTCAGGACTGTTGATTTATGTCCTGTGCTCATCCAAAAAGGTCACACATACAGTTTCATGCTGTGAAATTATTTGAAATAAAGCAGCTGGCCTCATGAACTCCATCAGAGTTGGCTAAAACATATCTATTTCAGAAGCGAACCCATAAATTCCACCAGATCCATGTTCGTCCCGCCTCCACTACGCCACGGCAGTCTACTACCACTGGCCCGGCTGTGTTGGGTATCTACTCAGTTGCAGCTCCGGCAGTCCGGACCCTTCCGCAGCAGATAAGCAAGGCTTCCATTTCTACCAGAACATCATTTTAGCCAAAATCAGTTTGGAGCAGACAGGAAGTCACACACTGACAGAGCATAACATCCAGTTAATTTGATGATAAAATACTCCATGTTGACGCCAGCACAAAATCTAAAAAGAGAGACAAATCCAAGCACTTCATTCAGTTGGAAACACTTCTTGTTGTTGTGTTTTTAACATGCGTATAACATCTTCTGAAATTATCGCGGGAACTCCTCGGTCTCGCCAGTCCAGCTGTCTGGCAGTGCTGCGTTGTGCTGCCAATGGGAGGTTGACAGATGACGGAGCATTGCACAAAACCATGGTGGAGCCAAACCTCGATGTACATGCAACCAGTGGAATTCCGGGGTAGAGGTTTAATAAAAGGTGCCTCACAGTCACAGTGACATACAAAAAAGGGTTTTTGGTGTGGCCACTGGGACCAACACACACTTCCTCCTGCAGCATTTGCTTAAACTTCACAATAGATAGTGAAGTGAAAGAAACATTAATGTAACATGTACAATGTGCGTACACGTGCTTTCATTGTTGTCTCAGCTTCTTGCTGGAACTTTGGGTTTAACTCTTTAAAAAAGGCTTCAATGTGTTCACGTCAAGCCTTTCTGGCAGAGAGAAAACATGCAATGCTGTGTTTTTCACTGATGTCCTCCTGTTAGTCTAAACATGTACTCGCTGACTGTTTATAATAATATGGATACAGTTATAATGTGTAATGATCCTGAGCCACCGTGCATCATGGAAAGTGACAAAATTGCTCAAAATGACACGATGATAATGCAATATTTTTATCCTCATATCAGTTGCAAAAGACACTACCAGTTACCACGTTACTGTTTTTGGTCCTGTAACTTTGCTCTGTGGGACACAACCGCAGCGACACTGTCCCTCTCTCCGCATCCAAAACGAAGTATCAGTGCATGATTCCAGCACTGAAAGGGCAGTTTGAACGAGGCAATAATGTGTGATACCGCAGACGCATGCAGGTCATTCTGTAAGACATGCATTCTAACAGTGATTAGACTTGTGCTTGTTTTAGTTATTATCAGAGGCCAAGTGAGGCACGAGGTGATAAAGAGTAGAATTTATTGGGAATACAGACGATAAAAAAGATAAATAAAGCTAAGTGACACAATTTCTAGAAATAATAACGGTGGCCCTGAAGTGCAAAACACAACAGCAAATCAAAAAACATGAACGCAACACGTTTGTGTTTTCTGATTTGCTGTTGTGTTTTGCACTTCAGGGCCACCGTAAATAATTCACTAAATAGCCCACACAACAAATTAACATTTTAGACTTGTGGGATATGTAAATGATATCACAGCTAAGGTGTTGCTGCCCAATGCTGACAGTACACAAGACAATGCACTCAAAATGTATATTTACATATTAAAAATAGATAGTATGAATAAAATCACACTTTTATTGTGTGTTGATTCTTATTTTTCTCTTCTGTAAACACAGGGTCTTTGCAACCCTCAAACAAATGAAATAAATAAAACCCTGCCGCTTTTGCTTGGCAGTGTACAAATGAGACGTAAATGAAGATGACCACTTTTGTTGGTGCAATCTGGTAAAGAGCTTCTCGCAATTTATGGAAAGGGTCCTCCCTTTAGGACATGTAAATCAGAGGTGACGCAAAATCAAGTCCGGTGTCTAATGAATGCTAAGTGTGCACGTGTCAGTGTGAAGGAGAGGATTAAAGATATAGCCACCTGGACAGCTGGCGGAGCACATTAACAGAAAGGAAAAAACAAATATGAAGCCACCCTCCATCTCTTCAGCCGCGGGGGTCTCGAGTGTACCACTCACGATCGATAAAATGATCTGCATTTACACGTGGTAGGTAATTAGCAGACCCCAAGTAACATGATGTACAACAGCATCATCGTCATATGTCGTGCAACGGATAATATGAGGCAACTTGGGGCTTTAGTTCAACAAAGATTTCTCAGAGGCATAGCTGCACTGGAGGCAGTAGTCTCATGTTGTGAGGTAAATCTGTGCGGGCAGAGCTAAAGAACAAGATTTTTCTGCTTTGGTAACTTTAGCTTAAGCCTGCTGAAAAAGGGAAAGAGTGTGAGGAAGGGGGGGCTAATAGGGGAACTAAAAAAAAAAAAGCTGCGACCCACAATCAAGTCTTGCTGAGTTATTTAAGATTATTTGATTTGTTTATGTGACCTTTACTTCCTTGCAGTGACTGGGATTGAGCGCAGTGTTTTTACAGTAGCTCCGCTGTGTTAGCACTTACACACCAGATGGAAACTGATCGCGTCGCCACTGGATGACATTTGTAGATATTTCATTTGCCAGCATTGTCTGCTGGCATTTCTGCTGTGTACCCCTCTCCTTTAACCATGTCTGCCCCCCCCGTCCCTCCATAATGACCTCCATCTAAGCTTTGGCCAGCAACCCAGAGTGTCCCAGGGGGGCTGACCCTGGAGGAGCCTCCTCTTTGCCAGGGAGCCCTGAGCAGCAGGGGACCAGGGGAGAAAATGCCACTCTATAGACCGTGCACTGATGGTGTCAGTGTTCGTCCAGTCGAGGGATAGACAATTGGGTGTGTGCGTGTGTGTCGTGGGGGGAAGGTGGCAGAGGTGTGTCTCTTTTTGGAGTGCAGAAGAAGGTGCCTGCGTGTGTGTGTGTGTAGGTGTGTGTTCAAAAATCATGCATGCTCACTTAAGTAGGTCCTCAAGTGTGCCTCCAATTTTAATCCATAAATGCATTATAGATGGCCCGGAAAAGTGTGAGAATGTGCAGCTGCTCAAGAATCTGCGTCATTTCACTCAGCTGTGGCTTCCCAGAGGAGGACAGAACCTCACGTAACATATACCTGAATATTTAGCTCTCCCTCAGTGCAGCATATACTACACAATCAAGAAACCACACTTATTGCAGCTATTCATTCAGCTCCTACTCAAGAGTCCCTCTCTTTCTTTATATACAGGCACCCACAGGAGATGGGAGTTCCTGTTAGGACGGCAAAATAGCCTCATATTACAGGCACAGGTATACCGGTAATATACAGCCCATTATAAAAAAAAGATATCCCAGAGATGTACTGAAAAAGTAAAAGAAAAGTATGGCTTTCCTCTGGAAGCAAAACTTTGTGAGGAGTGCTTAGGATATTGTGTTTTCTGTTGTGTTATTCAAAAATGGCCAATGTGAGCCTCTAGTCATCTTTTATATATATATATATATATATATATATATATATATATATATATATATATAAACCCTATATACAATGGTCTTCCAGCAACATATCAAGAGAACTCATATCCAGAATCCATGTTGTGCACCTCATGATTTAAATACAGTGCCCGTGTTGAGTGGCAATGCAGCAAGACTTCCCCGAAACGTAAGTCTTTAGTCACCACTAGCAGATATTGGTACTGGGTGCTGGAACCTTGGCTCGAAACAAACCTGATGGCTCTGCAGTCTCACAAACAATAATGATGTTGTTGCCTCGTGCAAGGTTTGCATTTTTTAGGTAAGGCACGGAGCTCCTACCTTGTGTATTGTGTTCATTTTCCCATGTTGTTCCGAATATATGACAAATTTTAACTGAATACATAAGGAAAAACATACATCAGATTACTTATGACATTATATATATCTATGTGTACTTCTGTGTATTCTTAATAACACAGATTCATGTGCACTGTTTCTGGTTAATTGTAGAACAAATAACAGGACAAAAAAATAATTACTTCAAGCCTAAAATGTACCCTGTTAAAGGGCCACATTCTTCATGCTTTCTCCAAATTACCGGCTCATTGTAATATTTTGTGAACAGTCAACTCAGTGCTCGTGTATCAGTCATGTTTAGGAAAATTAATTTTAATTTTTTATCTCCCAAAGCAATATTGTGATGTCCCCTTGAAAAGTATAGTAGGAAAATAGAATGTAACACATTTTCTTTAAAGTCAAACTCCAGCCATTCTAGTAAGATCAACAACAAAACAAAAACACACCAACGCCTGTCTGCTCTGAGCACAGCTGCTGTCACCCTCTTCCACCAACCACAGAGCATGCACATATATTTGCTTTTAAATTATATTACAGTATACATATTATATCTACACCAAGATCCATAAATCTTGGTCAGAAGATTTGTGCAAGACCCCTCTATCGCTGCTAATCCTGGCCAAATAGGTGCACCCTTCACCTGAACACTACATGGATCACAGTCATTAGCTGTTGCCTTTAATACTCTATTCACACTCTTCAAAAAGCAGTGATATTTTGTTCATATGTAGAAAATTGCGGTGGTCTCCTAGGAGATGAGAATAGCCGTTATTACTGCCAGGTTGATAGTGAAGAAACACATGCACCAATTCTAGCCCAGCTAATTATCAGCTCCCAGCATAATTAAGGCTTATAGATGAGCAAACATAATTAGTAGGCATTATGCGGACCTAATGGGGGAGTGAACAGGTGAACATGTATTCAGTCCTTTGTTTATGAGCTAAGGGTATACTATAATGAGGCAGGAGAATAAAAGTTGATTAGGTATGACCTAAATGTGTCCTTATATTGCTTTGGTAGGGAATATGATGCAGTGTGGTTGCGGTACTGAAATCACTGCCTTGTTGTTGTTGACTACTCTACATGTGTCACGTATGGCTGAGAGAGCTGCTGACATGACAGGATCAGAATTGGCGAACTGAATCCTCACAGAGTACACCTCGTCTCAGTCAGTATATAGGCTGTATGTTGGATGATAAACGTGTCAGAGAGGCAGCACGCTCATACAGTGCCTCAGTAATCAGAATGTAACTAACAATGTGCTGCATTATTGGCCTTTAGGGGAAAATCATTGATCATCCTGTACGTATTGGTGCTGTAGCTTGTTTATGATGAGACATAGGAGGGCTGGGAAGCATTTGAGCCCATGTGGAGGACCTAATAATTGGGCACTTGTCATCACTGAATGAAATAGTACTCCCAACGGCAGGACCAATCCTGTCCTACATGACACGTTCTGAAATACTACAGGAGTAAATCTGGCACAGTGTAAAAAACGACTCTGTGTAAGTGTGTGTATGTGGCTTGATGCTGCGTTTGTGTAGATGGAGTTGAATGCCTGGCAGCCACTACAGAGAGAGAACATAATAACATCCCTCCCAAAGAAAGTTGGCTACTTTGAAAACAAGGCCTAATTAAAGCAGTTTACCAGTTGTCTTTAAATAAGAGCATTTGTGTCCTTGCTCATTTCCCCCATGAGTATAAGATGCAGGGTTGTGGGCGGGGATGGATGGGGGGGGGCTTAATTTGCACAGAATAATCCACTCCACTTGGCATGGCCTAATGAAAGTGAGATCAAAAGATTAGTTAATATTCAGCCACATTTATTAAACACAATGCTGATTGTGAGCAAACAGCCGTATTACACAGAACCCTTGTAGGGCTCCGACTATAGCTGATAAGCTTCCATTAAAGGGTTGCAATGTCTCGTAGGCACCAATCAGGGCCTTGCTGGGAACAGAATAATATTTATTCCCGCTCTGTTTGAAATCTAATTCTCTTAACAGATCAGCCGGAGCTTGCTAAGGGGAGATGTTACCCTGCCATAGCGTGAGTCTAATGGCCGAGTTTTGAGCCTCCTGCCACGATTCGACAGGGCTTTGATCGCCACAGCTTGCAGAATCAATGTTGGAGGTTTGTTGTGAGCAGTTGAGTAGACCTTGTAGTGTCACTGAAACAAAATGCCCTTCTCCACACATATTGTTGGGACTATTTTGGGGAAGGACAATGCAAGCGTTCCGGGTCGATGCTGAACAACCAGGTATACAGTTCATCACCGTGGGGTTGATTTTGCTTTGAAGGTCAAAGAATCCATCTGTTTTCTGGTCACATATTCAATAGAAGAGTGGGTTTTGTAGCCTAAGCAGCTTGAAAGAGGGCACAGCCATACCCTGCAAGAAATGCATCATCACAGTTTTTGTCGAAGTCTTCAAAAAAGGAGACACAGAGGGCTTTCAGGTGATGTAACACACAGAGGACCTCAGCGATCAGAGAGCAGTAGCTCCCAGCTGCTGGCTGCATTTTTCCAAAACCTACAACTTCTCTCCGGTGGGGAGATGATGCAGTACACGATGCTGACGTGGGCTGGTTTAGACAGCCTGGTCATTTAAATATCGATGCACTTGACTGATTTTATGTTTAATGTCAGTTTGTTAGCGAGCAAATGTTCAAATGACGATGACCCAGACGACCCAGTTTGTTTGTCATTTTTACCACAGAGACCACCCTGCACATTAATCCAGCCACTGACACTAAGGGATGGAAATCACTGCAATATGATTAGTTAATAAATCTGTCAATTTTAACACCTTCTGCTACAATGACAACGGTGCAGCTGTGCAAGCTGCTAGCCTTCACCATGTACACCAGTGAACATCAATAAGGGGAAACTAAAATAAATACTTACTGAAGAATAACAGTAACTGTATTCCAAAATTTGTATTACTTAAATTTGGCTGCATATTATATCTATATTATATATATATTTTTTGGCTGTATTTAATTTTTTCATACAAAACAACTTTCCCTGGGAAATGCTTGTATAATGTATGCATAAGAAAAAACACGATTATGTCGTGTGCTGCTTAATGATTATAATATTTAACAGCATTCTAAAGAATTAGGAACAGCAGCTAGCAGCTCCATCTTTTTATGCAAAATAATTAATACTGTTTGCTTACATGCTAATTATGTACCATATCAATTGCATTTAAATAAAGGAACATATACAATGCATTTAGAATTATGTAATATAGAAAATTATGTATTGTTGCTTTTATTGATATCTCAATTTATTTTCTCCCAGCAGGATTATCCTCAGCAGCATGGGCTAATTTATTAAGCTTCAGTGTGCAAATAAATGACTAGGATTGATTTATTGCCTCTTTTATAGCCACTCTGTGCGGTTCAAACCCTAGAAGACTATGTGTTATCTCAGATTGGGGATACCTGCCAATACTCCCATTGTCTGTGGCAGTCTCCCTAATTATAACCACTGGTGGACTTCAAGTCTCAGCTTTACTTCCAGCTTCTGATGTTTGCTTCTTCATTCACTTCTCCCTAAAAAATCACATCACAATTGGCAGGTCGATTTAGATTTATGTGTAACACATGATGTGAGCTACACAGATCTGATAGAAGTACAAATTCAAGTTAATTGTGCTGTGAAAGACCACAAAGGAGTTAGATCTATCCATCATATCTTTAACATGTACCAGTTTAAACTGTGAGCATCTTTTGAATTATACATTTACACCAGAAATTAAATGGATGTAATTATATTGGTTGAGGAGACGAGCAGTATAACGGCATCTTTTGAATTATACATTCATACCAGAAATTAAATCATATTGGTCGAAGAAACTAGCAATATAACTGCATAGCCTTTGTTAGAAAGAAGTGTATTATACACATGTATGTCGATGTACTGATGGATGTCTCTGCACCCACCCCGGGCATATTCAGCGTGTGTTCTTGACAATCACCAGGAAACCTCATAGTTTCTTCTCCCTGCTGTGGACGGAACCCCTGTGGGTGGTTAACCTCATCTACTCTCTACCCCAACTGTAAATGCCACCCCCCAGTGCAACTGACCACTAAGGCTGCCCTGTGTACATTATTAAAACCAGAACCCCATTTTAATACCCCCTCCTGGCGCACTCTCTCCCATTCATTCTCTTTGCGTCTCTCCTCTCTCTCTCTGTTTGGTAGATCCATACCCAGCAGGACACCTCTTCTCTGCAATATCAGTCTCATTGCCTTACGCCAGTATTTCTCTCTTGTACTGTATGCAAGGCATACTGTTCCTGAAAGCCTGTTGTTTTCATTTCCATTTAGTCTTTTTTGTGCGCTATCAGTCTTCACAGGTGTGGTGTTTAAAATGGCTCTTCTGAGGAAAAAAACATGGCTTTAAAGGAGTCTTGCTGGTGGTTGCAGAGCTAACCAAAGGCTGGCTGGTTTGTAAAAAAAAACAACAGTTCAGCTGCCTTTTTCTCTGATTCCAGCTGTAAATAGAGTGAAGCAGCAATGCCACAGTCAACGCACAGTGAATACCTTTAAAAACTTGCCTTCATCCAAAGTGTACAAAAGTCATTTTTTCTGAAAATCGAAATAAATAAAAAAGAAAGATCATAATATAGTTGAATTTCTCAAAATGCAGAACAATTCTAATTGAATTGCCTTCCATTCATGTGGCGACAGCATGATTTAGTGCAGCATGTGTGAAATTGTCTTCTTGCTCCCTTAAAGTGCAATTTAAGTAAACGATTTATCAAAACTTTTTGTTGTGCATTTGAATTTGTTGTATGCAACTTATTTTAGAAAATTCCATACTGTACATACTGTTTACATAAGTAAATGTTTATGTAGTATGGATGTTATACTTTCAAGAATTTTGTTAGTATAGATATGGTTTAGATATTTACTCAGGCAAATGTCTATATTGTATATATCTAAAGAATCTCATAAAACAGTAACATTATTTGTGTTCCCATGCACCTTTTTTCCTGTAGACATGAACAATATTAAGCACAGCATAAACTTGGATACAGTCCATCTCAAGCAGAACACATATTTATTATTATTCAACAATTTAATTTTGTACACCAGCTTTCTGTTTTGGATTTTCAGAAATAAAATTGGTCACAACCCAGCTAAAGCCCAGACAAAGGATGGGGCGCCACACAGAGCAACACAATCACCAGAATAAATGTTGGCAAGGTACATTTTTATGAAAAAGCACAGATAAGTTAAACTATGTTTCTGGATGCTGCAATATAACAATAGCAACAACAATGACAATAATCTTTTTAAGGGTCTTTTTTCTCTTCTCCCAGTGCTGCATGCTCGTGCTTTGGTTAAGTTTAGACACAAAAAACAAGTTTTTAGGTTTAGGAAGCGTCATGTTTTGCCTTGGAAAAAAAACTTTTTTGGTCACCACAAACACAAACTGCAACACAACTGAAACACAATTGAAACAAAAACAAATCTCTCAAGGTCTCCTACAAAATATTCAGTACTGCCACAATTACAAGTGCAGAAATTTAGACTTGAACTGCGGTTGTGGGCTTGGCAGCCTTGTTGCCTTCAACTGGTCACACAAACCCAAATACAAGCAAACGTCCCATCACCTGCTGGTGCTGAGCGTTGGCAGTGCAGGATGTGAGGAAAACAGAATTCTGTTTGCTGGTTTATAGTCTGTGTTGGGTCAAACACACATATATCTTTCTTACTGGTTGTGGCTGCAACTTCACTAGTCAAAGTGTACCAACATTGAACTTTAGGTGTAGCCAAGATTGGAGTTTGCTTCACTAGTGGAAGTGGATGTTTTATTTGCCTCTTTGCTCGCACAGAATGGAAGTGAATAGGTAGCAAAATATTGCCCCTGTTAATTTTGTAAATAGAAAAGGACCCCTCATACAGAAAAACCCAAATAGTAGGTGAAGGAGGATGGAACATTTGTCAAATGGTTTTTTAATGACACTTGACAACAGGAAATTGGTTGTATATGTATTGAACATATTTGGTGACATAAATAAACCTATACAAAAAAAAAAAATTAAGCTTTGAAACATTCCTAGCTTAGTTTTAGTTTGGAGCATGGTCTACCAAGGGTGGCCTGCTGGTGAGGAACCATCTCACCAGCCGACCCTCATTATGCAAAACAAAAATCTATCCCTTGTCTACTCTGCAGCGCCACAAAAGAAGCATGAGTGTTATACAGCGGAGGGGCCCTTTGTGATTGTAATACTCAGGGGAGTGAGGAGTAAATTAAAAAGAAATAATTTCCAATCATAATATGGCCATATAAAACTAAACTGCACATGACGAGGGCTCTCGTCTTTATCTGGAGACAACACCTTCATTCATCCACGGCCTCTGATGGATACATTAAAAACATGCTGTTTCAAGAACTTTGCCTGAAGCACTTTCCGGAAACTATGTTTGCATTGTTTAAAAAAAAAAGAAAAACATATGCTCAATGTTGATACAGGGTTTCTGCAAGCTTGAACAAGTCAAATTTAAGACTTATTAAGATTGTCATGGTTCGGTGTGTTGTCGCGTCTTATGTTTGATTCTATGGCCTCTTGTGTCCTTTCAGCGTCCCCTGTGTTCTTCCCTCTGTGCCTTCCCCTCTTGTGCATATTTGTCTCCCCCTGTCTGCTAGTATTGCTTCCTCTGTGGTTCCCCTTCGTTATTCTCACCTGCTGCTCCACCTCACCTGTGCCTTGTCTTGTCGTTAGTGTCTGTGTATATAGTCTTTGTCTTGCCTCTTCTGGTTGTCAGTTCGTTTTGTGTGCCTTGTGTGACGGCCCTGCTGAAGTTTCCTCCTGTGTCGCCTCTCCTGTCTCCCCGTCGTATGTGTTTTTCATTTGAATTTTGTTTTTTTGTTTGCACTTTGTTTACTTGTTTTGGCCTTGGTTGCTACTTTGCTTTTTGTCCCCCTTTTGTCTGTTTTTTTTTTTTT